>VZSR01001065.1:5252719-5320668 GCA_013398615.1 Brachypodius melanocephalos | reverse complement strand
GGGCCCGGAAGCTCCACGTCGGAGGTCGGAGCGAGCCTGGGCGGCGGGGCCGGGGCAGCACCTGGGGACGCCGGGGCGGCACCTCGGCACAGCGGGGCCATGGTAAGCGACAGGCGGGGGCCCGGGGGGGACCATCCCAGCCAGCTCCAGCGATCGGCGGGCCGAGGGCAGGAGGGGCCGGGGCGCGATGCCGCCCGTGGCTGTTCCTCAGCGCCCCCCGAGCGGCTGTACCGGGGGTCGGGGTGCGTGTCGCACTCAGCGCTCGGACAGGCCATTCCCGGCCCTGGGGAGCTGCAGATTCCAGGGGTCCTAGGTTTTTGAGCACGGAATCAAGTGTAACTCTGCTTGCCTTCCTGGTGTTTGTAGCAGGAGAAGTGAAGCCCAAATTCATCTCTACATCCCATGTCATGTCTGTGATACAGATGCTACGTGATAACCTGGTATTTTTTTTCTCCTCGCAGTGTCTAACATAGGTAACTGGAGGTTTTATTAATACGTGCAGTGTTCTTTGATCAGCCGTTGTCTAGTAAGTTCTCTGAGATAAAAGCAGCCTTAAATGAACTCAAATGAGTGTCTAAATTAATCCACAATGCCTCGAATATATTAGAAAATCACTTTGCTAGTCATCATGCCTTTTAGATAATCTGGCTTTACACTGCCAGTGATGAAGGTGGAAGGTCAGACTCTTCTTTGTAAGGAAAAGACTTTTCCTTCCTCTCAGTTTCTACAAGACAGTGCTCCACTCTGAAACGGAATTATGAATGGAAGTAAATTTATAATGGGCAAATATTGTGCTCTGTTGTGGTAACTGACTTTTCTTCCTGGTCTGTCAGGTGAAGGAGTAGGAAGACTAATTTTGTAACATTTGTATTAGGAGCAAGTTGTCTTTGCTTTGCCTTTGTAGTTCAGGGACACCAGGAAGATGTGCAGTGCGTGGGGGTTTTTTTTTGTTTGTTTTTTTTACTCTGCTGCAGATACTTTTTATGGTATGAAGAAATTCTGAATTTCACAGGATTAAATTAAACAGACCCATTACCATTGGTGGGGATGTGATGCTTCCTACAAAAACTGATGCACAGCTGGATAGAGAAGAGTAGTAACCTTCTGTCTGCCCGAAGAGCAGGATTAGATCCTTTTATTCTAGGAGTAAACTGCAGCTTTCCTTTTCCCTTTTGTGTGCCAGTTTGCTGTTCAGTCACCTGGTATTCCCAATTGTTTCCCCCAGCCTCTCCGACTGGACATCAAGCGGAAGCTGACAGCCCGCTCTGACCGAGTGAAGAGCGTGGACCTGCATCCCACAGAGCCATGGATGCTGGCCAGCCTCTACAACGGCAGTGTCTGTGTTTGGAACCACGAGACACAGGTGATGGCTTTAATGTGCCTTACTGGGGAATGTTCATAATTGACATGTGTGTATCTGCTGTTAGAAAACTGAATGTGTACAGAACCTTCAGTTGCTGCTGCTAAGTGACTGTGCTCGCCTCTGGCTGAGTACCAGAATCACTGTGTCAGTAGACAAGGGAGTGATGTATTGGACACTGGTAAGAAAATAGAAAAAGCTGATTTCAGAATTGGTATGTTCTCCAGTGCTATAAACTTAACTGTTTTTATTTTCAGACTCTGGTGAAGAATTTCGAAGTGTGTGACCTGCCTGTGAGAGCTGCCAAGTTTGTGGCAAGGAAGAACTGGGTTGTTACTGGAGCTGTAAGCTGTTCTGTTGTGATTGCCTATGCAGCTGCACTTTCTTTGATTAATTTTCATGCCATTACTTTGTGCATCACATAATAATCTGATCTGATATGACTTTGTAGAGGAGAAGGAAATGCTTCACTACCTTTTTCTCAAAGTTTAGAAGCTTAAACTTTTCATTTCAAAAGAGAGCAACCTGCAGGTAATGCCAAGTAGATGGAGTTCAGCTTTTACTGCCAGCTGGAACATACTCAGCACACAGTTCTGACTCAGTATCATAGGTGGTACTTTAACTAAGATGAAACTATTGACAATCCTAGGTAAGGTGAATTAGAAACTGCTTTCTGCTTTTGTTCTTGGTTATATTAAAAATAATTCTTAAGTTTTGCTCACCACTAGAAAAAAAAGTCTGCTTTTATTCAGTGGATCTACCTTGAGAGGAATAGTTGTATTATGATCTTGGTAACACATTTTTCTTTATGGAGTGATTTTTTTTTTTTTTTTGCTAAATTAAGGTAATTCCTAAATATTTTTGTCTTGACTTTCATTTCCTAGTCTTCTGCCTTGTATACGGAGTAAAAATTTATTTTCATTTCATTACCTTATGTTGCCATGACACAGTTACTTGTAAAAATGGAGATTTGGTTGATGTTTTTTTCCATTTCATAAATGACTTGGAACAGCAGCATGTAATTTATAACCTTCTGAATCCAAGTATAATTTGTATCACTAGCAAGCAAAATTCCTTAAACATTTTATTGTCTGCAATGGTGGAATGTTTTTTCCTAGCTCCTCTGCATTGCATAGATGGTGCACTGCACAGGAGACTTATTTTCGTGTGGCTTTCCTCCCTTTCCCAGGATGACATGCAGATCAGAGTTTTTAATTACAACACCCTGGAAAGAGTTCACATGTTTGAGGCCCATTCCGATTACATCCGATGCATTGCAGTGCACCCCACGCAGCCCTTCATCCTCACAAGCAGTGGTGAGAGTCCTTTGGGATGTTTCCATGTTCAGCTGTTCTCAGGCTTCTGTTTTCTGTGCAGTGAGGGCTTGCAGGTCTTCTTGGGAAGACTCAGGATTTCTTGAGCAAGTAGCCACTGTGACAGTTGTCATTTTGTTGTTTCTTGGTAGATGTATTCATGTTTTTTTAAATGGAATATCAACTGCACTTAAAATTTAAAATCTAATGGCTTGTGTTCTTGTCAGAGGAGAGCAAAGAACCTTCTCTCGTAATGTCTGCCAGAGGAAATATTAGTATGTGTGCTAATTAGTGTGGCAAACTCTCAAATCACAGCTCAGGTTATGTTTTTTTTAAAAATTTCATTGTGGTTTGGAGTAAGTCTTTAGCTGGGAATCTGACTTGAAAGCAACAGACAACTTTCATCTCCCTGTGATCCTTCTGCAAGGACTGGTAATATAGATGCAAATAGATTATTAGCAGCGCCTCCTTTCCAGCCTGTAACATGATATTCTGGAGAATTATGCAGTTTGAGGAGGTAGTTATCACCCACTGAAGCTTGATTGTTTGTGATTTTTTGC
Source organism: Brachypodius melanocephalos (assembly GCA_013398615.1). NCBI lineage: Eukaryota > Metazoa > Chordata > Aves > Passeriformes > Pycnonotidae > Brachypodius > Brachypodius melanocephalos. Next base: position 5,317,435 of record VZSR01001065.1, on the reverse strand, counting down.
AGATGACATGCTGATCAAACTCTGGGACTGGGATAAGAAATGGTCTTGTTCTCAGGTGTTTGAAGGACACACCCATTACGTCATGCAGATTGTCATAAACCCAAAAGACAATAACCAGTTTGCTAGTGCCTCTTTGGATAGGACAATTAAGGTACAGAAACTATATTTGGGTTTTTTAGTCATTAAGTGATTATCAGTGTGCACAAAGCAATAATCCTGTATGGATGATGGGTCAGTATTAAAAGCAGGTGCAGTAATAGAATTTTGACTGAACAAAGACCTGGACAGTGGTCCAGGCATCCTCTAAGTAAATGAGTAAATTTACCAGATTACCTGCTGTAGTTCTTTAAACTCTTTTAAGTGCTGTATCTCCACTTGGACTGCACAGAAATATGGGAGAGGAGTAATGATTTTACTGTCAATGAGCGATTTGGGAGTATTGAAACTGTATGGTGGATAAAGAATTTAACTGTGCATTAAAAAGAAAAAAAACTAAACCTGGTAAAAGTATCTCTCCCATTACTTTCATGTCCTTGGCTGTCTGTGCATGGAATTGTTTCCAGAGATGCCTTCAGCCTTCTCATGGACTCATTTGCTGTGCAGCTGCTGCTAAATATCTGTGACTACAGATTTGCAGCCACTGAGCAGTGACACCTCCTTACCTTTCCTGAACATTATCAGTATATTGTCTGTAAAAAGCCAGCACTGGTTTCATATGGCCACAGATGTTGAGATCAGGTGCACGTAAGTGTTGATTTGATGTGATAAACATGAGAAAACACTAGTATGTCTACACTTGACTTGTTTAATTTTGTGTCCTCATTTAACATGAGATTTGATATTCTTTAGTGTAGCTGGAAAAATTAAAATTTAGGACACGGAGGAAACTCAAGTATAATAACAATTAGTTGCTAGTTAATTTTATAAACAGATACTACTTCTTAAAAGCAGTGCTTTGTATGGTTGATTCATATCCTTAAAAAAAGTTTAAAGCACCCAATTTTGTTGCTTAGAGGTATGAGCAGAGCATGGGCATGTTATTTGTGGTTATTGGGGATGGACTGGTAGTTTGCTGAGCAGTTGTTGAGGTTTTTCACCTAAGAAAATAACTGTGTCTTTGGAATTCTGTGTTCTCTTTGGACTTGTGAAGTACTTCTGGATACCTGTTGTGTTTGCCAAGGGTGACCTGGCCACAGAAAGTTGCTGAGTACAGGTGGTTGTGTTTTGTTCGTCAGGTGTGGCAGCTTGGATCATCGTCTCCCAACTTCACCTTGGAAGGCCACGAGAAAGGAGTGAACTGCATTGACTATTACAGTGGTGGGGACAAGCCATACCTCATTTCTGGGGCAGATGATCGCCTGGTGAAGATCTGGGACTACCAGGTGTGTGCTCAGCTCTTCAGGAGCCTTTGTGCAGGCTGCCACATTCGGTATAAAGTCTCTGTTGTTAGATTTTTTCCTGTGACAAATTGATTCCCTGCCTTTTAGGCCTCATGTTTGTGGATTAAGCTGTTCCTCTTCTGTGTTCAAGTGTAAATATTGCTCATGTATCAACTCTTTCTGTCCTTACACCTGTTTTTTTCTTCATTCTTGATAGCTTTCCCCCCTCCTGTTTCATCCTGTGCACATTGGCACAGTCCCTCCTATTTGTTGCATGCACACACATGCAGTCCTTCTACCCCCAAAGAGGGCAGGAGTGATGAGGTGCCCTGCTTGAATGCTCCTCAGGAAAGAGACATCTAATCCAGGGGCTCAGTTATGGTGCTGGAGCCTAGAACTCCTGAGTTCTTCCTTTGAATAAGGGTCTGAATGGCCAGAAGGCAAGACAGAAGTTGTTAGGTGGTACTTTCTGGTCATTTAAACTTACTGACCTGGAGTAAATCCAAACCCAGAAGTTGAAGCTGGCACTGTTAATTTAAGCATTCAATGCAATCATGAATACTACGCAACAGGCCTTGAGTTTTTTCCACCATGTGCAGCTGGAGACACTGTACATGCTCCAGTCTTAGTTACCTCAAGCAAAGTAGCCTCTCTTTCACAACTGTGTGAATGAACAAAGACCTAAATTAGATCTGTTTTCACCTTTAATGCAATGTTTGGTTATGATATTTTTGCAGTGAACTCAGCTTTCTATCTTGCTTTGATCTGCTGTGCTGTGCATCTCTGAGAAAGCATATTTTCTAGCCATAAACATATCTGAAAATAGAGGGAAATGCCTCTGTCAAAAGAAATAAATATTTTCTTCTGTGGAGGAGGTACAACTCAATACAATCACAGTTTTTAATAGCTTAGTGCTGTTGTTTGAACCCCTTGCAAATGTAAGAAATCTTGAGAATTTTCAGATCTGTTTTGGATTTGGAGGAGATTTTTGTTTAAGAAATAAGGGTTAAAATGTGGCATTGTGTTCTCTCTTTCTTTCAGAATAAAACCTGTGTCCAGACACTGGAAGGCCACGCTCAGAACGTGTCATGTGTCAGCTTCCATCCGGAGCTGCCCATCATCATCACCGGCTCTGAAGATGGTAACTTTGGGTTTTCTGCTGTAGAAAGGACAGGAAAAGAACTGAGGGGAGAGCTCTTGTGGTGGTGTGGCTGCCCCCCTCACAGTGAGATGAAAGGATCCATGCCTCTGTTTTTCCCCAGGCACGGTGCGGATCTGGCACTCCAGCACTTACCGCCTGGAGAGCACCCTGAATTATGGCATGGAGAGGGTGTGGTGTGTGGCCAGCCTGAGGGGCTCCAACAACGTGGCTTTGGGATATGATGAAGGCAGCATTATTGTTAAGGTACAGCTCATGGTTTGAAGGGAGAAACTGATTCATTGCTCTCCTGTGTGCAGAACAACTGGTTTGTGAACCTGGGATAATATGTAAAATACTGGCATTTTGGCATTTTAATTGGTGTTTTTTGATTGGCTATTTCACTCGATATTTTCAACTGAAAAGAAAATCAACAATGTATTTTTTTTTTATAGCCTAACTTCTTACTTACTTACTTTCCAGCTTGGTCGTGAAGAACCTGCCATGTCCATGGATGCAAATGGAAAAATTATTTGGGCTAAACATTCTGAAGTCCAACAGGCTAACTTGAAAGCGATGGGAGATGCTGAAATCAAAGATGGAGAGAGGTTGCCACTGGCTGTGAAGGATATGGGCAGCTGTGAAATCTATCCTCAGACAATCCAGCACAACCCTAATGGACGGTAACACATTCTTTTAGCACTTCTCTTGAACTGGTTGGGGTATTTTTGTTAACAGGCTCAAATAAAAGGGATAAGGGATCCAAGGTGTAAGAGCTGCTCAGTGGAGACCAGAAGGAGCATGATTCAGGAAGGAAATGGAGTTCCATGACATTTTAGGAATATATAAAGCTCATACTTTGTGTTTGCAGTGATTTACCTTGGGCATGGGAGCCTTTCCAGATAATTTGCCTTCTTGCTGCTGCCTGTGGAACTGAACACAGATATCTGACAGGTGCCTCTCTCCTGCCCCAGGTTCGTGGTGGTGTGTGGTGATGGTGAATACATCATCTACACAGCCATGGCTCTGAGGAACAAGAGCTTTGGTTCTGCACAGGAGTTTGTGTGGGCACATGACTCTTCAGAGTAAGTCTTGCAAGTTTTTTCCTTTGTATTACATTTGCTTCTGCTACTTTAGTTTTCAGGCTATGAAGACCAAAACATGCATGTAAAATGAACTTTGAATAGTTGTCCTGCTTGAAAAGTTTGGAATTTTAGCACTCTGCCGGTTTTAGAACGTAACTCAAATGCAGTCGTTTTGTAGCAGCTTATGGTTTAGTAATTCACTACTTTGGAAACTGAATAATTCTTTTGTTTATTTACAATTTAATCTCTATTTAGATATGCAATCAGGGAGAGCAACAGTGTTGTAAAGATATTTAAAAATTTCAAAGAGAAGAAGTCCTTCAAGCCTGATTTTGGAGCAGAAGGTAAGTACTTCAAAAATAGATCTGTTGGCGTGGTTTTTGCACAACGTGGGCCTCCTCCACCTTTATTTTCTTGCAGGCATTTATGGTGGCTTTCTGTTGGGAGTCAGATCTGTCAATGGCCTGGCATTCTATGACTGGGACAACACAGAGCTGATTCGCAGGATTGAAATCCAGCCCAAACATGTGAGTTCTGCATGGGACTGAAGATATTTACCTGTCTGCCTTTACTGATTCATATTTTTCTTTTACTAAACTGATTTTCTTGCATGAAGCCAAGCTGTCAATAATAAAGTAATAATTTTTGTCTCAGTCATGTAGCAGGAGAGGCGGAAAAATTCCTGTATGTGTTGGCTTCACTGTCCTAAAGCTTCTGGAGCTGGTGTGTTTTACCCTTATTTCCCACACAGTTACACTGCGGTGTGTAACACTGCCACTGTTGATTCTGCTGTCACAGATTTTCTGGTCTGACTCGGGTGAGCTTGTGTGCATTGCTACAGAAGAGTCATTCTTCATTCTCAAGTACCTGTCAGAAAAAGTGGCAGCAGCCCAAGAAACACATGAAGGAGTCACTGAAGATGGAATTGAAGATGCCTTTGAGGTACCTTGTGTTTTAAAAGTGGAATAAGATTAGAGATGGCAGAAGCAAGAGAGTGCAGCAAACTTAGTCCTTAACATAGTCCAATTTAAATGTTAGTTTCCAGGCCATTTTTAATATCACACATCATGCATCTGCCTGAGGAACACTTAATCATTTTTTTGGGATTCCTGAGGAGTGTATCACTGTGTGAAACCAGCATAACAGATCTTGATGCCTGCATTTCTCTTCATCTGTTCACTATTATCAGAGAGTTATAGAGATTATTTTTAAAACACACTTTTGGGTCATTGATCTTTTTTTTTCTAAAATTTTCGAATTTTGAAATGTTATTCAAGTTTGAGAAGTGAAAAAACGTCCTGCAGTGAAATGTCAGAAATCAAAATTTCAGAAGGAAAGTTACCTTTGATTGTCTTGCCTAATGCTTAAATTTGGTGCTTGTTTCCCAGATTTATAATTGGCTTAGTTAAGAATTAGGATAGCATGCATGTAAAACCAAATTATCGTTTATGTACTTCAAAGCTGTATCTAAACTTATATTTGCAACTTGCCCAACTACTTAAGTATAGAATATGGAATTATATTTTAAATTGCAGTAGTCTTTCTGCTACCTAGAAGTACCTTTTTATGTATCTAATTAACCAAAATTTGCTTTGCAGGTTCTTGGTGAGATCCAGGAGATTGTGAAAACAGGTCTGTGGGTCGGTGACTGCTTTATTTACACCAGTTCTGTGAACAGACTCAACTACTATGTTGGAGGAGAGATTGTCACCATTGCCCACCTGGACAGGTGAGGTGCTGCTTCAGTTAAAGTGTTCAAGGTTCTCTCAGTGAAAGGGGTTCAAGGTGAACCCTGACAGCTGCTGCTGTGCCCTGCTTTAGCACCAGAGGTGGGAACAAGTTGGGTGTTATGAGGCAGCAGTGCAGTTCTGAGGGATGAACAGTGCTGTGTGAAGGAATACATCCAGGAAAAGCAGAGTATTTGATGGCAGTATTCTTGCTACCAGGAGAACTACTGGCATGTTTTTGTACAGACTGTTTGTGTGGATCTGTTGAAGCTGAGTGAGTGCTCTTTGTTTTGTTTCAGAACAATGTATCTCCTGGGGTATATCCCCAAGGACAACAGGCTGTATTTGGGCGATAAAGAGCTAAACATTGTTAGTTACTCTCTGCTGGTCTCAGTGCTCGAATATCAAACTGCTGTGATGAGGAGAGATTTCGGCATGGCTGACAAAGTTCTTCCCACAATCCCAAAAGAACAGAGAACCAGGGTCGCACATTTTCTTGAAAAACAGGCAAGAAAACTACTTCTTAGTTATCCAACTAAATAAACCAGTTTATTCACATTGTTAATTGAGTTTGGTAAACAAAACCCAGTGATATTATCTGTGAGCAATAACTTTCTGCTCAGAGTGCTTTTGTTAAAGCATTTAGGATTATATTTGACCTGACAGGTCCCAGCTTCACTGTCAAATTTTTATTTTAGGGCTTCAAACAACAAGCTCTTGCAGTATCTACAGATCCAGAGCATCGTTTTGAACTTGCTCTTCAACTTGGAGAATTAAAAATAGCCTATCAGCTTGCAGTGGAAGCAGAGGTAATTATATAAATTTGGGTGATTCATCCTGGATTCTGAGTATTAGCAGGAGTCTGAGAGGCCCTGTAAGAAAAGGCAGTGGTATGTGGGGATGCAATACAACTCCCTAAACACAACTGAAATGCCTCCAGCTCCTTTGATGAAGTTCTTCTGCCTGTAATTCTAAGCTGTGGGATGGGGACAAAGAATGGTGTCTGCTCAGAAGGCTACAGGAACTCCTGGAGAATACAAAACTTGAGCCCAGAACCAAGCCTTAACCTCCAGTACTTAACAGTGAGAGGGGGAAAGACAGGGCTGAAGCCTTCAGACGTTTGTTACGGCCTTGGCAGCTGCACTAAAAAAACTGACAGGCAGTGATTTGTCCCATCATTATCATGCAGAGAATCAGTCATCGTTCCTGCTGTAAAATTAGAAGTTATTTAGAAGGAATGCTAACTTAGTTACAGACACAAATGCCTTTCAGTGTTCTCAGGGTTAACTTGAGAGCTTGAAGAGATTGTTATAGTTAAATTTATAGTTAAACTGCTTCCCCTCTCCATGTTTACTGAGAAGCCGTTTAGTTTATGTAATATTACAGCTGGGTAGGGATCTCTTAACACTCACTGTGACGTGCTGAGAATCTGCACTACTCACAGTACCTCAAAGGGAAGACAAGTGTAGTCAGGGGATGCAGCACCTTCACGAGTCAGCTTATATTTTCATACTGAGTGCTCTGAAAAACCTTTAAGTGCTGTTTAGAAGTGTGAGTGGTTTGTTTCTTTCTTTCCCTCCCTTTCCTGTTTTTATACAATCAGTCAGAACAGAAGTGGAAGCAGCTTGCAGAACTTGCCATCAGTAAATGCCAGTTTGGCTTAGCCCAGGAGTGTCTGCACCATGCCCAGGACTATGGAGGGCTGCTGCTCCTGGCCACAGCTTCAGGGAACGCCAGCATGGTGAACAAGTTGGCCGAAGGTGCAGAAAAGGATGGCAAGAATAATGTGGCATTTATGAGCTACTTCCTGCAGGGAAAGTAAGTAGCAAACGAGCTTCTGATTGTTCTGTTCTGCTTTCTTAAGTGCTGAGACCCTCAGGTTCTTCAGGTGGTTAACTACAGCTAACTGAAAACGTCGTGGAGAAAGATGGGCATAGGTGCCTCTCAGAAAAGCTCATTCTGTGACGGCTGCTAGATTTAAACTCTGAAATGAAAGCACCTTAAATTAATAGAGTAGAATAAACAGCTGTTCTAATACAAGAATTTGTCTTTATTAAGTTTACTGGTTAAAATCACATCTTGAAATCTTTTAGGCTTGATTCATGTTTGGAGCTCTTGATCAAAACTGGGCGTCTCCCTGAAGCTGCTTTCCTTGCAAGGACGTATTTGCCAAGCCAAGTTTCAAGGTAATTTCTAAGGATATGCAGAACATGAGTTGTGTTGTCTAAACGAGCTGCATGTCTGTAACAACTCTGGTTTGCATCTTCAGGGTTGTTAAACTCTGGCGGGAGAACCTCTCTAAGGTTAATCAAAAAGCTGCTGAGTCCCTTGCTGATCCTACAGAATATGAAAATCTTTTCCCTGGATTAAAGGAAGCTTTTGTTGCTGAAGAGTACGTTAAGCAAAATCTTGCTGACTTGAGGCCAGCCAGGGAATACCCCCTTGTCACTGTAAGTAGAAGGTTTTACTGTCTCTAGAAGAAAAACATTTGGTGCTGTTTAAAATCAGCTCTAAGCAACTCAGTGCAACACTTAAAATGTGTCTGGGTTTTTTTACTTTTAGCCAAATGAGGAAAGAAACTTACTTGAAGAGGCAAAAGGATTTGAGCCCTCTGGAATAATGACATCTCAGGTCAGTGAGTGATAAATCTAAGGGAGAACTTTGCTATCTTACAGTAACATCTACCCTGGAGAATATTTTGCTAGTAATAGACAAATAATTGCTTTTATTACCTTGACTGTAAGTGCTGCAGTTGGCTTCATGTTCTTTTCCCTCAGATTCTTCTTTATCTACATCTGTACCTGCTAACAGCTTCTTAACTGAAATTATTTGTGTGCTTCCTTACCTTGGGTCACCCTTTGTAGTGTGAGTAATTGTAGAGTCTTTCCATTGAATTCATCCTACAGAAAAATAACTCCAGCTGCATTTACAAACACTGCCTCTGTTGCAGCTGGTTATCTAAAAGCTCAGTAGCTGGAAATGGAAACTTTTGCCTATTTCAGCAATGATAAATGCTCTGTGTTCTTTGCTGGTGTGCTGCATGGTTATGGAATAACACTGCTCCATAACTAACTGGAATCCTACTCGGGTACTTAAACAGAGATTCTAATCAATATCTGAAATAACAAACTCTTTTTTTACCACCTCAGTTGTCCAATTCTTATTGGACAGAAAATAGGACAAGTATAAGTATAAGCATACAGATTGAAACAAACACTTGAAACTTTTCAGAGCCTTAGGAGATGACAACTTCTAATTTTGCACAAGTCAAATACACTTCACATTTGTATGTGAAAATCATGTGAGGGTTTCTTAAAGGCAGTGATGCTGGCACAACTCTTTGAGGCTATAAACATCTAAAATCAAAACTGCACTGGAAACTGAAGGAGAAACAGAAAAGCTACAACTTTCCATTGTCTGTACGTTTTTCCTCATAGGAGATGTACTATAAAACATAGTTTGGAACATCTCTGACAGAGCAGAGAAGTTAGGTTACTTTCAAGACTCTGTAGTGACTCTTTGCCTCTTGTGCATCAAATGAAATACTATTAAAGCAAAATCAACATTTGTTAAAGATGATACACAACACTGTTAAGGCTACCTATGGAAACAAATGAGAACTAGCTTGCTATGGAAGCTGAAAACTTCCTCAGTGTCTCTGCATTCAGCTGATGATTGCACAGAAGCCCTAAACCCCAGCTGTCCCTTACAGCTGAGGCTGAATACGGGACATGTCATAGGAGATAGAATTAATTCTATAATTAAATACACTTAATTGAATAGTACCATTGCTTCAGTAAAATTCATCCATTGATGAATTTTCTTAATGTAAAACCTGTGCAGCAGTGAAGCAAGATGAAGTGTTAAACCATTATAGGATTTAGAACACAAAGCCCAGCAACTACTAAAATTTGCTTTCAGTCTCGACTAACTTAGTCTCTTCTGCTGAGGATGTTAAAAATCACTAACAGCAGTTCAGTATTTAAAATGAACTGATAATTTCTGAAGGTTCTCATTTTAGCAGTTCCATCATCAACTGCTTCAAATATACTGGGGAGGGAAATAATCTCCAGTGGAGTGAGGACTAGAATCCTTTCTGACAGTAAAGACGTGGCTCAAGAATAACTACAGGAAGCTGAAAGAGAACCACTGGGAAAGGGGCATTAGAGATCTGCTGTTGTTTACCTGCTTTTGTTGAAAGAATTCAAATCGAAAAAAACTAAAGGAATTTCTTTGCCATTAGAAGAAGGCTGAAGAACCAGTTCCCTCTCCTAAACAAGAAGCGATGAAGACAGTTGTGCAGAATTCTGATAACCTTCCAACAAGAGATCAAAAGGTACCCAAACAGTTTTATGAGGGGAAATATAAGCACTCAATTCATTTTACATTAAAGACTTTAATGAGTGTGATTTAACCAAGCTCCTGCAAGCATGACTCTGGCAGTCCCAGAGCAGTGTCCAGAGCCCTGCCCTGTGAGTGCAGGCCCTGCACAGTCACAGACCAGTTCAGCAGGCGGGTGTGACAAGGGGGAGTTCAAACCCTGCTGCTCAGAACACGGCAGAAGCTGCAGTGCTGGAAGGGGTTTCCTCACCAAGCAGGAGCAGGCAGCTGGTCTCTAGCTTCCCTTAGCACTCATGTTCCTCATGAGGACTTGGCTGGGGTTTTCAGGGTGCAGATCCATCCTACAGAGCCATCCATCCCATAAGCTGCCTCACATGTAACCACAGAGGTATCCCCCTCATCCAATTTTTTCTCTCCCTAGACACTGCTGGACTTGGAAGATGACTTGGATAACTTGGATCTGGAGGATATTGATACCACAGATATCAATCTGGATGAAGAGATCTTAGATGAGTGAACATCCCTTTTTTTAGATGACCAAATCAGGAAATAATTTGGTCTAAACCCAGAGGAATGAAGTTCTGTGGACTATGTGCTCCAAGTTATTTTGATTTTTATATCACAAGTGGACCATGTACATGTAGAAGGAAGTATAGCGCCAGCAACTGTACAAAGAGAATCAGCTTCCAGTATGTTGAAAATTCAAGATGTAGGCCTGCTCCAGAACATACTAAAAAATGTTTTCATTTATCAAGAAATTCAATAAATCCTTTTAAACCTTCAGCTCCTCAGTTCTCCATTTACTAGTAATATTTACTAAGAACTGTAGCTTAGTGTATATAGCTTCCATAGTGTATATTCCAGATCTGTGAAACAGGAGCACAATAGCTGAAAAATAGTATTTTAACCTGACTTTTCTCAGCACCTACACTGAGGTATGTGGTTGTGTTTCCACTGTGCTGCCATCTAGCACTGGTAACCATTAGCATCAGCTCAGTTACTCTTTCAGACACCATTTCTAGCTCAAAGCTCCAACAAACCAGTGATACAGCTTAAGGGTTAGAAGTGGTGTTTGTTACACTCTTTCCTAAATGAAGCTGTCCAGACCCTGCACTTACTTCAATAACTAAAATGAATTGTGGGTAATTCCTTATATTCAAGATGTAACAATAAAAAAATTGAACTCAGGGTACAGTGCCAGCAAAAACAATGATGGCTGCTGTAAGTTCACTTAGAGAAGTTTTCAAAATAAACTGCTGTAGTGATTCACATATATTTCAGTAAAGAAAAATACATTCTATAGCAGTCATTTTCAAGTATTTATTGTGGAATCCTGTACAGAAAATGTTTATAAACAGACTTAAAAGTTCTGATGAGCTGAGTTTCACTTCATGAAGCTGAAGAAGTAGCCATTGCTTCTTCATAAGCCTGCAGGGCCAGCTGGATATAACCTTCTCTCTGGGATTCAGTTTTCACAAATACCTGCAGCCGTGGCAGGAGAGAGGTTAATGTAACAGCAGAGTCATGCCAGTGGCAAATCAGCCACCCACAACTGAAATCCTGGTGCAGCTGTACATTCATAGAGTTTAACAAAAACTCCAGCGTGGCATGTACAACAGTTCTGGGTAAGTTTGCTTTAACTACTAGATGGAGTTCTGCTGGTTAGAAGCTCTCTTCTGCAGGTTAAGTAGTTTAAAGCAGAAAAGCTTACCTTGATCAGATCAACTCCTTGAAGTTTCCCTTCTTTAGCTTCCTTTGCTGACTGACATTCAGGGTGAAGCATATGATACAGTGTAATTAAACTTGTAGCATCTTCCAGCCTAAAAAGATAAAGGCTCATTTTAGCAATTCCTTTCTCTCCGGAGTATTTACAGAGAGTGTATTTTGTGATGTACTTTGCAAACCACAGGCTGTCAAACTGCTGGTTCCACTGAGTATCCAGTCCCTGGAATATACAGGCAAGCTGCATCTATTCCTCCTACAGCTGAAGCCTGCTGGCCTGCTCAGCAGTAATACAGCTGACATCTCTCTGAAAATACAATTAATTACAAATACTAAGTGTTTAGTGGAACTTTCTAACACAGACTGCAATGACTAGCATGTTTTACAGAAGTAGCACGAGAAATCCTGTGACACAGAGCTCTCAGCTGAATTTAAAATTACTGAAGTGTGTGGCAGAGAAAGACATTTCAAACTCTGCTCATTTAAACTGGCTGGATACAGGAATTTTTACCAATCTGATTCTAAACCAGGAACCTTCCCGATTTTTCCATATGCTCAGGTTTAAAAGCAAGGTCTGACCACTTGTTCCAAGTTTCTAACTGAAACAGCAGGAAATAAATGCCACCATCACTGCAGCTTGGAGTTCTGATTGTACAAATTTTCCCAGCTCTACTGACATTTTGAGCTATTGAATATTGTTCACTTCAGGGAACTTTGAGTAAATTTAGCATGATGTTTTTTAGAAATCTACCCATTTAAAATGAAACCTTATCTACATGTTCCTAAGCTACTTAGGAATTGCTCTAAAACCCAGACTGTATCAGCCTTATAAGCCAAAACTGAGCTCAGCATGGCAATGTCAGGCTTTAAGATCAGCAGTGCTCAGAGCTGGAAGTGTTCTGACAATTACATGGGAAACAAAACCCACAAAACTACAGAATTTCTGCTTATTTCTGCAGAAACCTATATATACCCTACAACTTCATGGACTGTTACTGGTGCTCCTGGTACAGCTAACAGCACCAATACAGCTAGCAGTTAAAGCTGGCCTAAAACATCATGCAAATGAAAGCTTTGTCAGATAGCTGCCAGAAATCCTGTTTTTATTGTCAAACAGCAGTACTTGTTCAAAGGCTAAGCAGGATTTCCAAGTGCCAGACTTACAGGTCTCTGTTGATCATGTCTATGAGTAAGCCATCTGTCTTCTTCCTGTTGACCAGGTACCACACCATGCCCCCAAAGTGCCGGGTTGAGCGCAGCAGGTCATACTTGGCGTGTTTCTCAATGTCCTCGTAGGTGCGGTGGTGAACCTGCACACACAACGGTTTGTTGCATTGCAGAACCCGAGCCTGGTGACAGCTTTCCCCCTGTACCTCTCAGTTTTTAATCCTTTCCATTTCCATAAGGTGCAGAGTAAGCCACATGCTGAACCATATACCTGGTATAATTCAGGGTAACACTGGGCTAGCCCAGTCCTTGATACTTGGGCATAGACATTCTTATGGTAAAAGGAAGCTAAATCCTGTCTCTGTCCTGAACTTTTGGGGAGGGAGGGACATAAGCTCTGGACCTTCACTGCACTGCTGTCAAGCTAGCTATTCTTTCAGGAGAAAAATGCTAGACCAAAGAGGTGAAACTTGACTTAGAAAAAAAGTTACTTGAAAAAATCACTTAATACAAGTTACAGTTTCTCAAATCACCAAGAATATTGAAGAAAAGTAAACATTTTAAAAGCAAGTGTAGACTAACATTTACCAGCAGCTATAGCTACTAATTTTATTCTGCTAGAACTACATGTTTGTAGCTGGTCTTTGTCAAAAATACTACTTTGTGCATAGTGCTGTTTCTCAAAATGCACTCTCAGTTCCCTCGCTGGTCCTGCCAGCTCCTAGGCCAGCAGTCAGTGTGACCTCAGCAGCACAATTCTCCTCATAGCCCCTGACAAGTGTTACCACCAATTCTGCTTTGATACCAAAAGTACCTGAATAAAGACTATTTTTGTATGCGCAGTACCTCTCTAGGCTAGTGAAAATTACTTGTGCAAAATCCTGTTTTACTGTTCTGCATAAAAATAAACCCCAAAACTCATCACAAGGATAATCCATATGGGAAAGTTAGAGCACATATGACCAACATCTCTGCTCCCCAGATAAATATTTATGTGTACAAAATATACCCTACAATTCTCCACTAGGATTTTTTTTTTTGGTAGAAAAATGGAAAGTGAACTCACTCTGATATAGTCAGGTGAATCTGGCTCAAACTGAGCAATGCACATGTTCAGGACATCTTCATGACGATCTTGCTGAAATACAGTCTGAAATAACAGTTCAGATTCAGAGGTAGATTATGTACTCACACCATCCCAACTCTCCAAAATCAAAACAGCCACCACAGGATCCCGTTCTGGGCAACATTTACAATGTTTAGTGGAACATGTGTGGATTGTTTAGTTACAATGAGTAACCCCTTCATCAAAAGACAAAATGGACAGAAGTACAGTAACTGCCTTGATGATATTAATATAATATTTCTTGATTTTTGATTCTGAAAACACCAGTTCACATTTCCAGATTAAGTGTACAATTGTTTCTAGTATGACAATATTTACATCTACCCAGGATTTACCTGGCCCTAACCTGGAACTTTGTTAAGTTACAATGAAAGGCAATTGTTGAAAACAGAATTCAAGCAGCTAAACACACCCATAAGCAGAATGGCTTATTCAGAGTTACTCTGCCCAAAGAGCAGAGTTTCACTATCAGACTGCAATGAAGTGAAAGTGCTCAGTTTCAAAGGTAGGAAGAGCTTACCCCAAGGTTCTCATCCTTGAATAACGTGGGGGGAATCACCCTGCGCCCCTCCTTTGGGAAGAATATCTGGATCATCCTGTCCCGTTCCTCCCAGGTGGCTTTGCGTAACACCCCGTTTGGTTCTCTAACTACAATGAAACGTTCCTGGAAATGAGGGAAAAACCAAACATCGTCTAAAGCCTTCTCTCTTCCTAGCCAGAACCATCCTGAAACAACCCTCATTTGTCAAAGTCCTTCTAAAGTCACCCTAATAACACCAGTTTCTAACTGACTGTGGCCATGTGCCAGATTCATAATTTCTGCCTTGCTAGATGCTGAGTAAGTGCTGATTTTGCACCTCAGTTTTACAGTCTGACAACTGTGCACATGCCAACACTGAAAGCTACTGCTCTGGGAAGTTTAGAGAGAATATAACTCACACTCCAACAGGGAGTTAGCCTGATTTTATCATTTGATAATCCACACAAAATTAGGAATGCAAGTGTCATGCATTTCTGTACCTTTTCTCCAGAGCTAGGTGCTAGAATCAAGTAATGGCAAGTGCAAGGCAAAAAAAATACAACAAATTAAACAGTATACTCAGATCGGTTCACAAGCATAATTGCTTTAGAGTGGCAAATGGGAATGTTTGTTTAACAGGGAAGTTTTCAATATGGTGCAGCAGGAGAATAAACAGCAGGTTCCTGGAGAAAGCTCTCAGATACAGTAATAGAGGGATGGAAGACTGGGCAGTTCATGTCACAGGATCATCACTATGTGCACGTTTGAACCATGAAGGCTTCTTGGAATCATAACTTTGTTAACAATTTTTCTCGCCTCTTATTACTGGTACTTAAACACAATCGAGATGTTTCATTACACAAAGGAAACTTTATCCCTATACTCCCCAAATCCATAAGACAACTATTTCTTTACAGCTTTCCTGGGAATTCATCCATCATTTCCACAGCTTTCCACCAGATCTTTGCAAGTGTGTACTTTCATCTTACAAAGGAATCCAATCCTACAGAAAGCTTCTAGGAGCATGGAAGAACTCAGCACTCCTAGCATATCAAAACCACCTACTTATAAAATAATTAACTACACATCCACACAGCTTTCCCCATGCCTGCTTTTGAGTAGCAGAAAGTAATTTATGATTATCACTTAGAAGCAAGTATTTAGAAATACATTTTTCTCTACTGCGTTGTACCAGACTGAATTTTCAACTACTCAGCCCTTTTGCAAACTGATCCATCTACATTTCCATTAATGCTTACTCTGAGAACAAATTAACACTGTTGATCATGTTACTTACACGATGTGGAATGGAGTAACTTAAATCTGTAAACACATATTTTGCAGTTTCAGTTCCTTCAAGGACTTTGTCTTCTGCTAAGACATCATCAATTGGCTCTCGTTCATTCAAAATAGGGGGCATGATTAGTTTTGTTTTAGCTTCCTCTATGGCTTTTCTTGTGGCCTTGTAGGGGGAAAAAAAAAGTAGTTTAATTTTACAATTAAAATATCATCCTATTGGAAAGATAACATACAATCTGGGGACAACTATTTTCATTTAGAGAAGCTCGTTTTTTTTCTTCTGCAGTTGAGAAAAAATGAGACACCAATTCCACCTCTAGGTAGGTGCATTTCACGTAAACAATTTACCACTACTAGAACCTGGATAAAATGTTGGAGGAAGTTACAAAACAATGGACAAACTATTGCAAACACCAGTTTATTTCAAGTGTTTTTCCATGGTAAATTTCCCTCAAAGCATAAACCACAACTAGCAGTTTGTATATAGGTATAATTGTGGCTACAGCAGAACTGGCTTAAGTCAGGTCTCTTTGTCATCCTGAATGAAGTCAGAGAAGAGGGGAGAGGAAAAAAAAATAGTCAAAGGATTCCCAGGGCTATAACTTAAGTATCAGATGAAGATATTTGACAGAGTTAGAAAGCATAACAGGTTAATAAAGACAAACTGTCACTTAAAAAATATCAGATTTCCTTCCATATTCCATGAAAACCGCACAAAACTGGACAAACCAAGCTATTTCACGTGAAGAAACACGGATTTACACTGATTTGAGGAACAATCTGAAACAAAGAAATCAGAATGTTTTCAAACGCAGCAGTAACGAAGGCAGAAAAATGAGCTGTTACAGGCATTTTGCTAAATCGAACACTTACTTCCGAAGGAAGCAGAGCAGCCTACCTCTTCCAGCTGAGCGTCGGTCATCAGCTTGTAGTGGGGCGGCTTGAGGCCCTTCTTCACAGGCCGAAACACCTTGTGCAGGTCGAGTCCCGTCATTTTGTAAAGCAGCGTCTGAACCGCTTCGTCCGTGAAGGCGGGCTTGGGCTGGGCGGCCTTTCCCTCTGCGGGAAGGGGCACATGCTCTTACTGGGGGCTGAGGGGACGGCCACCGTCACCCCCTGCCCTTACGGCTCCTCCCGCCTCGCCAGGCCATCCGCTGCCCCACACTCGCCCCGACCCGCATCCCGCCCCATGGGGACCGCAGCCACCCACCACCGCCGCCACGCGGGGCGGCTGAACCCCGAGGCTGGGGCAGCAGAGAGCTCTCTGGGGGTGCTCCCGGATCCCCTCGCGTACCGCCCGCATCCGCCGCCAGCGCCCGCCGGGCGGGGAGCGCCCACAGTGCCCGCAGCCGTGCGGGCAGAGCCGCCGAGCCCCGCGCCCCCAGCGCCGCCATCTTCCGTCCCGCCCCTTCCCGCTCCGCGGCGCGCCGGGAAATGGAGTCACGGAGCCGCGGAATGGCCTGAGCGAGCAGAGACCCTCCGGGACCAGCGAGTCCCGCTCCTCCCAGCCCTGCACAGCACTCACACCCTGTGCCGAGAGTCACACCGTGGGCCAAGAGTCGCACCTTGTGGTTGAGAGCATTGTCCGAATGCTTCTTGAACTCAGACTGGCTTGGTGCTCTGGCCACTGCCCTGCAGAACCTGTTCTAGTGCCCAGACACTCTGGGTGAAAAACCTTTCCATCATATCCAACCTAAACCTCCCCTGACTCAGCTTCAGGCCGTTCTCTCGGGTCCTGTTACCGGTCGCCAGAGAGCAGAGATTAGTGCCTGCCCCTCCGCTTCCCCTCATGAGGAAGCTGTAGATTGCTGTGAGGTCTCCTGAGCCTGCTCTCGGCGTGAGGGAGTCACGCTGTCCCGCGGCACTTTCCCCGAGGGAAAGGGCAAAGAACGTTGTTGCTGCAAGCGCCCCCAGCGCGTTCGTGCGATTAAAGCGCTGCTGAGGGCCTGGTGCCCATTCTGCGGTTATGGCACAACCCCGGCAGGAGCGCAGGGTGCCCGGCTCCCTCAGCCGCCCGGGGCACGGAGCAGGGCTGCGGGTTCCCTTCCTTAGCGAGGAGTCTCCGTCGTAGGAAAAGCGGTGGAATTGAGGCCACGGTGCGGGATTGAAGCGCTGTTGACCCGCGGCTGCCCCGAGTCCGGAGAGGTGCGGGTGGCAGTGGGTGCGCTGCCCCGGGGGCTGCCCGCTGTGAGGGGCAGCTCCCGGCCCCGCGTCCGGCCCGGCTGCCCCAGAGAGAGGAACACGCTGGGAATTCGCACATTAAACCCCACCTGTCTTTCTCTGTGCTATTCTGGCCCTGCTGGTGCCCGGAGGCACCTGTGCTGTGCGAGGCACTGGCCTCGTCAGCCCGGCCACGGCTTCACTGCCGCGGGTGGTGAGGAATTGCTGCCCTCATGTTCAGAGAGCTTTAATGCTTTTGTAAAGGAAGGAAAATATGCAACTGCACTTAAGCATAAAACCAAAATTAGCTTTATACTCAATAATTGCGACATATCTGCTCTAATGTCTGTGAAGAGGGGGTACTAACTTCTTACAACTGGGCGTGTTTTAGGGGGTTGAAAATTTATTATGACTTGAAGTTTATTTATTCTAGTTGGTCTGTATATCTTGTACTGTGAATTTCAGTCCTACAGACTGTGCTTAGGGGGGTGTGAAACAGAATTTGACCTTAAAGATCTCTTCCAATTTTGATTATTCTATGATTCTCTTATCAGCAGGCAAGTCTCTTTCCAAAAGCCCGGAATGCCTCACGTTCCAGAATGTCCAAAGCCACCCACCAGTGCTAGCTGGCTCATGACTTCCCACTGAAACAGGAGAGATTTCATCTCCAGGAGGGGTGACACAAAAATGTGCTTATGTTCTGTAGATCACCAATTGTTTTCAACTTTAGAGTGTTGTTCATTGCTTTGCCAGATCAAAGTCTAAGTTATGCTACTTTTGAAAATGATGATTGAAGTCTGCGAGAAAATGAAGGCTTTAAAACATATGTTTGTTTTAGTTACAATAAAGTTAAGTATCAGCTAAAAAATGTATTTGTTTCTTATAATTGATCTTTTTTCTGCTGGGGACAATTCGTTTTTCTCAGTCCTATATCCAAACACGTGCTCTGGGTTGAATTTAATATTCAGGCTTTTCAATATCTGGCCTTGTCAGGAGGGTTGCAGGAGGATATGTTCTTCTCATATTTGCCTTGCTACAACTAAGTTGAAGTTACTAGGTATTGCAGAGGGCAAATGAAACCTTTAATATTATTTTAATGTAATTTTGTGCAGAAATTATTTAAATAATGCCAAGAAAATGAAAAATAATTTTGATGAAATTGAGAAGGTGGTGTTTTTCAATTCTTGCATGGAAGATCTCTGGAGTGAGAACTATACCCTATAAGGGAATTGGGAAGCTATTTGGCGATGTGCCTAAAAGCCACTTCAGACCTGTTCATGAGTTTGGATGGCAAGCCAACATCCATTTTAATTCACAGAAGTGCTTAGAAAAACAACAGAACTTATTGGGCAATATCCAGGAGAGGTTAAATTCACATTCAGTCTGTACTGGAGTAGTAACAGCTGCTGTGAGGATTAACCTTTTTGGCTGGTGGCATGAAAGGAAATATTAACTAACTATACTGTAGATGGAAGTATAGCAGGTTAGCATAATTTATAAAATAGGACCATTTATAATGGGTAAGTTGATTATATTTTATTGTGGTTTAAATTGGTACTGAAGTAGGATCTTTTATACTGGTGTCGTTAAAAACATAACACAAGCTTGATGAATTGGTGGTGTAAAAATCAAAATTAAATAAAAAATGCTTCCGAGCTTTTGTTATTATTTTCAAAGCATCTCAGGACAGTTGCTGTTGGAAGATTACAACCATCTGATGATGGTTGGATGTCCCCAGTGAAACACATTGGTTGTCCAAGTCTGGATTCTGTTGGGACAGTGTCAAAACAAAATCACCTGCACAGTTGTCATTAATTCCCTTTTCATTGGCAGTTTCAGGAGAGCAGAAGGATCAGATGGCTGCTGAGATTGCAGCAGTTGGTTAACATCTCAGGGAAAAAGGAGACAAATGAGGAGCTTAGGAGCTTGTGTTGTTATTTTGCCTGTTTAATTGATAAAATAAGGGGCTGTAGTTTACTAGTCTTCCTGAGCCATAAATATGTCAAATTAGTAATGAGAAGTTGTTTGGAAGGAAGAATTCTTTCTTGGAAAGAATACAGAGAAAAATACAGAATGTCAGGTTTTGGTGCATCCAATTTTTATGTGCAGAACACAGAGTGAACCCAGTTAGGTTGTGTATGTGTTCACAGTTGATGATGTGACCTTTTTAAAATTAAAGATTGATTCCCTTGTTCCTGATAAGAAAAAAATCTGGCAATGGTGAAGAAAAATTTTCTGAAGGACACCATGGACCAGATTGGAAGCTCTTTTTACTAAACCTGCATGGATTAGTCTGAAGATAAATTATTTTTTTCCAGAGAAGGCATAGAGTGCTGATGTAAGAGAGATGACATAAACCTTATTATATCATCAAATTCGTTTTTAAATGAACAAAATATTATACATGGCTGGTTTTGTTTCGCCATGTACATTGAGAGTGAGTAATTTTTGCTCAAATTGTTGGAGTTGTCATTTTCAATAGGATTTTGAACTGTTTTCCGTTGCCCACTGAACCTCAGGTAACAGAGCTCAGCTGCGGCTTTCTCACCCTGTGAGCCAGCTGCCTTTGGCTCCTGCAAACATCCCCAGTGAGAGGGACTAAGGAAACATGATGCAAAAGGCTTCTTAAGCTGTTTCTTTGGTGCTGTCACTTTTAGCAAGTGCTCGTGGTCAGCACAGGTTGAAGACCAAATCCCCCTCGAGGTTTTATTTGTGCCATGACTATTTGACACCTGTGTTTCCAATTCGAAGGGGAAATGACAAAGCGGGAAGGATTATCCGTGCTCTTTATTTTCAGTTTTCAGTCTTGTTTCAGCCGCGTTTGCCCTGAGCTCTTGTGCTGTGTTCCTGTGGGCCACGGCGGGGCAGGAGTGAGGGTTTAGAGCGAGGAAGGTGCCTGAGGAGCTGCAGCGGGTAATGTAAATAAATTGTTTCCATTAATGACCCACATTTGCCTCCGTCTCGCATAAAGCTGCCATAATCTCACTTTAATAACGATAAATTAGATACACACAAACGCTGTCTCCAGTAATTGAGATTACATACATTATTTATAGTAGGGATACAAATCCCACTTCAATTTATATAGTTTTCTTTGCTACACTATAAGGGCTTGAGCCAAAGCCCATTAAAATCCTTTCCTAACTTCAGTGGGCTCTGAATGAGGACTCCCTATTTTTCAAATTAATTTTATTATTCCTTTCTCCTCCTGTAATACTAGTCTTTTAAAAATAGTTACCAAGGAAAGAAATAATAGTACATGTTCAGTAATATTCAAAGGTAGGTATGGTTTTAGTAATTGTTGTTTTTCCCATTCTTAATAGTTTTTAACCTCCCTCGCATTCCATCACTATTTCAGGTCCTGTCCTTCTGAATTCAAGCACTTGCCAGGGCGTGAACTAAATCTGGTGTGCAGCACAAACTGCCCTGTTATGTGTGGGCAGGTGGGATGTGTCTGATCCCTCCGTTTCCACGGGAGAAGGACAGAGCAATGATCCTGGCAGATTTGTTGGTTTGTTTTGTTCTTCGGGCACAAGAAAATTAGGAGAAGATGGCACCCTCCAATTCAAAGGTTAATTATAGTATTTTATAATTATATAAATATTTTTATAATATTTCCCTTCTGTTGCTAGCACAAGTAGTCGATACCTTGTTCTCATAATTGTGCTTTTATCTATTTTTTGCTGAAACCTGACACCTGAGAGAATCTTCTGAAACCAACACTGTCCAAATTAAACCTAGATGTGTGTTGTGTGTATTGCCTGGCATGTTGTCAAAGGTTTCATAAAAATCTAAATCCCATGTGTCTACTAGTTACACTTTGTCATGTTTTGTCATCCTCACAAAGAAGCCTGGACATCTGATTTTCCTGCTTTTTTTATCCAAGTTTCATCTGTGCTATTGTCTCATTTTCTGGTTTTTAAATAATTATTTTATCAATTAATTTACCTGGCAAAGAATCACATCTTCCTAGTTATAAACTGTTTTAATACCACTCAGTGGTAACTGCCAAGTTTTGTTTCTTCAGCCTGCTCTCATAAGAGTTGATTTTATTAATGGGCAACCACTTCACTTTTCAATTGCCTCAGAAGGTGAATATATTTGTCTTCTTGTGACTTGTAACAGTTAAATGCATGATTTTCTTCCCCAAAACTGGTTCCCTTTCTATAATTTTGTTTGTTTATCTTTTTTCCAGTTTAAAGAGCAGTCACTCCACACCAACCATTTTGTTCCTTAGTGATGCCAAGAAATCACTCTTATCTGCACGCCATTCCCTTCTCAAGTTCGTTTTCCTTCTGAGACTCATCTGTCTGAGATTCTTTTACAATTTCACTTCTCTTTTTATACAATTATTTTTCTTTAAGTCTCCTGCTTGTTCTTCATAGTACCCCTAATCCTTCCTGTCTTCATGTCTACTTTGAATTAATCTGAATTTATTAAGATTCGTTTTGTCACCTTGATTCTTCTTTTGTCTTTCCCCAAAAATAATTTTTTTGTGGAAATAGCTCCTGTAGTTTGCCTTCTAACAGTCTGCCCTTTTAAATTTACTTTGTTGTTGTTGATAAGGGCAATGTGTACCTTTGGCTTGCTATCATATATATAAATAGCCTCATGATAGGGCCAACTTTTTTAACTATTTCATGCAATATCACTATTTAAAACAGAACACTATTTAAAACTATTTAAAACAGAATTCTCTCTTTTAAGGGTGGAACTGGAGATGTGTTTGTGCGTTTGGTTTTTTTCTTATTCTTTCCTTTGGATCCAGACTGTAATACAAATTAAATTTGCTTAGGCAAACCCACTGTGCATTTTAAAAGTAATTTTAAAGACAGGATCCTGGGGGTCTGACAGGAAAGCTAAACCGGCTGTGCTCTCCAGGACAAACAACACGTAAATCTACAGTATCTTTCCTTCAGGATCAAATAAGTTAAAAAAAAAGCCTCAGAAAGTAAAAGGTATTTTTATCTCACAGAAGAAGAGCTAAAAGAATTTCATGTCAGTTAGAATCTTAGCCATTACTGTTAGACTTGTAAAATCCAACATTTTTTCATTTTCATTTGCTAACCAAACAGCTGTATTTGCCTGTTTGATATGAGGGTTGTTTAGGTCCAAGGGAAAAATGGTTATTCAGCTCTTTAGTGAAGAGCCAATCTCACAAGAACAGTTTCCAGTTGTGTTTGTTCTAGCTGATTTGCTGAGATAGAAAGGAAGTAAGAAAATTCTAGAAACCAAAACAGAAATACAATTAATTTGGTCAAATAGTTACCAGATTATTTTCCCTGTTGATATCCAAGTAAACCTCTTGACATTTATTTGGTTGCTCACTGGAGCTAATAGGAAGGCTCCCATCCGTTTTTGGACAAACTGTCTGATTGAAGAACAAGATGTCACCAGATGACTTCCAGAAGAGCCAGGATAAAAAATGATTCAGCTGGTGCTATCTCTGCTGTATTTGGGGCAAAAAATAAGTGTATGTTCTTCATAAATTGTTTTAAACCTGTGCACTGAGCAAGCAATTGCATTTATGCATCTGTGGGTTTTCAGAGAGTGTTTATGGGTAGAACCCTGCATTTCCACAGGGCTTTCTCCTGCATGTCCTGCATGCTGCCCATGGCATTCTGCAGAAATGGAATAGACACTAACAGATGTCAGGGTTTGTACACTGGGCAAGAACAAGTGCGGGCATTTTGTGAAGGCACGTATTTCATATCTTAATAAATCATATAGCTGGGCAGCTGGAGGGATCTAGTGGTGGTTTTATTAAATATTTTAAAGGAAAAAAAGCCAGCAGACAGCCCAGCATGGCAGGGGAAATATTAGTGACAGAAATACAAAACACAGGCTTGACTCTGCCCTGTGCACGGTGCAGGGTGTCCCCATTGTCAGAGGGATGAGTGTGGGACACACGGAGGAGGAATTATTTTATTGTTAGGGAAGGGAATAAGAAACAACCCTACAGCAAGCAAGCAGACTGAAAATTAAAGTAAAAAGTGAAAATTGCTAGAAATCCAAGTGGGTTTTGTCTGTTTAGATCTTTTTTATTTAATTTTTTACAGCTGTACAGGAAAAGGGACTATCTTGGTCTTCCCTTTTATTTACCCTTTTCTGGGCAGGCTGTCTCTGATTCCCCCCTTATACTGACTCCAAATACACCCGTTATATCTTTTCATGAGCAACTTCAGTATATCATTATAAGTGGAAATAATGAATCAATTTTCTTTTTGTTTATTGAGCTGAGTCAAGTTATAGAGGGATGCACTGAGTTTCAGACCCTCTGAAGGAAAAAATGGAAGCAGAATCTTCCCACTTTGTTAGCAGCAAACCTCCAGATTGTCACAGCTTTTCAGGTAACTGCAGCCTCAAGGTGCAGTTTTATATCTGCCCAAAACTGATCTAAGACTTTCCTGTTCCCTCTGTTCCAGCTGTCCCTAAAAGAATTTTATTCTTCTTAATGGTCACTAGACAGAGTTCATAATCTTGTGAATTTTGATTAAAAGCATGGTAGTTTGTGAGACAGAAATTCAGGATCTGTCTCTGAAAGGGACCTTAGATGCTGCATGGAAAAGCGAACTGGATTCTGTCCCTTTTGACTCTCTGCAGCAGCACGGACCTCTTCTAAACCTTACAAGGTATTACTGAGATGCAGCCAATCCAAGGGTATTTTACAGGAGAGTTTGGCAGGACTGAGATAATTTCACTTTTCTGTGGTGCTCCACTGCAGCAGAATTGCTTCCAACCAAGTACCATTCATTTTGTAAGGAGACTGGGGAGTTTTTCATTTTTACATACAAATTTAGTAGGGCATTGCTTGGAGGTGTTTGTGTAACAGAGTCCAAAATGAACTGTGCAATTTTTATGCATATTTCTGCCTGAAGGAGTGAATATTTGCCCTTAAAGCAGAGCATAATTTGAATTAGTTGTTCACTCTGCTCCTTTCCTCTCTCTTTTTTTTTGGTGCAGACCCAGTAAAACTTCTTCTAAATGCTGATACAATATGTCCAATTTACTATATTCTCTAAATATGATTATATTTCTTACTAATGATAGTTCAACATGGCTTACAGTCAGACATTCTTTTGCTTTCTCCTCATAATTTCCTCAGTCCTACTCAAAAAAAAAAAAATCTTCCTTGTTAGATGTGATTGTTTTATCAAATAGCACTGCACTTGTGAAAAACAAAACTGATCCGTGTTTGTTATTGTGAACTAATTTGGAATATCCTTTCCAAGTTGCCGCTGTCGCTGCGGGTGTGGCCTCGGGCGCTAGATGGCAATGTGGCTGTGCGACATCCAGGGAACGGCAGTAGCTAAAGTCTCAACACGTGAGAGAATCCTCATGTTTCAAAAATATTTGTAATATTGCCTTTTTATTATGAAAACAATTATAATGTGTAAATGCTCCATTTTTTTCAGTCTAAAAGCTTTACAAACTTTCTTTTCCCTGCCTTATGACTACATGGGGAACATTTCTTAATGAGTTAGACTGATGAGTACAATATTTACCCATTTTTTGGTGTACTGTAAAGCTCTCCAATCGATTAATCTATCATAAGGCACAATTTTCAGTTGCTGGCATCATCAGCGTGTTCCTTACCATGAAAGAGGAAGGAGGAATGACAGGATGTTGCCCTCCCCTCTCCCCTCAAATAACCTTTTACTTGGTGTCAAGGCAATGATGAGAATGGATATTTTAAAACTCAAGTAAAAGCAAAAGTTGTTAGGTGGCAATAGGAACCTTATACCCCTATTTCAAACTACAGAGCCATCCTGAAGGCAAACAGTGCAAGAGCTGTTATTCTGTCAGTGTTTGAATGCTTTTGGATGACTTCAAAAGAAGTGGCTTCAAAACCACTGACCTTACACAACTGGCAATTGTTGAAGGGCCCAATCCTGCACAGGCTCTCTGGAAGATTGTGTGTGTTTTGGGAATGAAGCTGAACTCCTTGTGGTGTGTTGCCACTTCTCCATGTTATATCCTACCTCTGTCCCACTGCTTTAGGTCTACCTCTTGACCAGCCTGCATGGGTCAATTTTACCAAGATAAACTGATGCTCCATGTTTGTCAGGCTTCATGATCTCACTTTGCAGACAGGCAGGCAGAAATAATTTCTCGAGGAATTTTGCATGGAGTGTATTATTGCTGCTCAGACAAGAGGGAAATATGGAATGGTGGGGGCCCACCAAGGCTGTTAGGGGTGGGCATTCTGCCTAAGGCACCCCAGAATGTTCTATTGCTCCTGCCACTGGAGTACTTTCCGTAGGCTGGGAAGGGTTTGTGTCTGCAGGTGTGTCTGCCTCTGGGACAGGAGGGTGAAAAGGCTGTTTCAGCTGTGCTCTGATGGGCCTGAAGGCCACCCATGGCCTGTGGTTCCTGTTGGATTGTAGGGTGAAGGGAGCACTGTCTCATTCCTTGTTTTCTCAGAGGCAATGCTGCTTTCTCTGCCCAAAAGGGGAGGCAGAGACCAGAGCAGATATTCGATTTCCAGTTTCTCCCTGTTGTCTTCTCCATCCTAGTGCAGCATCCAGTGCTGTCTTATGATAAACACCAGCAGTCATTCCATTGGGAAAGGAAGCCTGGATGGGAAAACTAAGATATTTATGGCCTTTTTTAATGACCCTTCTCTGCCTCCAGTCTCTTTTTTGCTGTTGGTCTTTCTGCTCCATGTTCCTAACTGGTGCTTTATTTTGACATTTTTGACCCCTCATGCACTTCCTTTTTTCCACGCATTGTCTCTTTCTGTCCTCTTCTTCTTTTCCTGGTAATAGGGCATATTTCTGTGGCATTTGGTTTTGGTTGGTTCGGACCGACACCAGTCCCCACTGAAAACATTTTGGTTTCAGTACTCATAACTACTGTGTGTGTAAGTGTAAACCTCTCATGTCTACAATCTTTTATTTCTCAATGAGGAACACAAACAAGAAAAGCCCTTGTTTAGTGGAAATGAGATTTGAGACTTCCTGCAGACTGATCAACTGTAAAATTAAAGCTGAACATTTTGGAGAGCAGTGCTAAAGTAAAATAAAATACACCCAGTGAATCATGAAAGAATTTTCCTGAAGTTTGAACTTTTGGGGTTTTCTTTCAATGATTCAAAATAAAATTGGCAACCAAACTGACCACAGAGCTGTCCCCATCCTCTTGCAAAGCAATCAGTCTCAAGGCAAGCAGATGTATAACCATGAGCACATATTAACTCCAAATAGTGTACCCAGTGCTTTAAAAGCCAAGAGTCTCCATGCTTTCCCACTGCCAGAGGGACTACCTGTGCTGAGGAGCTGGGGCAGGGCAGGACCTGCAGCCCACCCCATTGCCAGGAGCCCCCAGAGCTCGGCTGGCCCTGCTGTGATTTGCCTTGACCAGATTATATCCCTTCCTAACAGAAGGAAATTTTCCTCCCATCATTCCCACTGATGACACAGGTGCAGAGGACACAAATCTGAGTGTGCTGTGTCTGGGGAGGTGCCCATGCCTCAGGGTTGTCAGCTGCTGGGGGAAAACTCTTCAAAACACCCTTTCCAAATCAGTTTATTTTAACAGCAGATTAAATGCCCTCAAGTCTCCTACTTATGTTTTCAGTGAGAAAATGACCAAGCAATAGCTGAAGCCCCTCAGAGAAACAGGACATCCTGAGCTGTGGCAGATGGACTTCCTTTACACAGTTTTAATGAAAATTTTCAACAATAGCTCTGAGCATGTTCTTAGGGGGGCTAGCAAGTGCACATGTTTGTGTGCATACACACACTGTGCAATGCTACACCAGGTTTTCAAAATAACATACAAAATACTCAGTGTATTTTGCTGGAAGAAATTAGTTTTGTAAATATATATATTTATTAACAGTGTTATGACATAAGGCAGGATTAGGTAGAGAAAAAAATTCAGGATGTGGGTGGCTACAGCTGAAGGTCTTACAGGGAGATTTCAGTAAAATATCCTTGGAACATCAAATTAAAATAAATGAAGAATAAACAACCAAAGTATCAGTGAACATAAACAAATCTTCATGCTAAACAAATAATCCAAGGAAGCCAAAGTGCAATAATTAGAAATGGATAATTATACTTCCTCTACTTCCTAGAAGAGCTATGTAAGATTTTCAGTAATTCCTAAATGCACAGTGTAAGATGCTGGCAAAAAAATGACAAACCCTTGTTAAAGTTTATGATGTCCAAGAATCTACTCTGGCTGAGGGCCTGTTTCCTGGCAATAAAGACATAGTAAATGAAAAAAGAAAATGAAATGTATTTTAAAGGTGCTGTCTACTGTAACATAAAAATATCTGGAAATGTAACATATAAGAGAACAAAACAGTTACAATGTAAATTAGGACTGTGGTAACATATTATCCAGTCATTGACAGTGTTGTCTTTAGCTCACACGTTTTCCTCTTTTGAAGGAGATTTTTTATTTTTGATGTTTGTGATTGTTAATTTCAGTTCATTTCTGAGTTTTCTAGGAAGAACAACAGATGGGCACTGTTCTGATGTCAATTATCTGGAGCTATTCTGTGGAACTCAGTTTAGATTTTGAAGGAATGCTCTGAGGTAATAAAATATTCTTATGATATTTTAACAAAATTACATTGTTGTCAAAATGAAGTAACAGCATGAAAAGTATTTATTAAAAACTCTCTGCATTTTCTCTTATATGGTAAACAATCTGGTCTGCTAATCCCTTCTGGATGAGCTAAACCTCATACCCATGCTTAGAATGACCCAACCATAATTGCAGCATCACCTTCAGCCTCTCTTTCGTGCTTTTGTTGTCCTGTGTTCTCAGAAATGTGTCAGCATTGGAGCCCACAAACACAGAGAAAAAGACATTCCGCAAATTTGGTGCAGTCATAACTGGGAGGCTTTTCTGTTGTTCCTGTTAGCACAGTGTGGAGAAACCTTCCCAAGACGCTTTAGACAGACCAAGGCTATCAAAGAACAGCACTCAATATTTTGTTTCAAAAGTTTGAGTCGTTCTTAGAGCTATCATAATGTAAAGACTTTTTGTTTTTCTAATCTCAGAAGAAGATGTGAAAATTCTCTCTCATTTTGTATTGCCAAACTGGAACCTGGTTTTCGTGTTCCTGGGAAATAATGGAATGAGGGCAGAGAGTGTTTGATCTGAGGGAGGAGCACTGTGGTGTCCCCATCAGCTGCAATAGCTGAACCCTGGAGGTCTGTGACTGTGGGAACTCCACTTGTAGGCCAATAAAAGCAGCCCCAGGTAATTTATAATTGCATTTAACGCACACTCAAGAATAGGGACAAGTAGTAAAACTCATGCTGGAAAATGTGGATATAAGTGAGCAGGGTTTGTGTAGATAGTTGGATGCGAATTCTGGAAAAGAGAATATAAAAACTTACACAAAATACATCTCATATAGAAGAAATATTTCATAATCTTTAATTTTTCTAGAGCTTCGACTGTCTTGCATCTTAAACACCACCACAGGAGAGATTTTTTACCATAAACTTAAATTTTCAACTTTCTGAGAAGATTCTTAAGATTCTGATACAGCATCAGAGGAAAAAATAATTGGAACAGTAAGTGGTAATCAGATACATTTTACTAGGACAGATATTTGCATTCCCTGTGCTATGTCCAAGAGTCAAGGAACTTAAACCTGTAGACTTGAGGAAGATGTTGGTTTTATACCTCAGGACAGAAATCTTTTCACTGTTTAGAATCCCTGTGGATTTAAACAGAAAAATTATTTCCAGAATATTTTTGTTCTAATGTCCTTAGAGCCCTTGGGAAGGGGAAAGCCACTGTCAGTTATTTTGGTGTGGTCTAACACTACTTCTTTAGGATCTGGGGAATGCTTGGTGCCTTGTGATGGATAATTAGATCTGTTACTGGGAGTACCCCAGTAGGTCTCTGTAGGAGCTAGTGAAGGGGAAGCGGCCACTGATAAGTGGCCCTAAATCAGGAGAAGGTTCCTTTGTGTGGTATGATTTGAATCTGCTCAGTGACTCTGCTTCCTGCACTCTGCTTGGCAGGTGAAGCTGCACATGGGGCTGAGGAGGAAGAGGATGAGTGTGAGCAGACAAACACAACCATTTCAATGCAGGGCAAGAGTTTGTAGGGATGGGATTTGCCTCCACACCAGGAGAAGACTTACAATGAACAAAAGCAACCTGTGGCTCTGTATCCTGAACCTTTTGTGCTCTTATTAAGGTTTGATTTTAAGGTTTGCATTTCCATCTCTAATCACATCTGAATTCAAAGCTGAGCTTGAATCTCAGAACATAAGCTGTTACCCTGCTTCCTGTTTTATTTCTAGGGTTGTGCTGCCTGTGGGACTAAATAGCATCATTTGTCACTTGTTTCCAGTTAAGATTTCAGTGATTGGTTTCTCATAATTGCCCAGCAGATCAAGTTGAGCTGGATATCTTTGAGAAACCAGGTGCCTCATTTTCAGTGGTTAAATGTGGTTTCAGGTCTCCTAGAAATTTAATCCCACTTAATCCATTTAATCTATAAAGACAATTTGTACCAAAAGTTGTGGTTTAGGGTGACATGGGGGCAGCTCTGTGTTGCCACACCTTTCTTCTTGAGGATGATTGAAGATATTGGCATGCAATATTATTTTATGACCTGTGTCCAATTCCAGTCTTATCTTTCTCTGAAGATTAAAGTTCAGATATGTCATTCTTCAGTTGAAGATTTGATGCACATACTAAAATAAATCACTACAGAAGCTTAATAAATTACTCGCACAGATCAAATTCAAAATAAGCTTTTCTAGACTGCATTTTCCATAAATAACCGAAAGTTGCTAATGCATTGTAAACTCTGTTAGCATCCAAGCATCTATTAACATCATGAAACAAGTAAAAACACCTCCTGTGATTTAATAACCCTATTGGCTAGAGGGTAGGAAATTCAGTTGGGTAATGCCTGGTTCCAAATCCTTGTTAGCTGAACTCAAGAGCATCATTGAGTTGTCTTCTAGAGGTTTTATTTCCCTTGCAGGTAGCAACATTGAGTAGAAACAAAATAGTTTAGAACACAGGGGATAAAAATGGCTCATCAGGGAGCACCAGGCAAGTGACCTAAAACATAAAGTGGTTTATTGTGCGTTAGTTATCTTAATTTTGGGGTCCTCAGAGAAAGAGTGGAACCATATCTACAGCCAGAAGAACCCAAAAGGACGTGAGCTCCCAACAGGAATACGTGGGATTTATTCTGTTTTGCTCAAATCCGAGACATTAAGCCATGCAGGCTGGAGAGATAAAACTGACCTGTTGAAATTATCATACTGCTTTCTGTAACTGAAAACTCTGGGCTCACTGAGCCGAGTATGTGAAGGTCTCTTTGAGAGGAATGAGAGCCATGGTTTCCCACAGCTGGATTGCATGAGGAGAATGTACTTTGTGTGAAAACTGAGAAGGAGGTGTCATTCAAGAAATTACAAGCCCTGTATGCCCCCTTTAGGTTTTAGGCTTGGAAGAAAGTAGGGAAATGAAGTCTTGGCTTCCAGTGGAGATAAATTTCTGTTTCCTGATTCCAGCAGTGGCACAACTGTGCTGTCAGTGGCTGGAGTGCGTGTCCTTATTACTCTCTCCCTCCCAGCTCCTGGGGAGGAGGTGTTGCCTGTCTTGGTGTTTGGACTATTCTTGCCCAGGCTGGTGGTGATCATACAGTTTCACCTGCATTAGACCTGACTCTCCTCTTTCTTCTGTACAAATGTTGCACCAGTACCACCTCCCTTAGTGTTAATTAGCTCACACTGTAGAGGAGGGCTGAGACTCGGGTATGAGCTGCTCTCAAAGGAACAAGACTCCATGGCTGAAGTTAACCCCACAGGACTTTCTTAAAGCCATGCAGGAAATCTGTGACAGATCCCAGAATAAATCCCAGATTTCCTGTCTCCTCCACTTGTGCTGTAGCTACAAGGCCTAGAATTTCTTAGCTGGGGAAAGTGCTGTCCAATATTATCTTTCTTTTTCTGGTTTACTGTTGCTTCAGTTCACTGCACAAGTTGCTGCCATATGTTAGGCTGTGACTGTTCACCCCATGACTCTTTTTTTTTGTTGTTGTATTTTATCGAACATGCATGAGTGTTGTACAGTGAGCAGTGGTAATGCTGAGTACCACTTCTCCAGCATTTAAGCAAGCAAAAGACAATTAAAGGGAGTATTTGCAGGTGAAGGTAATTTATTTTCTGAGACCCTCTTCAAACTAAACTGCTCATACTTCTAATCTAAATAGCATTTATAGAAGCAGGTTTGGTATATATCAAGTAATAACTGCCTGTGCTAAGATAATATATATGGATAGGGTTAAATTATTTGAATAAGTTATTTTCCTTTGTGCATATGCCACTTCGGAAAATTGGCACATTCTGTTGTTCTCAAGCATCAGTCCTATTTAATGAATTACAAATTAACAGATGCAGCATTATCAAGGGAAAGGAACTCATTGTGGAGCTATAGTTGAATGAGATACTCTGAGGATACTATGACTTTTACTAAGGCTTGATAAAGAGAAGTTGGAGAAATTTGGTTTGCTCTTTGGGTATCTTAGATGTTCACATGGATTGCTGAATGTGTCTTTTTTTTTTTTTTTTTAAGATACTTTGCCGCTAGGTTAATCTTTAATAGTTTTCATTCTGTGCTTCTCAATTTGCCGTCATATGGTTCTTCTTTAGATAACATTACTTGTACAAATTCCAACCAAAGCAGAATCAGTAACCTTCAGCCAGTCCTGACAGCATTTCTAATGCAGTGCAGCTATGGAATTCCACTCGATCTTCTTGTTGCTAAATAACTGAACAGAAACATGGGAATAAGTGAGCTTTGCTGAATATCTTCTTCTTAATTTATAGGATGACATTTAGATCACTTACTAAAGGTGTAATTATTTTGAATGCAAAACCTTTGTAGACTTCAGTGGGTGATTTCATAAGTAGGATGCTGAAGGTTTGTGCTCCAGAGATGTTTAAAAACAAAGTTTAAAAACTAACTTCCAGCACAGCACAGAAACTGATCCATGATTCTGCAGGGAGCTGCTCTGTGTGGAACCCAGCCAGTGCTGACCTGAAGGACATCCAAGGAGAGCTGCCTGGTGCACTCTCCCCAGCATTCCAGGGCCCAAGAAGCTTTTTTCATGGGACAGATGTGAGTACACAAGAGGGCTAGTGCTTTGTCACAGCCCCTGGTTCCTTCTACAGCCAAGAGCAGTGAGCACTGATGTGCAGAAATCCTTTCCTCTGCAGGAATGAGTTCCCTCCCACTCACCGTTATCCTGGTGGGCCTTGCCTGGCCCCACACAGCTCTGTGTGCACCATGCAGGCTGGTAACCATTCAGCCATGGTGTTCCCTTTACTGTCCTCCTTCCCATTTCAGCCATGGTGTTCCCTTTACTGTCCTCCTTCCCATTTCAGCCATGGTGTTCCCTTTACTGTCCTCCTTCCCATTTCAGCCATGGTGTTCCCTTTGCTGTCCTCCTTCCCATTTCAGCCATGGTGTTCCCTTTGCTGTCCTCCTTCCCATTTCAGTCATGGTGGTCTCTTTACCGTCCTCATTCCCATTTCAGCCATGGTATTCCCTTTACTGTCCTCATTCCCATTTCAGTGGATAATGGACAGCCAGCTGGATGACAATTGTTTTCATGTAAGATTGGTTACTTTTTGTTGTGGGAAGAGTTACTCTTTGGAGTGGGTGCTACCACCATAACATCTGTACTGATTCTGAACATACTGTCCTGCAAAATAAAAGAGAAAACATCAAATTAAGGAATGGCACCACTCACTTGAGCCCATTGCAAGGCAGACAGATAATGAAGATGAAGACTTGGAGGATGATGGTGTGGGGGATGATGTCTCCCTCAGAGAGCTTTAATAAACATGAGAATGACATGGCACAAATCCAGATACTGAACTCCAGCTTAAATCAGTGTAAAGGGGAAGGGTCTTAACCCAGGTGGTTATCAAATCCTTAGACTGTAACAAAGTATTAAGAGAGTTATCACTCAAAAGGTAAAACTTCAGTCTGAATATGCTTTTGAGAAAGGGTATGCTGTGGTTCCTTATTAATTTTTCATTTTAAAAAAATCTGTAGATATCCTACCTGTCATCTTCTAAACAGAGCTTTGGTCTGATCTCAGTACTTGATACTTATGTTCTATAAAAGAGGCTGGTAGCTCACAGTGGACTTAAAATAATGTTTGTGTGAGCTGGCACCCAATCTCTGAAACATTTTTTCCACGTTTTCTGAGCTGGGAATGCCAGTCTGCATGAGCTACCAGTCTAAATCCAAATGGGCATGGAAATAACCACCTTAGCCTTTCAGTTCCCCTTACCAGGGTATTTAGGAAGTCAGACCTGAGCCTGAAAGGAGGCCGAGTTTACAACTCTGTGTATGTGGTTCTGGTGAGGAGCTTCCAGCCTCAGTCTTGGCTGTAGTTTGGTGAGGGATATGATAATTTACTATCTGCTAACTGACTAAGAAACTGTGTACTGAAAGATGCTTCCCTTGCCACTTTGAATTGCTTTACTTCATCGCTCATCCTACATTTATAACCATTTTTACTATACTATCTATAAAATAGAAAAATATAGAATAGTCCCCCAAACAAGCTCTGTGTACATGGGAGGGTTGATCTGATTCAGACACTGAAGGATGCCCTCTGTACATGGCACAAATCAGTCCTTGGACTGCAAGGACTGCAAGGCTACTCTTGCCAGGAGCAGCTCCTGGAATGACAGCAGATTTTTGTCCCCCAGCTGCTGATGCCCAGAGCCCCAGAGAGCCTGGACAGCCCAGCCAGCAGAGCTCTGGGCTTGCACTGAGCTCCTGAGCTTTGCCCAAACCCAAATTTTCATTCACTTTTCTAAGTCGAGTGATTATATTCAAGGAATGGAACAGTTGCTAAATTACTGCATTCATAGGATGTCACCATGAATTTACAAGCTAGATTAATGGGAGTAAAACAATAATTAATTATACATGAATGTACATGGCAAACACTTTTGGTCTCATAGCATTTCATGTTTAGCTTAGACTTTGAATATGGAAATGTATTTACAAGCTGACTCTGTATGACTGAGGACATGACTACTCATAATAGTCAATTCTGAGACTCATGGCTTCACTCCTTGCTCATGGCCAGCACAGCACTACTCTTCCTCACACTGCACTGCATTGCTTCATATGTGAGTGCCAGCTTCTGCTTAGACCCTGCAATGTACTCAGGAATAACAGGAGGTAACCTATTGGCCACAGGTCACCCTAAATGGACAAATGAGTTTCAGACACAGAGGACTTTGCAGGAAAAGAGTTGAACTGCTCCATTTTCATTTGACAATTGTCTCTAGCCTTCTTTTTATCTTTATAGTTTAAAAATACTTACGTGTCTCTGTAGCTGCAGAGTTGTTCTTACTTCTGTAATGCTTTATAAGTCCAAAGTGATGTGATTAGCAATTTATGTCATTATTTTGATTGCAATTAAGACAAGTTAAAGTGAATATAAACCAGCTTCAGTTGGAATATTCTATCTTTCCCATAATGTGCCCTTTATTTAATCTAGTTGCTTACAATGCTTCTGCATGGTTAATGAGGCTACATGCAGTAGTGGTGTTAGCAAAAACTATCAGGTCTCTTCCTGCTGCTGTTTTTAGTAAGTCTGATTTCTTTGTGAAAAACAGCTGTTTTGTACTTGGACTATGAGTTCAAAGACATAATCAACAAACCTCATAGTTCTGCAGTCAGAAGACTGTTTAGTTCTATGAGACTAAGGATTGATTGCAGGATTAGAATATCCCTAATAACAGCTGGCTGCATCTGGAGAGTTCTGAAGCCATAGTTTCTTTCTTCATCTCATTACAGTCATTGATTTCTATTGTTTCTTTCTACATTGATCTGAGATGCAAATAAATTTTAAAAATTCAGTTAAATTTCCCAAATGAAACTTAACTGAGATGCTTTTCAGGATTGAAGATAAAAATATAACCATCATGTAGCTATATGCACTTTGCAAATTTGAGAAAAACTCGAATCTTACCTAGTTTTGTATGGAGCATATGCATAAATCATTATTAATACGTATCATAAAATAGCACCAATTAAAACAATAAAAATGTAAACAGTGATGTTAAGCACAGGCACAGGATTTCAATTTTCTATGAGTGGTGAAGGACATCCACCTTCAATTCTTACTGTAGTTGTCTGTGGAATACTACAGCGCCTGGTCACCAAGAGCAACAACAGCCATTCTCAACTGAAATGACTAATGCCTAAAATGGCTTTTTTTCCTCCTAATTCCTCTCTGTCCTTTGTGTGCATTCAGTGTGTATTTCAGGGATAAGAACAGACCAACTTGAACACCTTCCTGATCTACAAATCCAATTCTGTCAGGCAAGAAGGAGCCGGTTTATAACAGGTTTCCACAGTAAACCCATTCCTGAGCTGAATGCTCACCCCAGGAGCTGTGTACCCAAACCCTCATCAGCTTTACAAACCAAGCAGGGGCTGCAGAGCCCCTGTAAGTGCACCCCACTTTGCCAGAGCAGCTTTCCCCATGTGCAGAGCTCTTGGGGAAGAACAGCAGTTCCCCGGTGAGGCTCTGCTGTCTCAGGGGGCTGCCATCCCTGAGCTGATGGAGAAGGTGTGGTGGTGGCAGCAAGGAGGAAGGAGCTGAGGCAGTGCAGCTGCAGTGCTTCACCAGAAAGCTTGATATTCCACCTCCTGTTGAGCTTCCTTGTTTGCGGTATTGCTCATATGTCAGCACCTGCAGTTTAAGATTCCTCACATCCTTAATGGCATGAACAGGATGGACCTGCAGTGATATTTTCCCCCCAAATAATCCAGGCTGTTCTGCACCCCTGCAAAGCAATCATCCAAAGCTGGTGGGCAGGACTGCTTTTCCTCAAACAAGCAGGGTTTACTCAGTTAAAAGCTAATATGTACTAACATCCCTTGGTTGCTGATCATTTTTTATTTATTTTGTCTAATAATTCTTTTTAGAGTTGAATTTTTAACCACTGCACTTGAATGATTTCATAAGGATTTATTATCAAACAACCTGTATTCAGTGCTTTAATGCATTTAATCAATTGTGCAGTGTTCTCTGGAAAGGAAATAACTCTCCTTATAGAATGATCTGTTATTGTGCCACTTTGATTGTTTAATTATTTTCTCAGAAGGTGAGCAAAGATAAATGTAGAACTTGACAGTAAAAAATGGAATAGAACTGCTTAGATTACCAGGTGTACCCCAAAATACTTTAGACCAACAACAGAAGATGAATTTTCTTGGAGAACTTTTTAGCCTAAGCTCTTTCTAATTTTCACAGATGTGGAAGCAGCAGCCCTTACACAAATTTGAAATAGGTAAGAAAAAAGTTGTGGATTTTTTTATTTCTAATTTGCAGCTTTAAAAGAAATGCTGTCATGCTTGCCTTGATGCTTTGGAATCACAAAAAAGCATTTTTAGTTTTGTTCCAGTGGATGTTTTCTCTTGGCAAGGTTTGTTGTTTCTAGCAGACTGACCCCATCTTAAAAATCTTCCTGAAACTTTCTTGGTCTAGAACCGAGTTCAGAATCTGTGTAAGCTTAAAAATCAATATTCCCAGGGAATATCCATGGGAATGGCAGCTGTGAGTAACAGAGAGGGTCACCCCTTGCTCCTCCTTCTGCCTTTCTGTGCTGTCATTGCTGCCTCCCCAGTGTGAAGGAGGAACTAGATCAGGAGCAATGCAAGTCAAAACTACTAAAAAGTAAATTTTTACGACATTCTTCCCCCAAAACCATCACTCCCCTTTACTGAAAAAGCTGTTTTCTACAGCATCCCTGTCTTCTAAACTTCCTAAAATGATAATGAAAAGAGCAGGTCATATCTGCTGAGTCAGCTGCTGCTTTGTTAGAAAACCAACTGGGGGGGGGGGTGCTGGAGAGGGGGAAGTAAAAATACCCTGGTGTAGAGAGTTCACTGCAGAGTCAGTTCAATAAAACTTGTGCTCCCCAGTCCTGGCAGTGCGTTTGGACATTTCAAAGGGCCTGATAAACAGCAACAGCCTTGTCTCCCACACATTAAAGCTTCATCACGACATTGCATGAAAAGAAGCAAAACCTGGCAGCACAGTAAAGCAAAGGGTAAGGTGTTCCTTGGATGGGTCAAGGTGCTCTGAGCTGCTCTTGCTTCACTGAAATAACAGCGTTGCTTTTCTGGCAGCAGAACATCTGTAACCTCTGTCTGCCTCAAAGCAGCACATCTGTTCACAGTTATGGGTCAGTACCCTACAGGAAGCTCACTCGAACTGTGCTCAGAGATGCTGGATCAGAGCTCCCAAAAAGCATTCCTGAAACTTTAATTAGTGAAGGAACACAGGATCAAATGCAAATCAAAGCCATGAGAGTTGAAACCCCAAACAACTGCTTTTAACCTGATGAACAACTAGACAGAGCTATAGGTAGCAATCATTGTGTTTTATTCAATGCTGTAGTTTTAAATTGATTTTAGAAAAAATTCACAATTCTAAAAAATGCCAAGGATTAAAATTTATATTGGTAGTGCTGCAAAGCTCATAAAGAGCCTGGTGGGCTGTCTGATCACAACAAATTCACAGCACAGCGTGTTTTCTGCAGTCACTCCTGTCCTGCCAGCCCAGAGCTGCTGCAGTTTCCCTGTCTGGCAGCTTCTTGGAAATTCTTCCAGCTTTAGGGGGAATGTTGTAACATACAACACACACAGTTTGCAGTGACGTTAAAATCAGTTTACTGGTGCTACAGTTGCCCTGTAAAGAGCACATTTATTTCTTTTTGTTCTCCTACCTCTGAAAATAGATTTTGAGCAGATTGAGATGTATATTTTCAGTCCTAAAATATGTAGGCCTATACACATGCAGCTTTCTAATTATAGTATCTGCCTGAAATCCAATTATTCCTAGTCTGCTTTAACTGGAATACAGAACTAT
The DNA here is from genome assembly GCA_013398615.1 of Brachypodius melanocephalos. NCBI lineage: Eukaryota > Metazoa > Chordata > Aves > Passeriformes > Pycnonotidae > Brachypodius > Brachypodius melanocephalos. Next base: position 5,278,858 of record VZSR01001065.1, on the reverse strand, counting down.
TTCTGAGAATAGTAGCACCAGAACCTTTTGCCCTGTGGCAGGAAAGACAGATCAGAAAGCAATTTAGAAAACTAAAATTTAAAATAGCTCTGTATTTCATAACATCACCCAACTACTTTGTTCAAAAGAATTAATAGATTTGTTTGAAACATACAAATATTAGTACAAAATAGACTGAGGTGACATTTTCCCTGTGGTTGGTTCTGCTTCTTGATAATCTTAACTATGTTTGCTCTCCACCTTAAACCTATTTAATGTAGTCCAGTTTATTGCTGTGTCTTGGAGTTAGCTGATAATACTGAGATTTGCCCATAGGATGCCTGACTTCTCAGCTGCTGGAAGTATGGTGTTAACCTCTCACTAAAAAAAGGGAAATTACCCTTCCATTTTCCTATTTCCCTAAAGCACAAGCACTTCAGCATTTCAGTGTTCTAGCACAGTGTCTATTCTGTGAACTCCAAATTCCATCATGAAGACCCCGAAGAAGCTCGCTGCTGCCAACAATGACTTCTAACACACTAAAACTTGTAATTGCTAAAACAAATTAATCTGATGACTGATATTTTGTTCTTAATTGACAGACATGACTTATAACAAGCATACTCACTATGGCATTGTATGCATTCATTTGTGTGGCAGGAAGTGCTTTGTAACCTCAAGAAATAATGTATGAAATATAACTGGAGTATAAAAATGTCCAAGTTATTTACAAAAAGACACTTGGGAGGTTTATAATGTGCTTGTCTCTGGCTTAACTCTCTTATAATTGCAGTTAATAAAATACCTCCACTTCCCAAAGCTCAAAGGGCAGCAATGTTCCTGCTGAGGAAGTTGTGGCTGAACCTGGAGCTCCTGACACTTAGGGGATATCCAGAGAAAATTCTGTCTCTGTTCTCTGTTGCAGGAATTTCAGCTGCCCACTTGGCAAGCACATAGTGGACACCAGAAAATCACTACATCACATTGGACACACTCCTGCTCTGCTGCAAAAGCTTGAACTCATGCCTAGTATTTATGCAGTATGACATGGAGAAATTACTGACATGTTATTGAATGGCACGATTCAGTCCTTTTTAGATGCTTGAATATCAGGTCTTTTTCTTGTGTGAAGTCCTGGATATCTTCAAAGTCCATACATAGAAAACATTAGTGATGCCACTGAATCATCAAATAAAACTATACAAAAACATTTGCAAATACGTATTTGCTCTTTTACTAATAAATCTAGCAGTTTAATAGGTATTTGAATAATACCAGTTTAAGGTTTAAATTGATAGTAAAGCTGTAAATGTGAGACTGTGGGATGTGAGGGAGGAGCTTTAGGTGAGGATTCTGTGTTGCAAGTGTTCTGTCAGCTTAGTGAGCTTGATAAACAGTTTTGGTAACATGGCTTTGCAAAGATCTTGGTGCACAGATCAGCTGATCCTCTATATGCAAGTACTTCAGAATTAGAGCCTATAAAATATTACCTGCTGGGCATAATCCAGAGAATAGCAGCCATTACAGGCTTGGCTTTTAGAAAATGAGCAGAAACACAAGCGTGACAAATGTTCTTGCAATTGCTCTTCTGGCACCAAGGTCAGAAAAGTACGTGAGAGGCAGTGAGTACCTGGTTTTCCATAGAAAAGAGTTTTACTCATTTTTTCTGTGCACAAGTTGAGGAGGGGGAAGAGCCTGTCAGTGATCATAATTAAGCATCAAGAAGCTTGGTTCAGAATTAACAAATATAAACGAAGTAAAATTGATGAATATCTGTTTGAAGGCTGGGATTTGAACTGAAGGAGTTACCACAGCCTATGTAGTTAGATCCAAGGCTTCCTATAGCAGCAAAATGCTTGAGTTTCCTCTTAAAAAATAACTTTGGCCTCATTGACTATCTGTGCTGCCTGGCAGGAGACACAAAATCTCAAAGTACACTGTGGGCTGCAATGGCTGAAACAATTAGTGTAGTAAGTTCTTTCATGTAAATTTTTCTTCCAAAATATTCAGAGCAGATAATTTTTATGCTTGCTTTCTTTGGAACCTGAACTTTGTTAGTAGTTACTGTAAGATGTAGCAAGGTCCTTGTTAACTTCAGGTTTGCCTAATTCCCAAAGAGAACATCAGCATGGATAAAGTTCTATTGAGGAAGTCATTCAGAAATGGAATCAGAAATTTCATCAGCCCCTGGATGCCTTGCATATGACTGCTGCTGCATGTTAAAATACATTAGAGAAACCTGCAAGGATTTCTTCTGTAAACACAGTAGCACACAGACAAGAGAGCTGGCAGAAGTGTTGAGAACAGTTAAAGTGCAGAAAGCAATGATTTATATTGATGTTTAAGGCTGCAGAGAAGCATATGATTGTTTTATCAAACATTCGGAGTTTTCCCAGAGAAACTTTGCTGCTTTTGTTGATAAGTGCACAGCTGACCAGTTGCTTTTCACTCTAGCAAATTATTCTGTTGATTGATAGCTCAGTTAATTTCTGAAGGAGCCTTCTTGCTGCAGATGCAGCTGTGAATTCTAATCAAGGGAAGCAATTAACTGCTATCTCTGTGGCTGCAGAGGAGCCAGCTGGAGAACCAAATGTACTGAGAACAATCCTCAGCAGATAAATGAGAAGAGTGAAATCCTGAATATTTACTCCCTGTAACATTCCCATAAGTACTTATGTATTTAGTAAATGGATTTGTCAGTACTTCTTGGTCAAGATTTCTATTTTTATTATTTTTAATTTTACTTAGTTTGGCAGTTGGTAAAAGGGATTAAACAAGGAAGACCTTGTACTGTGATTCAGTTAAATAACTGACTCCCACATTTTCAGTCTGGATACCATGTGAGTATCGTGTGTCCCAGGTGGACTTTTAAACATTGTCTGCCACAGATTTCAGTGAGAGCAAGTTTGATGCCAGGTCACAGAAACTCAATGTCAGCATATCAAACAATATTACAGCAAAAACTTTTTGGGATTTTGTCTTTCTGGTGTTCAGATACAACAGGTAAAATGTTAAAACTTCTGTAACTGCTAATATTGACAATCACATGAGTAAGAAGAAGAAAGCAGGTGTAGTTTCTCAGAAGTGATTAACTGCAATATAAAAAGAGGATCCCTGAATAGAGTCACTAACCTGGTCTATAATATTCTTTCACACACAATTTTTCACTTATTGTCAGTTGAATTCTATTCTCCCTGAGTTGAAAAAAAAAAAAAAGCAACAGTTAAATGAAAAAAAAGACCATCAATTCTTTAAGCAAATGAAGATATAAAAGGTTTAGTTCATATGAAACTAATAAAATAATATCTCTTCTATTTGTATTCTGTGTAAAGAAAAATAATTTTCTATAAAAATCTGTAAATAAAAAGTCAGGGTTCATCAATAGGTATTGAGCATACCTCTTACAACTGCCACTCTTAAGTAAAGGAAAGACCCCAAATAACCTTCCCAACACTAGCTCTGACTCACCCTATATTTTAATTTTCATTATCTCATTTGCATGATGCATTTTCACTGATAAGTGAAAGGAGTTGTGCCCATGTTTCAAGAACTGGGTCCTGCCTGGCCTCCAGCTGTTCCTGATCTTGCAAATCGCAAGGATACAAGCTGGCAAATTAAGATTCACCAGAACAGCTGAATTGTACTAAATAAGAGTTAGAATTGAACTAAATTAGGTTTAGAATTGAACTAAAAGGAATTAAGACTTGCTGAATGTTCTAATCTGACAGCAGAAATGAGTGATTATTGATTCTCCTTTTTTCAGTTGTCAGATAAAAGTTTAGGAAGTTTTCAGGTGTGCTTGGGGCAATTTAAGAATGCACACAAACATACTCATTGACATACCTGTGGGTAGTGCTGCTTGCTGATTCCCTGAAATTGCTTATCAAGCATTTTAAAAGAATCTTTCATTTTTTCCAGAGCAGGGTGAAGGTAAGGTTAATAGAGACATTTCATTTATTCTAGAAGAAGGTACCTTGATACATGAAGCTAATCTTGCTTTTGGAGCAGAGGTGAGGGAAGTGGTTGCAATTTAACCATGACTTTATTTTGTATAAAGTGAAGCCTATGCTTGGGCAACTAGAATATACCTGCTCATTGAAATGGAGTTTAGGATTGCTGATTTCTGGAGATGCTGTGAGGCTGCTGTGGGCACTGCCAGCTTGGCTGGGCACTGTGGGGCTGGGCATCGCATTATTGCTCCCCACAGGAGCTGCTCCTGCTGCTACCTGCAGCTCCTTTTGCAAGGCAGCTCCTTCTCTGGCATGCAGAACTCACACCTGGCTCACCTGGCAGTTTAAAAGGAACTTCCCAATGACGTAGAAAGGAAGTTTGAGGTTTAAAAAATCCATTCGTCACCAACAAGCAGTTTGAGCACTCAAATGTGCTAGGGACATCTTGAGTCACAGATTTTGGAATCCAGCATTTGAAAACAGCCATATTTCATTCAGAGGAGGCCAAAGGAGAGCTGTTCTCTTTTCTTTCATAGATAGCAAACTGTAAAACTTCCTCTAATGTGCCATAATATCTATCCAGGCTTTGGTGTGAGACAATTTGTGTGGTGTCAGTTACACAGAATAAAGCGGCAGGATGGGAAAAGGCAAGCTTTTAAAGTCTGGCAAAATTTGTCCTCATTCATCCAAAGTTAAAATTAATTGCCTTTGGATCAGTATTACATTAATTGTGAAGGCTGCTTCTCTGGTTTCAGCTTTTAATAATCAAGACAGCTTTCCAAGAGTTCACTCTGCATCCAGCGCTTTCATTTAGTTCTGTTTGGAAAACTGTTTCTGGAAAAACTCAGAATTCTAAAGCCAAATTTGGACTGAGGCAAGCTCTGCTGATGGCAAGAAGTTTCCAGTGGTGCAAATTTGAGCTAAGTTTTGAACGATCCCTTTATAAATAGCTTTGTGTGTGCCAGCCCACCAGTAGGTGGGTCAGAAATGGTCTGTTCATATGGTTGCTTGAGAGTATAAAAGCACCAATTATTCTAGATACACAGATACTGGTGATGTTTATGATAAATTTTATTTCCTACTTGCTGTGACTAATGCTTACCTCATTGCTTTTTCAAAAAAAAAGAAAAATACCTCTCCCTTTCCATGCCCTAAATCCAGTATGTTTTATTTACTACCCTGGCATAGAAGAACTTTGGAAATGGTAGAAATAATTTCAGGATAGCGAAATGCCACAGTGGGGTTTTTTATTCCATCCAACAAAGAGAGAAATAGTTTAACTGCAAAATACTTGGTCAAGATGTACTTCTGCACCCAAATAAATTCCCTGTGTTTGCCAAGAAAAAAACACAACCCTGCAGAACAAAAGAAAGTTTGGAATGAATAAAAAGTTCAATAGGAGTAGATGCTATCAGAGCTGCTCTTTTGCTTGAAAGGAACATGAAAAACCTTTTGTAGTGCTCCTATAAACTCTTAGAGGACACCAACTTCTCAGAAAATCCTCCTGTCTGTAATGTGGTGTGCATGGTCAGCGACTCCCAGCTGAAAGGGACCGAGCACCTCGCTGGTAACCTCCCATCCCTTTGGTTTTCAGCACAATTGGGGATTTCAGAGTCTCCAGCAGTGGTCCAGGCAAGAACAACATTGCCAGTGACAGAGGTGAAATTTCTCCTGCTCCACCTCCAGCAGTTTGCTCTGTGACACAATCCCTGCTCCCTCGGTTGTGTCAAAGGGCACAGCCAGGCCTTGAGTGGTGCCAAAGAGTTCTGTTTAGGAATAAACACACATTGCTCAGATTTTTTAAATTACTGCTGCATCCACAGCTGACATTAACCTCTTCCTTCTAACCAGCTGAGCACTACCTTTATTTCTTGCAGTTGACAAACAGACAAGAGATGTGTAAAATCTGTAACTTCTGATGTTCTCAGTTGCTCCCTTTTAATAATGAAAAGCTCCTACATATTTTGAACGGAATATTGACATCTGTTTTGACAGTGTTGGTTAAGTGTTTTCATAGTAATTATTCTTGAAAAAGGAAAAGCATTTTGAAATGCAGCTCTAGGCTGAGTTCCAACTGGGATAATTACATGCTACCTCCCTTTAATCCCCCTCCAACAAGGTTTCCTCTGATGTTCCTTAGCTGCTGGCTTGAAACCATTGCTCATTGCTGCTCAGCAGAGCCCCTGCTCCTTTCGGAGATGGGTACCTGTCTTTGCATATCATTATGTTAACCAAGGAGTCCTGTAGTTCCAAAATTGCTTGGGTTTTGTCCCCATACCTTGGGGCAGGACGCGGCTGATCCAAGCAAATACTTCTCCAGCTCTTCACTATCGAATCCCAGCACACCTCTGGCTGGAAGGCACCCCAAAGGATCGGCACAGAGCTGCTGTACCTCCCCTCTCTTTAAGGTGAGAGCAAACTGAAGTAAACTCTTCAACATTTATTGAAGTAATCCAGGTGTTTGATCGCTTGGCTGTGGTGTCTTTGAGTTTGACTCTGCTGTCTAAGGAGCAAGAGAAACTGCTGATGGCTCCCAGTGTCACTGACCAGGACAGGTAATACAGGCTGATCAGGGAGCTGACTGACTTTGCCTTCTCAAAAATACCAGTATCTCTCACACTTGCTTAGTCTGGTCAACACATGACTGAAAATTACTTTGAACATTTTATCCACAAGGAGTGCTTGAAAAAGGAAGAATCTTTCTTTCTCTGTGATTTAGCCTCTCTATCAGTACGTGGTCCTCCAGAAACTACAATATCCTTGGATCTGTGGCACCTCCCCTCTGCTTCACGGCTGAGATGAGAGTTTTGCAGCTATCTCAGGGTGGGAAAGGCTGTTTTGTTTCCTTCAGCCAAATCAGTAGCCTTGTTTTCAGAACAGAAAGTCACTGATGGGAGTAACAGTTCTTTTTGGTGAGAACTGAACTTGGTTCACAGTGATAAACGTCGCCTCCATGGTTCCACTGAACCAAAACAACTGGGCACTGTCAGGCAATTAAAATGCAAACAGCGAAGATTAGACTGTATTGGGGGGGAAAAAAAAGAAAAAAAAAGAAAAAAGAAAGAAAAAAAAGAAAAAACTGAATAGAGATAATGAAATTGTAGTTGGAGCAGGTCAAATTCACAGCATAAAACCTGGACCAAAGTCCTGTGTGAATCTAAAAGGGATGAGTTAGCAACTGATAATGTATGAAAAAGAGGAAAAACTTTCCTCTTTGGAATTCTGATCCCACTGCTGTGGCATGGACTTGCTTCCTTTTCTCTCCCAGAAAGCTGAACTCCTTTGCTATCATTGTTTCCTTTCTGCTTACTGGAGGCAAGAGAGAACAAAACAGACTTGAGAATCGCATTGCAGATGCTGTGGTGTAATGTGGAGGATGAGCTGGTTGAGTTAATAGAGTGTGCAGTGTTTACTTCTTTTGGAAATAAGCAGGGAGTTCAAATGGAAAAAACCGGCTTCCTAAAAATTGGGCATTTCACTGTCTTTTAACCCCCCTACTGAACCTGCTGACAATTTTGTGAGTTTGTGAAATCACTTCACAAGCTGTGGCAGGTCACTGATTGTCGTGGCTGTGTCACAGTAATCAATACTAAAAGGTTCTGCTTCACCTCTCTCTGTCTCTCTGTCTCTCTTTCCTCTGCAGTATTGCTGGGATGAAGTGCCTTGTACATTGAACTGTAAATCTGGGGGCATGGCTAAAATCACTCCTGTTCCAGTGACCTCCATGGGGCTACACTGATCTATATGTATATAAATATATGTGTATTTGATTGATAGCCTGGTCCACTGTGGTGGTGGGCACTGAAGGCTGCAGGAGAATAATCCAAGATTCACAGAGGCTAAGGAGAGTGTAAAAAGGGAAGGGACACTCCAGAGGTGATATTCTGTGTTTCAGGAGTAGTTGACTGAAGAATCACATCTGGTCCCATTGAGAAGGGAATTTAGCATGCACAAAAAATTGTTACTTGAAGACCAGAGAAAAAGTTTGAGTGCATTAGTGGTCAGATTGGCAGGCTGTGTAAGAAAATGGGGATTTTCCAGAGAATGTGTTGTCAATAGAGAGGAGAAAGCAGCATGGGTTGGAAGACAAATTCAGTTCCCAATATAAATGCCAAAATAGAAAAACTTGGTGGAAAAAATGGAAAATTATAGTATGTGTAGCACAGAAAACCATCAGAGTGATTGTACTGTCAATCAAATGAGTGTGTGATGGCTGATTCCATAGCTGTGGAATTACTGACATAACATTGGAGTAATAAAGCATTTTGCAGTCATTGGGGAATTAAGTTTGCTGCATTTTAATGTTATTCAAATGTGTCATTTACTTGGGCTTTACTTCTGCTTCATTTGTTAACAGAAGGTATCTAGAGAATGCAAAATGAAATTTTTGTTAGCCCCAATCATAATGAGTCATTTGTAAACAAGCAGAAAAGCTTAGAGACATAAATACATCACTTTAACATCAATGTTAAAGTTCTTTGAGACTGATTCTTCGACCACTCTTAGTTTATGTGGCCTCAGAGATCTAACTGCGGATTTAGAAGTTTATGGGAAGCATTTTAACACAAGAAAAAACCAGGGGAGTTTTACTTTCAGCACAATTTATCTTATATGAGAGGTTTTATAATCTTCATTACAAACTATGTACCTTCCCAGGCTCTGATAATGAACACTGTGTGTCCAGAAAATAACACCTCATACTGGTCTTAGTCCATGGAGAGGTTCATGTGTTTGAAATCTGAGTGAATTTCCACATTCAGACCAAAACTGGCATGTACACACCAACAACCACGTGTCTGCCTACACACATACATCTGCAAATAACAAATTATAAATTTGCTTTTCAATTAAAAGATCTTGCAAAGGCCTATTTTGATATTTTCTAAACCCAGTAGCATTCTTTTTAGTTTGAAATTGTTCTCACAGCTAATGATTAAGCAAAATTATTTAAAATCTGCATATAATAACGCAAATTTCTATCTCAGTTTCACATGGGAGGATTTCTGGAATCTCAGGCATGGTCCTATAACAGAAGTTCCCCACCTACTTTTGCTTTCCAAATTGAAATTATTTAATGTGGTGTGAAGTGTCCTGATTTGCTGCTCTAGGACGACTTTGACAAAGATTCCTTTAATTTCCATGTTATGGGAGATAAGTTACTTAAATGTAAACCTTGCTAAATCATAGAATATTCATGATATTCAGAGTATCAGTGTGTCGAGTTCAGAGTGCACCTCTCACCAATGTACCTGAAAACAAAGTTAAGGCACAGAACAAAGATTTGTTGGTCACTTCGTATTATTTGCTTCAGAGCCCCCTTTACCCACAGCCAGTGTGTTTGTCCTTCTGCAAAAAGAAATGCAAGCTGCTTTCCAGACCAGAGGAGTCATCAGAATCCAGCAAACCTTCTGTGACCAGTGATTAATTGGGAAAGGAAATAGACGAACTGATTGCATCTTTAGCTCCCATAAATGGAGAGACTGTGTGAGAAACATGAACTTTTATCTCATGGATCCTGATGTTTGACCCTTTTTATTATGTACAGCAGGGGAGAAAATACATTTTTGGTTTCTTTAGCATGATTTCAGGGCACCTCTACTATTTAACGCACATACAGCCTCATTTATCACAAGCTTTATGAAATACTGAGATTTGGTAGCATTCAGGTCCCCAAATTCCAGACAGTATTGCTGTCACCCTGTAAATATAGATGTAAAGCTGGCTTCCATCCTTCCAAAACAAATTTTTTGCAAAGTCACTGCAAAAGCTGGGCACATCTGGAATGCAGTAGTTGGCCAATTGATTTCCATCATTCGGCCCTCAATTTTCAATCCTTTTGGTCGCTTAGTGTGATATGCTAAGCCCAGTTCTCAGCCAATGCCCAGAAGCAGCACATTGCAATATCAACATCAGCAGAAACTGTGTTCACCCTGGGCAGAGCCATCGTGTCTGTGCAGCTCTCCAGCGAGCCTGAGCCTCTCACTCAGGAACTGAAAATGGGACTGGAATGCCCCCAAAAAGCACCCCAACATCACCAGTGGGAGTTTGGGAAGGTGGAGTTGTTGGGGTCTTCTGAACTTTGGTTTTTAATCTTACAGTATTCTAATGGAACATGAAATACGGACACAAACCCAAGTTTTAAGTGAGGTTTTGAGACCTCTGGGGTAGTTTATTCCTGAACAGACAGAAATTCATGAGATCAGTCAGATAGAACCTCATAAGAAGATGGTTTGGACACAAATTCCAGTATTTTCCTAGCAGTTTTCTCCTTTTTATTACCTCGGGTTTTTATAGATTCCCTAGTTATTGAGGAGTTGGAGGAGCACTGGCATTGCTTTTCAGGGCCTGGGATATCTCAGATTTCCCATCCTGGGTAACTGCTTTTGTTGTTTCTGAAAGCAAGCACCAGGAGAGCTTGATCTCCAGTGTGCAAACTCCTTCTGAAAATGTGTAGCAATTTTTTGCCGAAATACTGGTGGTAGAGGACAGACATTGAGTAACAGAGACAGATGAACAAGGAGAATGTGTAAAAGCTACAAGAGCAACTATTTAGAAAAGTTGACAGCTATAAATACAACACATTGAAAATTAATTTACAATGTTCAGCCTGTCTGTCCCACTTTTCAGTCTGGGACCTATGTTAACATTATACACTTAAGACATTATATCATTATTCTTATTTTAATGCATTTCATGCCGATAGATTTAATATAAACAGAGGTGCTGACAGGAGCTTCAGTTTAAGCAGGTTTAAATGTGAATTCGACTTTATGATTCTCATCAGGGAAAAAGACTAAACAGTTTAAGTTGATTAAATTTTCTTAAAGCTGCAGCTAAATATAATGAAAGCCATTTGTGCATTTTTTTGCAGGAAAATTGAGTGGCTCAATGTTAGTGACTGACAGCTTGGTGCAATGAATTCTTTTCTTGTGAAACAGAGTCAAAACAGTTTCTATTTTTCATAAACTTTTGCAAGGTAGTTTCAATTTTCTGATTTTCAGAGGAAGCATAGCTTGGCCATTTAAGAGTGGGTTTATTAGACCAAACTATATATGTCAAATTACTAAAAATACAGATCGTACCAGATATTCCTTAAATATTATGTTTTCTTGTGCTATGGACATCACAGTGATCAATTTTTTCTTCCTTTTTTTAAATTAAATTTCTCCTTTTTAAATTTTATGTATGAAGTGTTGCGATTAGGTGAAGCCTAGAGCTCTGGCCCAGCCTGAATACCTGTTCAAGCACAGACCAGATTCCAAGCATGGTCTATCACATGAAAAAAGGTGATGTGAACTTAGAAATAAATAATGTGTCAGGCCCTGGCTAAAGCTGCTGCATGTCTACTGGAGGTTACTTTTGCACAGGAAAAATATCATGCTCCTGCTGTGAAACAAAGCCATTGGAACTATGTCTAAGGGGAATCCTGTACCCATATGCAGACTTTTTTGTAATCTTTATCCTGGGGCAGGATCTGAGTTGCACTGAGTGTGTCCAGGTGCATTTTGCACATCTTTGTCGTGGCAATGACACCTTCAGCATTGCCAGCTGTGCAGTGGTTTCTCAGTGTTGGGGATTGCCCATCACACTGTGAGGACATCCTCATTCACAGGTAACTTTGGGACCAAAAACCAGAGGTGAACACCTGGGAGGGGTGAGAGCCACCTGACCAATCCAAGGGACCCCAGACTGCACCCACGCACAAATCAGTTTTTTACAAGTGGAACTCCAGCAAAGCTTTATCTTTATTTTTGCTCAGAAAGTGATTCATCCTCTTCCTGTTCCTGCAAATTACAGAAGTGCGCCTTCACAAAAACTCAATCCTTTTTGACGTGTTCTTAGGAATTATTTAATATTCTTGGCTCCAGTGTGGTATTTCATAGGACAGGAACTCGGAGACAAATGCTCTGTGTCTTTGTACGGGTTGTTTTTGAAGTTGCCTGAAAAATTATTAGATTAGACATCACAGCCTGTGTCACTTTTCAGTGCACTCTATCAAACTTGCAACATCTTGCTGCAAGTTTGTTTGACATCTTTTGCCCCACTGGTGTTAAAAGTCATGCAAGTCCACAGATGTTAACTTTGGAAAATAACTTTCCATAATAAATCAGTTTAAATTTTGTTCCTGGTTAAGCAATAACGTGGGTAACTGGTCAGTTCAAATACTTGGCCACTGGTTGCCTGGGACTTCATGAGAAATCACATCCCTGCTCTGTGCCTCAGTTTCCCTTCACCTCTCCATCTACTGATCTGCTACACCTTGTGTTTGGAACAAATTTAGAAACTTAGAGAAAGAAGAGCAAAACTGCTTTGCTTGAGTGCATACTTATCAGTTAAAATTACTCTTTCCTAGAGTTAGTCTTACATAGAAAATAAGGGAAATTCTCATGCCTGGTGTGTCAAACTCAGCTCTGTTGGTGACCAAGAGTCTGCATTTAGGTGGACATTGAAAAATCTTTCAGGTGTGCTTTCAGATTTTCTTGTGATCCACCAACTATCACACCGAGCAACAGAATCTCAGCTGTTTTTTCACCAGCTCAGAAACTCATTATTAGCTCTGTCATCCTCTAATTTCTAAGGCATATTTTTGGCACCAGTTCCTTCACTTCTTGGCCTTTTTTTGAGCATAAAATAAGACCACAGCAGCTTCCACACTTGCCAGGCCTGCAATAGGAAGTATCCTTAGGGATAACTGTCTCAATATTTGGAAACATATCCCTCTGGTGTCACTAGATTGCAAGTTTCCAAGGATATCTTTGGACAGTCTCACTATTAGATTTATTCAGAAAGTCAGAGGGGTCAGTGAGTGCATGGGAAAGAGGATCAGTAGGAGCAGCAAAGGCAACCATATGTAAGGATTAACTGCAATGAGAGATTTCATCCAAATGACCCCGGAACAATGCTTGGGCTGTTGCCTTGCAACTTTTCCAGGTATTACAAGTTACAAATCTTTTGGATCAAACTGTGTACCTAATTCAAAGTCCATTCTGTTTGACTGCAATCTGTTGGAGTGGCTTGAGGGACGATGGCAGCAGCACCCCCAGAGCTCCCTCTGCTCAGCTGGGCACCCCAGGCACGTGTGGAGAGGAACAGCTCTGCCTGAATGGACCTGGGGGTGACACTGGCTCAGAGGCACCAGCACAGGACAGGAATGATGTGCTTTCTGTTGGAGAATGCATGGATTTAATCAGGGCTTATTGTTTAATAACAGTGTTCATTTATACGTTCACTTATTACCAGAGACAGCGCGAAAAATCTGGCAAGGGAACCCCAGTGGTAAATGGATTTTGTCTTGCGTAAAATGACCATCTCTGTGTCAGCTATCAAAGCTGTGAAAGCATGCTTGGAGCCACCCCAAATATAACATTGCTATTAACTTCCTCTTCCCTTAGCCATAATTGCCTCATGGGCTGGAATGTGCAGCTCCAACCGGCTTCCTTGGAGGACAGAAATCTCCTGTTCTTGCCGTGCAGAATAAAATAATAAGTAGTAAATAAAAGAAACCTTTTTCATTAAAAGGAAATGTTTCTTTCTGTGAAGAGGTTCTTGTGGAAAGTAATAGATGCAGGATTAAAAAAAGAGAGAGCAAAAATGACCTGTGACATGACGTTAAAATATTTGCTTGAATCCAATCCACCCACTCATTTGTAAAACATGCAGTTAACCAGATCTGAAACAAAGGGAAATAAAGATAAACAGCTGGACACGGAACAATTAGCAATACAAATGGTCATGAATACTTCTTTCCTCTGTTTGCAAAATTGTTGTGAAAGAGAAAAAGAGAATCATTCCGAGTGGCTTTTTTAAATGTGTATTTTTAAAATGCGTTCACAGGAACGTGTAATTCAGAAATGTCTTGGGCTGCGTGTTTGTATGTACAACACCTTCTCTGACAGCAAAGACCACACAGACTGCTTTGGGATGTGGAGCCATTATCTCCAGATTTTTTTTTTTCAATTTTCTTATTTTGAATTATTTCTAAGTCTTAATTCTAAATCTGTGCAATACGTAGTGTAAAGAAGCACAGACTGGAAGGACTGCACAGGGCATGGATTTTTAAATCATGTAAACCTCTTTCGCACATGCACATATTAGTACATAAAAAGTACAAAATCGATGTCTTGGATGGTTTTGCTGGTACCGCCCCTAAAATCCTGTTGTAGTTAATGCAAAGACTCCAAAAAATCTCAGCAGGACTGGATCTGATCTTAAATCCTTCAGGGATGGGGACCAGTTGCATATACCTGCAGCACTTTAAAAAATATTACTATTATAATCTCAGATTGCACTGTCCCAAAGCCTCTACTCAAGCCATGGTGGGGGTTTGGAGTCAAACTTTGGGCATCTCAAGGTCTGTTCTGCAATAATGTGTGAGTGCACCCCCAGGTTGGTGCCCCTGAGCCTCCCTGTGCTGGGAGCCCTGGCTGAGCTCCACATCCATCTCATGCACCTCAGGGAAAAGTGGAACAGGTGTTGTGGCGGGTGGGGCTCATCTGAGCACCCTGAGGATGTAGGAATGGGGTGTGGGGATGGTTGATCCCTTTGGCTGTGCTTCCTTCTTGTGTCTGGGGGTTTCCTGCAATCAGTGCAGAGAAATCATCTGCTCCATGTACCTACCTCAGGTGAGAGGAGCTGGAGACTAAAAATGTCTGAGTATGATTGCTTCATTTCCAAAGCTGTTCTGGCTAAGGAGTAAACGTGGGATATCTGTGGAGGAAGGATATTTCTCCACATTTTAGAAATCCATAAACCCCCCTCATTTCTGATAAAGAAACTTGTCTCAGTGTGTGGATACGGAGCATTCCTTGATCCAGCAGTGAATGCTGCACAGGTATGCAGCTGGAATAATTCAGCAGAAGTGTTAAAAACAATATAACAGAACTTTAAGACCTTCCATTACTACACAGCCATGAGTCCATGAAAGTATTCCAGCAGATATGGGGGAGAAGCAATGAAAGCAATTCAATAAAAAAATTCATATTTATGCCTAAAGTGGCATCAGAGGCAGAGTTTGTCACAAACTTCAGGCAAGAAACTTTATGAAAACGACAAGCTCATACACAGACACACGACAGTAGAAACTCCAGGGTTTATTTTATAAGCATTCACTTAAGCTCTGCACAACAAAAATGTAACACTTCCCTGTTGCTATTCTCACATTTCATAATAGTGCACAGAGAATTCCATTTCGATGTTCTCAGAATTTGTGTGATGTCTGCATTGAGAGAGTCTGTAACGCACTGCTCTGCTGGGGTGAAGGAAATCATCACTTTGGTGTTTGTTGGACTCCAACAACCTTTTTGAACAGGATCCCATGCTGATGCTGGTGCTGTTTAGGGGCTGGACCAGGAAATATGCTGTTACTTCTTGGCTTCAGAAAACTGAGAGAGTATGTGCACTTCTGGAGCTGTTTCTTCCCCCGAGCAGCCTTTGGTGTGAGGTTTTCTTATACCTTTTTAAAGTGAAAAAACCAAATACTTTGCAATCCTTTCCTATTGACCTAATGAAGCCCATGCACACCTTTACTTCCCCATCTCCATGGGGTGTGGTGAAGATTTGAGGTCCTTCCTCATTCCACAGGTCTGATGTTAATGTAGGATTTTCAGAGAGGAGTTCAGACTTTTTTTCTTCTTCATAGGCCTCCCATGTCTCTTTATACTGCAGACAATCAAAAGTTTAAATTTTCAGATTGTGGCTCTTTCTGATCAGCTAGACTGAACATTTCTGTCTACCAAGCCCTCTTAAAAGTTCTCCCTTTTCTGAAGATCATTTTCCAAACAAACTGCTTAGATTTCAATCACAAACTCAGATTCAGCCCAGCACAGCTGGCTGCTCTTCCTGGACCACATTTCTCAGCAGTGTTGGGAGCCAGGCACTAAAGTCACTTTGCATCCACACAGAGAACCACAAGTGGCCTGAAGACTTAAAGTGTCCTCACAAATGGGATTTATGCTACACAAATTATCTTCTCGTGTCCAACTCTCATGGGTAAGGTGACTATTGAAATGATAGCCATGTATTTTAATCAAATTCAATCCTCACAGAGGTTACTTTCAGTAATTATATAAATCTAACTTTTTGTAGCAGAATTTATTGTAATAATTACGACAAATTTAAGCATGTCTGTCGTGAGCTACATTTGATGCCACCAAGTTCTTGTTTGCTAAATCAGCTGAGCAAAAGCAGCCTTTTCATCCTCTGCTTCCTTGTCTTGAGAACTGTGCAGTCTAGAATTCCAAAATAAACATGTATCAGCAATTTACTAAGTGTGTAAACAGCTTCTAACGCTGTGTGTGCTTAATTTTAGTCACAGGAACACTTCTATAGAGGGTTCATGTAGATATATAAGGCTTAATTAGAGAAAGAGGGTCTTTTATGCTTATATTGAATTGCCAAAGTAAATCCCATGACTATTAGAAGTGGAAATGCAGGTTCTAGGCCATCTGAAATACCAGCTTGAGGAAGCATCTCCTTTTTCTTCTGTGTGACTGATAGAAATATGACTTCAGCAATTATATAAATAAAATATAATTATATGCTGCCTTGGTAAAGAAATGTATAGGCTAAATTCAGTAAATAATTACAAGTTTCATCATGTCTGTAAGAGCTGAAATAAAAATCTCCTAGATGGAGTAGGGATGTGTATTTTCATTGGTTTACTCATTTCTGCTAGAACATTTTATGATTATTCACAAAGCTTACCTGCACATAGCATGGAAGGGCATTATCAGAGAACCTGGGATTGTCAACCACAGTGGGTGAAAAACTTACCGAGGGGGAAGTGCAATTCAGCTTGTTTGAATGCACCTGAGAGATCTGCTGGACTAGCACAGGCTTCTTGGGGTAAATCCTTTCTCAGAAGCACAGCTTACAGAGCTGGAACCATCCCTAGCTGTTCCACCAAGGAACACATTCACATGCTTTTTCCCAGTGTGGAATGCAGCCTCGCTCAGCCTTTGATGAGCAGCAGACACTTGTTCAACACCACCACTAAAGGGCTTCCAGCATAACAACTGATGCCTGTGTAAGCAAACAATTTGTCAAGCAGGAAAGAATAATTTTGGTCCTCTGCCATCTGCCCGTTTGAAGGCCTGTCCCACTTGCAGCACAAAGTGCTTAATTCTGCACTAAACAGGGCAGGAGAGATTGTTGTCAGAGTTGCTATCTCAATTGCCACGTTATTTGTTTTCATTGCAATAGTTCCCCAATGAGGTTTTGCAGCTTTACACTCCCCAGAAAAAAAAAAAAATACAGGCTGCCACAAAAAAAAAAAAAAGAGAAATCTGAGCAGACTGAGGCAAAGCTGTTCACATTTGCATCTTTTTAGTTTGGAAATCTGTGTTTCTTTCTTCTACTATGAAATGCCAGTGAGGAGGAACGTGTGGAGCATCAGTCGATCAGGTGTTCAGACACAAGTGCAGAGTGAAGCTGGGAAGAGGCTTTGCTGAAATCGTTAGGAGATCCCTCATTTGTTACAAGAAATGCTAATTATTTTTAGGAGCAGAGCATTAATGATTCACTGCTCAGGATCACTGTGAGTAAAGCATTCCCTGCTCCTAGTCCCAGAGGCCTTACAGCTACAGTGTGAAAGAAGCATCAGCAGAGTCCTTGGAGACCAGAAGGAACATGAGTGACATGCTGTGGCTCAGTGTGGTGTGACCTTATCTATAAAATACATTTCTGCATCTCATGAGCAGATGAGGCAGCGTGGGGAACTCAGCAGCCCCAGTTCTGGCATTACACAGAAATATTCCTGTTAAGGAATTAACCAGGAACAGATCTCGGGTTACAAGAATTTCTTGGTGTCAGAATGGGATGAGCCCTTCAGTGACCTGGTGCTTTTGGTGTTCTGGACCAGGTAAATATTCCTTTAAAAGTCTCAGGATGGTGTTATTTGAGATAATACAGTTGATCAAATACATTTGTGTGGTCCCATAACAATGATCCATTTTGGACTTTTCTACTGAATTATGAATTTTTGGCTTTCTAGTAGACAATTGGTTTTAAATACCCACTGTATTTCCTAACTAGTATGGGGGATAGATAGATAGATGGATAGATAGATAGATAGATAGATAGATAGATAGATAGATAGATGCCTTTTTTCCATGCTTCCTTTTTTTCAGATGTTTTTTCTGACCTCTGGGTATGTTGAGCTCTTTTTGGGCAGAAACTTGCAATATTAAGTTTATGATTCATCAATAAAAGGATTTCTGCTTTTTATAGCATATGCAAATTGTCTTTGAGGGTCAGTGTTACTGTTTGGTGTGCTTCTCATTTTAAAAAGAAAAAAATACTGATAGCTGGTGTAAAATAGAACCAAAGTCTTAAATGAAAAAAAAAAAAAAAATACAGGCACACGGAAGATATTTGCATATTTCTTTGTGGCTACACCTAATAACAAATACATTTTCATAGCTGTTAGAAAGGTAGTGCTGAAATGTGTATTAGAACAGGTAAGGTCCATTTCCCAGGACTGGGCAGGATCATTGCTCAGTCAGAGCTGCTGCTCTCTGCCCTTACCCCTCCAGGGCTGTACAGGCTGGCTTTTCAGACCAGACTTGGAAAAGGCTCCAGCCTCTCACAAGGCAGGATGATCAAGTTGTCCTAATTAGGACTTTCATACCAAGTGTTCCTGGGGTTTGGCCCCCTGTCCATCCACTGGAGAAGGTTTGCAGCCCCTGCGCTGAGGAATTCAGTGTGTGTCTATTGGCAGACAGCTTTTCTTCGTCTCCTTTCCTCTCCTTGGCTATAAATACCATTCAAAAACCACTCATATGACTAGTTGCAGAGAGTAATACACATCAGGTGTTGCCTCTCCTGAAATACTTTCCTGCTAGAACTGCTCAGTGATTGTTCTGTTCTACTCTGCTTCCTTTCCCAGTCTGTTCTTATCCCACTGCCCTTCCTTCTCCCAAATCCATTTCAGAAAGCAAAAAGCAGGGAGTGATGACTGAACCACATATTTTAGCAAGTGGCTGACCCCTTCCTTGGCACTCAGCTCGTGGAAGAGATTGAAAGGACCTCCCTGACTGGGAAATGAGAGACAGGAGAGACCCCTGGACTTCACTGGGCAAGAGCCTGTCCACAGTGGGAATTAAAGGAAGCCCAGTAATGATCCCTGAGGGTCGGTGCTGTGTGGATCAAGCTCTTGTCAGCTGAGGGGCTCCTGCACTGCATAGGCAGCAGTGTTCTCTCTTTGGAATGCTTTGTAGCTGGGATCCTTCTAAGCAGCTGCTGCAGAAATGATGACATGGATCCCATCTCTCCAGGTGGGTGTGCCTCAGGTAGAGGCACTTCCAATAAAATGTGTAGCATCCCTCCTTGCACAGCATCTCAGCAACCCTTGTGGCCTGGACGTGTCCCTCCTCCACACTTTCAGTGCCATTGGAAGTTCCAGTGCTGAAATTAAAGCTCATTTTAGCACAGATGGAGTCATTCCCAAAAAGAGTTTCTGTGTGTTTGCAGTGTCTCTGGGCATTGGTGACAGCATCACTGCTTGTTGCACGTTGGCTTTCTGCAGCAAAGGGCTGAACTTCATCTCTCTGTCTGCCAGTCTCAGGGAATTTGGATTGGAAGTGAAGCTGCAGCACATATATTAATAACTTTCTTCAGTAACTTGTTTATTCATTTCCATTCTGCCACTGCTGGTTGGTGTTGAACAGTACAAGATTTGGCAAAACGCCCAAATTCTGCATGCAATGTGTTCGTGTTGCACATAGCACCCATGCAGCAGTCTGCACAAACGCTTGAAATTGGATCATGATGAAGTGATTTAGTGCTTTTGCTAAAGGAATCTGCATAGTGAGTCCCATTGTCACAGCTCAGTGTCCAGTGAAAGGATTACAATCATTTCCCTGCCTGCCTGTGAGGCTCAGCCCTTGCACTGGGCACTGCAAAGAGCTGGAGCCTCCCGTGTGCCTGCCTCCACTCCAGGCTGTGAGCTTCAGCAAATTCGGGTTTGCAGAGGCAGATATTGAATTGTCTCCTTCTGTCCTTCTCCAAGAGATGATTCCTGCCAGCCACTGAAAGGCTGGGTTAAGTTTCATGGGTGCCTCTTGCTTCATGGCAAGTTTTCCAGTGGAAACTCCTCTTTTCTGCATTGCCTTGGCACGGTGCTGGTGGTGTTTGCTGGGGGAAATGTGCAATTTCTCATTTGCCATGCTGCCCTGCTCACCTCAGTTTCATTTCAGTTTAGGTTTTCTGATAATTTTATTATGGATCAGAGTTTTCAGTTTGCTCTGAATGTTCACAGCTGCAGGACAGCAGCAAAGGCTGAAATTCACAGATTTTTACTTCCATGAAATTCCCACTGAGAAGGAACATGAATATTATTATTTTTCCAGCCTCACATTTTTCAGTATTTATACCATTTTTTCTTTTTAACACAGAACCCATTAAAAGTGCCCCGTGGCCATATTTATGACATGAGGCAGAACAAGCAGATTTGGTTGTGTATTTTGTAACTGAAGCTAGACTGCTTTCTGCCTTGTTTCTTACAGAGTAACAGAATGTCTAATTTGACTAATTTAATTTCAACCATTAAAAAAGTAAATGTGGGGAAAATGCAGCAACTGACAAAACATAAATTATTATTTCCCTGAAGCCAAAGTGTTACTATGCAAAAAAAAAGTTATTTTTTGCTTAGAGATTCCAGGATTAGGTTTCTCTCTATTTTCTTCTATATTTGTATTTTGGTAATTTGGGGGTTTTGTAAATTTTGAGGAAAATGTCTAAGCAAATATATTCAAATTCTTATACTCCTGAAATACCAACAAAAATCTGCTTGTTTCCTTAGATATAAAATAGGAGACTTCTTAAAGTGGGGTTTTTTAAAATTTTATACAAAATGTATTAACCAGGCAACTATTTCTGATCAAGACACAGCCAAACAAGAAAAGAAAAATCCGTTATAAATCCTCTCATTTGCAGTGCACAAAACAAGTAGAAAATAAAGGAAATCTTGTTTAGAGAAGAAAATGTCCTTTGTTTTTATGCTCTACTGATTCTACCACATATCTGTTTTTAAACAATTAACAGAGAGTACCAAAACCTCCCTCTTCACAATCAAAATATCCCTGTCTAAACCAAACATGTGAGGCTTCTGGTATGAAGCCTTCTGTTCTTTAAACATAATCAACAAACAAGAAATATTTACCTTTTGGCCTGGAATGGGAGATAAGGAACTGTGCCATGGAGTTATTCCCAACTTTCCCAAGAAATCTTTGCATTTTACCATTTTGCCTTTTACTCTCGGGCATTTGCATTTTAAGCCCGTGTTTCAGCCTGATGTACCTGTGGGTGTGAGGGAGGATGGTTTGAATCACATGTACTCTCTTTGTTCCATGTGCAAGAGAAGAGAGCAAGGATTTTAGAGATGCAGGTGCTCCTTAAGTGCCACCTTTGTCTCACAGCCTCCGTTCTCTTTCGAAGCAAAATGTGTTCCCATGACACACAAAGCCACGGTCTGGCCTTCCTGCTCTTTCTGCCCTGTGTCCTCTGTTTTTTTCTGGCTATGGAAAGCTCCAATAATGAACAAATATACACAGCAGCACCATGAGAATAGTCAGAGGCTGCAAATTTTATTTTAATTCAGGCTGCAGTAGAAAATTCTGAGTTCGATTTTCAGGCAGGCTGAGAGTTGGGTTGAGTTTCATTTGACCAGATGGCCCTTCTGAATAAATGCCTGTAAGGATGGGTTACAGGTACATTAAACACATAGGGGTTTGGAGATTTTTTTTTTTTTTTAAAAAGACCACGGTGGGCAGAGGAGGAAAGGCTTAGAGAGAAGTGACAGTGATCTTTTGCTCTGTGGTTTGTGGTGGTGGGTGTCCCTCCTGCCTGCAGCAGTGCCTGGGAGCAGTGCACACCTTCCCAGGGTCAGCATGCTGCTGGGGGGAACCAGGGCTCAGTGGAACCCAACGGGGATGGAAAAGGGGGATTCTGCACTGAACAGAGAGACCAACAGCAGCAGAACAGCACAGTCTGTCTGTCTGTCTGTCTGTCACACGAAGGCTTTTGGGTTAGGAAGGCTGAGCTTTGGCTTTTGCCTCTCAGTTTCTGTCACTAACTCCTGTCTGGCTGCAGCAGCCGCTCCAGCGTGTGGAGCTCAGTCACACAGCCCCAGCATGAGGCTGACACACAGAAACACTGAACATCCATCTGGGCAGGCAGAAGTGATGATTACAGCAAAACTAATTGAGAAATACAGGGAAGAGTAGCTCGAATGAGAAAAATGGTTGAGATGTTCAGACAGAGATGTGAACCTTGCCTTTTCACTCACTGATGAGATCAGCTTAGTGGGGCATAACCACAGCGAGCTTTCCTGCAGATTAGTGAAATTATATATTTTATATTATTATATATTGCACTGCTACGTCTTTGTTATTGCGAAACAATTTAAAAGGCTGCATGTATAAAATAAAATTCATTATTCTCCTATGAAACTCATCTGTGGAACATAAAAACATCAGCCAAGCATACGTACATCCATGGCATTTCTAATATGAATTTGATACTCTCTCTGTGTGTATCAATCACACCCAAGCCATAGTCCTGGTCCTCAGTTCAGTCACTGCAGTGCTGTAGCCATACACAACGAGTCACAACAACCTCTAGGGAGAGGTTTTTGCTCTGCACCTTTTGGGTCTGTTCTCTAGCTGAGTTATAGCTGAGTTCTTGCTGATGTTCATCATTTTGGCTGATTTTTAATAGCCTGTTGTGTTGGCAACTGATTGGATACTGTGGAGCTTCATTAGGCCAGTGGTCCCTCCCCAGCTGCACAATCATATTCCAAAATCTGCACTAAGTCTGAGGACTTACCTTTTTGATGTTTTCCAACAGTTTATGACCAGGAGCACCCCTAAGAGTTGCATTTTGTTCTGTCAAATGTCTGTGATGTTTCCCTCTGCTGTATTTTCATCCAGTTACGGACACTTGGTGACGTGCAATATTTGCCTGGCGTTCTTCTCCAGCCCCGTGCAGGAACTTGAGTCACTTCAGAAATTCTAACACAGCTCATATGAAAGAAATGCTCCTTCTGAGAGCCCTCAAGGTTTCTGCCACTTGGACAGGGTCTGCTTAAATCTATAGCTCATGGTGCACTGAAATCAGAAAATGCTTTGTCTTGGAAAAAATTGGGAAAGCAATTCTTAAAAGTAATATATCAAATTGAGTTATAGCTTAAAATGAAACAACCAAACCCAGAATTTAAAATCTTTGCTCCCTGCAATGAAATGTGATGATTTGTCAGATTTTGCAGTAAACTGGTATAACTGTAACATTTTTTAATCTGACACTTTCACAAGAACCCATTCTCCCAGCACAGCCCTCTGACACAGAGCTAATTTGGAGAAGATTTGGGAGTATGATGCAATATCAGCTGCCTTTGCATAACTCATCACTGTTTTCATTTGAGATCTCTCGTTAAGACTCATGTTACTCTTTGCAAAGTTACTCAGTTCTTTCCCTTTCAAACTTCGAAGCATGTTAATGTGCTGGGAATAAAAAAGAAGCTGAAGATCATAGCAGATATTAAATTAGAGTGTTATTCGTGTCAAATGGAAGATTTCAGGCTAGGACACTAACTGAAAATTCTGAGTTGACAAGTAAACAAATTCTTTTTCTACACAGAGAAATAAGAACTTACAGTGCCCACATTATTTTCTTGCTATTTAATTTGTTCTAATAAAAAAGTTTTTCTAAATCCTTTGTTAAGTTTTTGGAATGAAAATCTTAGCAGTTCATTTAAACATCTTCAGACACCACCTAGAAAATTATTATCGTTTCTGTGTTTAAAAATATGCATATCAGAGAAAGAATTCAGTAATATCAGAGAAAGAACCTGAAAAAAAAAAACTCATTTGGAAAAAGGAAATTCATTTTCAGCATAATGAGTGTTTGCTTTTTTAAAGCACTAATTTTGTTGTTGAATTTGTTCGTGTACACTCTTATATTAAATTTTATTCTAGTTAAAGCAAAAACCATCTACTTGTTTTCCATTAGAGATACTGTACAGAAAAATATGAAGTAAATTAAAACACTGTTCTGTTCTCTCTCTTTATTCAGGAAGTCATTTTAAAATCAACAAAATCCTGAAACTCAACCAACATTTTTCAAAATGGCATTTATATGCTTAAAATTCATTTTCTTACCATATACAGTGGTTGAAATGATTCAGTTACACTTAAAATATTTCTAAAGGGTCCCACAGAATTCCACGTGAAGTATCATTCAGATCTGTCAGCATTATAAATTGACTTCATAAAACACCACTGACTAAAACTGAAAGCACCAGGATTACATTGCACTTGTTCTCTTCACGTATTAAAAATTTGTTAAATGACAGTGTGTCAGAGAAAAAAAAAAAAAAAAAAGGAACTCCCACACGTGCAATTAACAATTTCATTTAGATCTCAGCGGTGCTGGCTGCGAAGGCTGAGGCAGCGGGGTTGGTATTCATGGAAATTCAGCGATGGCTGGGGCAAATGTTAAGTTGAAATGGACAGCATTTTAAATCTGTTTTGCCACTCAGATGTACGTGATCCACAGAGCTCTGACAAAGCCGAGCCTTGCAGACCTGACAGATTCAGCCCAGAGTTCGAGCAGTCAGGTTAAATTTCCTGACCCACTTCTTCTACTCTGATTGTGACCATTGCTCAGAAAAAACACAGAGAAAGGAAAAAAATACACCCACACACGGCCTTTCAAAGGGATCATCGTGGAAGGTATATTTCTTTAGTGCAAATTCTTGTTCAACCTGTTAGAAAAGAATTAACAAGAGCAAAAATCTTAAACCAAGTCTTCAAGGTTTGATTCTATTATTAAAAATTGGAAAGGTGGTCTTGAGAATGAAAACCGCCTTCACAAACAGGATTGGATCTTGCTCCCAGTGAAACCAATTTGAGAGTTTTCTTCTTTTGCTTTAGGTTGGGTTTGTTTGTTTGTTTTTCCCTCATATGAGAGAAAAGCAGTGCTTTATAAAACCTCTCGTGAGTGTTCCGAGCAGCGAGCTGCAGGAATCCAGGCAGGGAAGGGAAGGGTGAGGGTGAGCACGGGAGTTGAGAGCAACCACCAGAACAGACCCACGCTGTCCCCACAGCTCCCCCAAATAATCATCTCACCAGTGAAAATACCCTGTGCAACCTTATTTTGTGGTGTTCTGCAGGACACTCACCCAGCCCAAACGGAAACAGAAACCTACCCAGTATTTTTCTGGCAAACCCCCAGCTAATCTTACTTGAAACTTCCTTATTTCTTCACCTGATGGTTTGGAAATACGTGTACCCCACGTCTGCAACACCTTTGTTTGGAACATCTGCTGCGAGATCAAAATAAGATTTTAATTTCTGGTACGCTCTTGATGTTCAAAAAGTGTGGGATAGAGAGCATTATTAGCTATCTGCTGGTTGACAAGGGGGCAGGATTAGGTTTCTTTAGGGGAATTACACTTTTGATGACCCCGCTACATATAAAACATGTTAGCTAATGGGGGTGCAGAGGGGGCAGATTTAAGTGTTTGATCAGGAAATCCTGCATGAGCATATTGGATGGAAATTTGATTAGTAACCTTAGTGACAAGGGGATCAGATCCACTCTCGACATACAATCAGATCTGGCAGTACATGCTTTTTTGTCTCTTTGAAGGAAGGGAACATTTGTACAGAATCAAGGCAGCGTATTGGATAATTTAAAAAGCTGTTACATATTGAAACCTGGAAAATCACCTTTTTTGTTTTATTTTGGAAATATGCTTGCAGTTATCCTGGTGTGTTTTTTTCTTACCCAAAAAAAAAAAGAAAAAAAAAGAAAAAAAAGAGAAAACCCACCAAAACCAAGAGAAGAAAAGAGTAAGGCTTTTCAGATTTACTAGAAATATTTCTAGAAAATAGACTTTTTAAAAAGTATTTGTATTTTACCTCAGAGTTGTAAAGAATGCTGGAAAAAAACAGAATAAAAAACCCCAATCTATTTCTCTAATATTTGTGTAACAGTGTCATTATGATTGTAAGCATTATATCTATTGAGCAAGCTGATTTAGTTTTGAAAGCTAGTTTATTTTTTTAGATGACTAAAGCATGCCATCAAGTTTTTAACTAATGTATTAAAAATAAATATTTCTGTGTTTTGATAGCAAAGCCCCTTTCTTTGTATTTGACTTTTGGAAGGAGCTCGGAGTGGCTGCAGGAATCAGGCAGGCTGCCTTTCCCTT
>VZSR01001065.1:5193945-5252406 GCA_013398615.1 Brachypodius melanocephalos | reverse complement strand
GCTCAGGGAGTGCCTGTGGGCTCCTCTGTGCCTGTGACCTTCTGAGTGTTCCCTGCCCGGTGTGAGGGACAGCCAGGTCTGGCACATGTGGGGCAGGAAATTTGCTGAAAATGCCCCACCATAAAGAGGAGAACCCAAGGTTCAGATGCTGCCTCTGCTGCTGACCTTAACCCAGTAATTTTCTGTCTTTTTTCTCCCTCTTCCTCTGCCCGGCTCTGGTTTGGGTTCCAGCTATGGAGGGTGGGATGGGGGCTTGGACCATCACCCACATGTCAGTGCAGCCTTTGGGGTGAGGGCTTGGAGCACCATCCACATGGAGCACCATCCACAGCCTTTAGCGTCAGTGGCTGTCAGACTGTGCTGTGGGGTCAGGGTGCTACTGCTTTATAAATAAGATCTCACAGGAAATCCTGGCACCACAGCAAGGCAGGCTGTTCCTGTGCTTTAAACTGGGTGTAGACTTTAGTTCTCATTTACTTGGGGTTTTTATGTTTTTAAGGACAATTTTATGGAAATTCAGGACGTGAAATCAGCCTTTGAGTTTGAAAAGGAAAAACACGTCAAATTTTCCAGCATGTTGTGGAAAAAAATACTCAGAGTATCCTTTTTATATAAAGTCCACTGCTAGAAGTAATTAAGTAATAACATCTGATGACACAAGGACTGTCATCTGTTTAAACTCAAAGAACTGGAGAGCTCAAGGAGCCTGGGTATCAGATAACAGGAATGCTGCGTGCTGCAGCAACTCCGCTCTCGAGGTGGATGGCAATTAATGATGGAAAATGTTAATTGTTAAAAATGTGCATTCAGGAGAGAATAGACAGCTGGCTTGGGAATGGTTCTGAGCAGCCCCAGGACTCAGAGTGGCATTGCCCCTGTGATGGAGGTGGGATGTCTTTGCCTTTCTGTGCACATAAACTACAGGACAGTCAGGCTCTGTTATCTGAGCCCAGGCACACTCACGGTCCTGGGACACGCTGAAGAATTTGCAACTTATTTTCTAAAAGTGCTCGAATGAGTAGTAGCCCTTCCAGTGAGCTTGATGACATTATTTATTTTATACAACAGTCTCGTGAGAACAGCCAATAGTTTCATTGTAATTAATTCACCTAATAGCTCACAAATGATACACCCAGCAGTTTCGGGCTCCTGCCATTAAGATGCAGTGAATGTTTAAGCTTGGCTTTTTTCATTTTACTACTTGATGTCAAAATATTTAAAATTGTTTCCTCCTTATAGCTAATAATTTTTTTTTTTTTTAATACCACGGTCCTAATTGCGGAGAGTTATAAAGGAATGACAAAACATAGTGGAAGAAAAGGTTCTGATCGGATTATAAAGGCTAACAAGCAAAGTGGAACTTTTTTTTAACACCATCCAATGATGTCACCAGTTTGAGGTTTCTCTGGGACTTTATTAAAATGTTTGTGACAGAGCCAATGTAAACCATCCTAAATCTAACACAGAGCTGAAAGGCCTGATTTTAGGGAATGCGAAGATATGGATCATTGGGTCTGTCGAAGCGGCATCTTGAGCCAATTATTGGTGTCATCTTGAGCCAATTTAATCAATCCAAGGGGGACTCAAAGGGGGTGCGGGTGCAGGGTTGCAAGTGTTGGTCAAACATTCTGGCAAAAAGGGATTTGTTGTAACAGCAACCAACCTCTGGTGTGTTGACTTACTTCCTCCAGCCCTGGGTTTGTGCAGGCTGTAAATAACTGATCAATCAGTTGAGCTGCTCTCAGGGTTTTCATTGCTGACTAAATTTGTAGAAGATGTGGTTGTATGCACACATATGTGAGCTGGAGTTTACTTAAGACACTTCCAAAGTGGAGGTAATTTAGCATAAAAGAACCTGAAATCTCATACCGTGTTACTTTCAAAGCAGCAAAAGTGTACAAATGTATTTCTAAAGAGCAGCATCCACTGACATGATCTAAGCCTGATCATGCACACAAGTAAGCTTGAGAGTTCTAATTCCTGTGGTAGAAACTACTCACATTGTGTAAAATTTACTCAGTGGAGGAAAGGTAACTTACAATACAACTGCTAGCAACAGAGAGTTAAAGTGAGAAGTGCTCTTAAAGCTTAATAATGTGCTTTTGTTTTATGCTGTCAGACCCACAGCAACAGTTTTGAGTCAGAAAACCTCCATGAAAAAACATTTCATTTAAATTTTACTCAAAGCATCTTTTAAAGATTTTTTTGTTTCCTTGTTTGGCTTTAATATAGTGGTATGGTTAAGAGAGGGGTTTTTTGAGTTAAAATCCCACAAACTCTCCCCCATTCAGTAAAACAAAATGAATCCTCTTTGTCACTGGGATTTTTCACCTCAATGAGCATTTACAAGTTGGGGTACCACACATTCTCTTGTTATAACCACACACGCTGTTGTCATTTATAATCTAGCTGTGCTTGAATATAATTGAAATCTTGGGTCACAAATGTTTCCTAGTAGTTCTGCAATTTGCACCTCTCATTATTTTAAAGGCTGAGAGATGGTTAATCTCTATACAGTAAGAACTGAGAGAATGAAATATAAATAGATACAGGTAACAGGACAAACAGTAGAAAGAGCAGAGAAATGCTTGCACGCTGGGATAAAAATACATTCTTACATGGGATAAAAGTAGTACGTGTATTTTAAGTATGTCTCCTAAAGATTATCTATCTATCAAACTAAATTAGTGAGAAGGGGATATTTGTTTTGGACAAGACATCTTGGAAAAGCAATTTCTGTGTTTTGGAACTGTTAACACTGCAGCAAGTTGTGTCCCACTGCAGCACAGCTGTGAATGCAATGAGACAGAATGGGAGATGAGCTGATAAAATAAAAGCTAACATTTAAAGAAGTACATGCTCAGCTTTACCATGGCATCTGTGCTGCTCAAACAGATGGCCACTTGCTTTAACATACCCCAGAGGATCAGGAAAGAGCACCCAGGTGAGTGTCCAAAGCCAGCCTCTGCTGCTTTGCTGCTGGATGTGAATGTGAGAGCAGCAGCGAGCACACGGCAGGAGGTTTGTGATGGGTTCACTCAGCTCTGCACCTCTGGCCAGGGCCTGTTCCTCTCCAGAATAAAGAATGGAGATGTTCACATGGGCAGGCAGGGAAAGGCCACTCTCTGCTCCGTGTTCTGGGGGTGTTTCAGCACCTCCCTGCAGCAGGATCTGCCTCTGGCAGCAGTGAGAGGAAAAGGTGGGACAGCAGAGCAGTAACTTTGGCAAAAGTACAGGCAATCGTAAATTAAATATTTCAGTGACTTCAGATTGAGTCTTTCAAATGTCTGGGTTTGTTTGACAGAGAATTAGTTCTGTATTTCACCAGCAGAAAAATGTTGATTATAAATTTAAGATGCAAGGTATGTCAGTTTACAAGAATCACATAGAAATTCCTACTCTTCAATGCATTCACAGCTCAAAAATATTATTAGTGCTTAATTTTTCAGTAAAAGAACATCTTTCTTATATTTACAAATAGTATTATACTTTTTATCACTCCTACCCCGTGTACCTTTTCGTTTCAGAATGACATATTTGTGATGGTTCAACTTCAGCTATAATCTGCAGGCTCTAGGTCTGTAATTTATTATTTGCTCTAAAAGATCAGGTCCAGAGTTTAAACATCCCTAGCTGAAAGTTTATACCAGCCAGGACAGAAAATTATTCTCTATGCCTAGGTTGAAGTACATTACTTCTTTATTGAATTAATTATGATAAGGATCATAACTTTAAAGTAGGGGTGAGGTGCTGGCTTTCTACTAGGATTGCTTGAAGCAATTTTCATCTGAACATTTTTGTAGAGTTATTGAATCTGGCAGGTCTGAACTTTATGGGAGAGTAACTTTCTCCCCAACTTAAAAGAGGTTGGACATTTATCCAGGCAAAGGTTTACTATATCCCATGTCTGCAGCCAGAAAAATTTGCGCTGCACACTGAACAAATAACTACAGAACCAAATTAAACACATCTTATGAGCTTTTAAAATAAAAGCAATGCTGGCCCTTTCCCTGAGGGATCGATCAGGGAACTGAATTAATATGACAGATTTATTTCTTTTTTGTTTGTTTGAAGTAGAAGTCTAAAACGATTTTTGGTCAAGGAGGAATTAGTCTCCTAAATATGTATACATGAGTCTACTGAACCATGCATATTCAGTGACAAATTTTATATCTCTATCAGATTGGAAAAAGTTGGGCTTCAAAAGCAGGTAAAGATGTTAATCCTACAATGGCTGTTCCCCTCTGATTGGATTAAAAGGCCCAGGAAGGAAATTACAGATCTTTGAAAATTTAAAAAGCAGCTAAGGAAGAAGAAAAACATTCAGTCTGAGAAAAGCAGGCTCCAATAACTGTTCTGTTGTCTTGAGCCACACAGGGTTTGTGCAAGACTGTAAACAAGAGATCCTCTGGGAAATCTACGGTTTAAGTGGCTTGCCTAGAATTACTTAAGAATTCTGTGGCTCAGATTGGATTAGGAATGATTTATTTGGGTGAGAGGTGGTTACCTTTTTATCCATTTTGTGTTTTATTACCTACTTACATCTACTTTTTCAGAGTGAGAGGGGCAAGTGGCTCCCATCTGACACCCTCAGTTATGTAACTGCTTAAAAGCAGTGAACAGTTACTTAGTCTAACGTTTTAAAATTGCAGAGCTGTTTCTATTACACAGAGACAAAAGCTCAACTGAACTTTTCTTTGAAGTTATTTTATAATAGAGAAGACTTATCTTTAAAATCTTCAGAATTTTCAAAAATTTTTATCCCTCTTTTATGCTACTGAGTCCAGTAACAGGAATAATGTGCAAGATACTTTCTTCTTTCATCTTTATTTTGCTGCTTTTCCCGAATTCTATCCTGGAAAGTTTGGGTAGCAGAGACAGTCATGTGTAGCAAAAACCCTCTACATTTTCTAAACTTTCTGACAGTGGAAAGAGGAGGGGTTTTCAGGCTGTATAGCATTACTTTCATATGCATTTTTGTTTCAGTTTTGTAATTTGTTAGTTCTACACCCACTTTGACATTATAGATTGTATTAGAATAATATTGAGAGCTGGGGCACTGAAGTAGCAAATACAGTGATCTTTTTAACTTATTAACATCATGAAAAGCTCTGTCCTGCCATGGGAGGAGAGAGAAAGGAGGATGTGCTTATTTAATGAAGAGAGATAGAGGAAGCCTGGGCTGGAACTCAGTGGATTGGTATTTACAGGTGTTTAAAACCATCCTTTTAAGGTTCTTGTCTCATTGAAATGCTGAAATTAGAGGCTCAGCTCCCCTTGTCTTCCATGGGATAACTGAGTCCTACATCCCAGTATCCATGTAAGTCAATTTTAGTGTTTATGTCGATCTTTTACCTGGCCAAGTCAGAAAATCTCTCAGTTCTGCTGCCTTCCCCATTATTCTCCTGTTGCACATTGCAGCTGGGGCACTCCCCAGGCTGAACAGCCTGGAAACCACCACGGCAGCTGATCCCATCCCCTGGCCAAGGAACTGAGAATATCCAGTGCCTGCTGTGCTCCTTAGAGGAGCAGGAAAGAGGAAAAGAACATTCTTGCCATCCCCTTTGGGGAGCTCTTTAAATCCTTGCATCTCTCGGAAAACTCAGAGCTCGCCTGAAGTTTCGGAGAAAACTGCCAACCAAGCAAGGAAATAATGACCAAAAGGGAGAAATTTTACCAGCCTGATAAGGTCCCTTCTTAAACTGTGCTTGCAGGTTTGGTCATTCCTGCTCAAAAATGAGGAGGAGATTCAGAAAAGAGGTGGAGTAATGCAACAATGATAGCCAAGGGTGTAAGACATGTCTCTCCAAGGGAGCTAAGCAGGGTAGGAATCTCTCTTGAAAGAGATAATCTGTGGACAGACATTAGGTATGACAGAAGTTCATAGAAAATTTGTAATAATATCAAGTAAATATTATGAATGAGGAGAGTTTAAAATATTTATTCATTGTTTCTCCCCAAATCAGACTTGTATGCTGTCAACTGAATTTGACAATAGATTTAAGAAAAAAAAAAAAACCCTCACCTTTTTCATTAAGTAAATAATTGTACAATAAAATTTATAACCATCAGATGTTTGGGAGTAAAACAGGGTCTTGAAGTGGAACTATAAAGGTTTGAGGGGGTAGTCATGAGTGGCATCTAATCAAAGTGCTGCCTTCATCTCTGGAAGCTCTTTATCCATCGGTTTCTGGGTGCTGGTAGTTCCACTGGATAACCCTGGATCACAGTCTCAGCTGGTGGCTTTCCTCAAGGCCTTGCTGCTGGCAGCTCTGCAAGGCTGGGCTCCAGGCAGTCTTGTCATGGATGTCCATCCCTACAGCCTCTGTTGGGGTGGCCCCTGCCATGATCCTTCCTCTTATCCCAACTCTGCTTTATGGTCTGGAATGTATCTCTGAGACATCTAATTTATCCTGCACCTTGCTCCTTTTGGCCGTGCACCCCTCCTGGGTTTGGGGTGCCTTTAATGTCCCTGGCTCCAGCAGCACATTCAGTGCCAGAGAGAAGTGCTGATAGCACAGCCAGAGTTCAGAATGCTCCCTGGCAGTGTCCATTCAGTGTTTGGGTTGTGCTCAGCAGCCCCCCAGCCCAGAGCTCATCTGAGCACCAGCACTCCAGACTGTGGATGTGGTTGTTTCAGGTTCTCACCGCTGAGATCTCAATCTTTAGAGCTTGGTTCTCACCTGAGGCACTGAGCAGAGCACCAGAAGCACCACGTCCCTTCTAATCTTCTCTTTTCTGGCACCTGTGGGAGCTTTTCCTCCACTGTACGTGGTCCTCAGGACTCACACACCCATGTGAGCAAATTCTGAGGTTTCCATCTCCATTCCCAGCCTGTTTCAGGCCACGGGGAAGCAGAGCAGCATTTAGAAAAGATGGTGGAGCATCTCAGAATCTCAAATCAGGCAGACAATTTCTATGTTTTCTATTAACTGTGGGTGGCCAGTCCTTAGTGATTTTGTATCTTTTGCCATTTTGGTTCTCGCTTTTCCTCCTGAACAGAGCATGAGCTGGTGACAGCCAACATCACCCTGCTCTTTACTCACAGTTTGATAGAACCATGTGCAGGTCATCATCTGATCTTCAGTGCTCTGTTTAGAAAATAGGTTATTTTGGCAACATTTGCCTCCAGCCCTCCCTACATGAGGCAGTGACTGGTCCCACATTTCGACCTCGTGGTTTAAAGTATAAAGTATAATATTAATATATATTTTAGGCCTTCCACATTTATGGTGCATTTTCAAATGTCTCATTCCTGGTACTGAACATAACTGACATGACACAAAAAAAGGCCATTATGTCTCCCAAAGAGAAGACTGAATGTATACAAAGGTATCCATTGGGTGCTGTTTCCTTATCCCTATTTACGCTATATCTAAAAATATGTGTCACCCGATTTATTTGAGGAGCCTTTTATTTCTATTTATTTATACTTGCATTGTTTCTTTTCTGATGAAACAGACCTATAATCTCTGATATCCTGACAGATGGAAACAGTGGTTTTTGTGCCTCTGGGGCAATGTCTCCCTCACTGACAGTGTTGTCATTTACTCCAAAGCAGCTGGTTTACTTTTCTCCTTTCTACCTAAGTAGCACACCCTCTGCTGCTGCTGAGGAGCATTTGTGAAATGATGAAATTGCTGAATTTCTCCAGTCTTCTTTCCTACTGCCAGTCATTGCCTTGCTTTGAGATGCTTGCTGCAATGCTGTTGACATGTTTGGGTTAGCTCTTGTCAGCTCTGTATTCTGTCTCTGTTCTTAAAATATTTTGGATTTTGTTTGGGAGATACTGTATCAGAGCTGGCTGCTTCCATAAACTCCATTCTTGAACAGCGTGAATTTTGTTATTTGGCAAATGTTCGTTTCTGGATTTTCTTATATCTCTTTCCAAAAGCTTTGCCCTGAATTTCAATAATTATCAGATCTTTTGTCAAGGACTCATCCCTTCCCCCTAATTGTCTTCTTAATTTATGATTAGCAAAGTCTTTTATCCCCATCTTTTTCTGTTTTTCCTTTGTTCTCCTTTATATCCCTCAGCTCAGGTCCTCTCATGCTTCTTTAATGCAATTAACTAATGGCCAGCTCACTCCTCTTGATTAGCACTGAAGCTCCTGCTATCAGGAGCACAGATCAGTTCTGCCTGTTCTCCCTGGGGCTGCTGGGTTGGGACCACATCTGGGAGCACATCTGGGGGCACATCTGGGAGCCCAGGCCAGCCGAGGGTCTGCCTGTCCCCACAGCTCACAGCTGTGTCCCCATGGCCCTGGGCAGCTGCCCTGAGGCTCCAAGCCCTGCTCCAACCCAGCTCCTCCTGCTCCTGGGCCTTCCCAAACCTTTGTATTCCATGAGAGGGACTGAAAAACACTGTGCCCTTTCGTCCTTCATCAAGGCTCTGTGTTCTGTAAACTATTTTGATATGTAAGGTGATTTTTCTGAGAGCCTTCCAGCAATAACAATTGTATTCAGTGATAACTGATACTTACATACACTTACAATAATTGATTCAGTAATAACAGTGATATTCACCAGAGAGGCAGTGAGATGCGGTTGTGGCAGCAAATATTACCCACAAAAGGGCGGTCCAGGTCTGTTCTTTTCCATATTCCAGCAAACATTCCCCATTAAAGGGGAGTCCAGAGTTCTTCTTTTCCATACTCCAGCAAACATTCCCCATTAAAGGGGTGTCCAGGTCTCTTCTTTTCCATACTCCAGCAAATATTCCCCACAAAAGGGGGGTCCAGGTCTCTGCATTGACCAGATGGACAGAGCTCAGCCCTGCACAGGCTGCTGAGCCCCCCTGATATGCTTGGCCTCTATGGGCATCTTGGACATCACTTTCAGTCACATGGTGTGGAGGGAGGTGTTTTGGGGGTGATTTTCTCCCCCTCTATAATAATGAGTTGATTCATTGTAAAGAAGAATTTTAATCTCTGTTGTTTTAGCAAAAATCCTTTCCATTGCACCAAAATATGAAATCTTTTCAGAGGCAGCTGCAATGCTTTTCTGACAGATGTGGAGCTTGGTGCTGATGTGCAAGACCCTTCAAACCCTCCAAATTTTCCAAATATTGTTACTTTGTTATCTTTTCCCTACAAATAGACAAAAGGATGCTTGAGAAATCTTCTGGAATTTTGCATGAAGAATTTTGATGAAACTGCTGCATATTTATTTGATTCTGATAATCATTTTGGGGGTTTTGCATGCATTTAGCCTTTATCTTTTCATTTTGGAGTACTTTATTTTTAATTCTGATGCTCCATAGTTAATTTTGCCAAAAGGGGTTCTCTCCTAGCACCACGTTTTATTTTGTACAGAATGCAGAAAGCCAAGTTCTTCTCTTAACACATTTGTTTGGCTTTATATTATACTAATACTGCATTATTGACATTCCTAAGAGTGTTTTTCATGTTTGGAAGCTGTTGCTGTGCTCGATTTTAATTTTGCTCTGCTTTTTGCACTCTACTGTAAATTAATGCAGTGTTCAGAAGTGACAGAAATCTGCTTTAACAACATCCTTAACTCTCAGTGCACTGGGCATGCCAGGAGTGATGTAGAACTTTTCCTGCCACCTTTTTATTAAGAAACATCACCTGCAATTAATCTTTCTTTGCGAGTTCATGGGGAAAACTAAGACTGCTAAAAAATTCCTTTGGGTGCATGTCTGTACTTAAAACCCTGAAACTTAAAAGGATCTTCAAGCATTAAAGTACTTCTACCCGTTGTCTTCACTGACTTTCTGAAATGCTGAACTGACAGACACTCTCTCCCTTGTGGTTCTCTGCACCAGTTTTGGTATTAATAAGAGTAGCTCTAAACTTAACACAGTCTGCTCAGCCCAAATGCAGTAGGCTGGAGCCCTTGAATGCTATTTTCTTTTTGTTATTTTTAGGTATTCTGTTATGGGTAAAAACGAGATGAAATAGCAGTGACACTGAAGTACAAATGAAATCAACTTTCCTAATCTGCTGCAAGTTTCACTGAAAAGGGCAAAGCCTGGTGGGAAAGCACTTGTGATTTCCCAGCAATGTAAATCCCAGGCACCCTATCAATGTTCACAGGAGATCCTGCTCCAGGACACTGCAAAGTGATCCTGCTTGTTTACATTTCTTATCAAAAACACCCAGAGAACGAATCTGAAATTTATCTTGAATGTTAAGGACGAGCCTCAACAATGTCAGCATGTTCTCAAATTGTGAAGAAAAAGAAAAGAGAGAGAGAGAAAACCAATATGAAGTTTTAATACAGAGGTTGTTTGAGCTTGTGCATTCACATCAAATCCTCCTTGGTATTGAGTGTGTGACTTGGTGGCAGTGATTAATGCACAATGTCCTTGGTGCCAGCAAGGTTTGGGCAGCAGTCCTTCAAACATGCTCTTGGAGCAGGTTTATTTTAACACTGAACTGACTGCTCCACCCTGAACACATGCTCAGGTGCTCTGCTGCAGCCCAGCACCGAGCAGAAACCTCTGGAGAAATCAGGGAATGCTGAGCTCTGGTGCCAAATCCATGTCCAGGCTGGTCCCTGGGAGCCAAACCTGCCCTCACCCCCTGCCTTCACACAGGAACCCTCACTGGGACACTCCTGATGGCAAACAGAGCATTGCTGCCAATGCCCACACGACTTCAGCCGCTTTGAAACAGGGATTTGCAATATTTTAATGGTGGATTTCAGCAAGAAAGAGAAGCTGGAAGCTCCAGGCTGAGGCTCTCTATGAGAACAGCCGATCCCATGAAATATTTTTTACTAACACAGTTCTGAGTCTCGTGAGAACTGCACATAGCTGGGTTTTAAGCTAAAAAGGAAGTGATTATTCTTCAGATCTATGTAAAATCTATTCAGGGCTAAATATTTCTAGGGACCTGAGGAGGAGCTGTGTTTGTTGGTTGTGGTACCCACTGCAGGGGGGATGTCTGAACCAGTTCTCTTTAAATCCAGGGTGGAACAGTGAACAAAGGTGTCTGAACACGCTCTGTGCCCCACTCTGAATGCCAGACTCTGATGATACAAACTAACAAAGCTTATGACTCTCTAATTAAACATTTCCTTCAGCAAGTGTGTTAGAATGGACCCTTTTTTTCATCAGAGCTGAGCCCAAGGACAGTGCTTGTGACTCAGAGGAAAATAACATTTCTGTTTAAGGTTTCTGTTTCATTTGAATAGAGAAAAGCCCTTTGGGGAGACACAGAATTAAAGGCAGGATAAGAGACCCTCAGGCTCAGAATCCCCAGTGCTGCTCCCAGGTGCAGAGAAGGAAAGCCACCCCCAGGTTTGTATTTTCTGTGTCAGTGCATGGAATGTCCCAGTGGCTGTTCCAGGACAGCCAGGATCACCTGCAGTGGATACCTGAGGATGGAACAGGCTGAGGGTTTTTGCAGAAGTGCCACCAGTGACAGGAACACGTGGCTGTAACCCCAAACACCCTTGGGAAGGTCTTGATCCAGAAGCTAAGTTTACAGATTTTGCAAAGTCGTTAAACAAACACTGTAACTTTCAACATAAACACAATTAACTAACATAAATATTTACCCAATTTTCTTTTCATTTCACTCAATGCATATACCACACAGAGTTTACCTTAAACAGCTGGCTTTAGGATACCATTATCATTCTTATCAAGAATGAAACTTCGCTGGAGCAAATAACTCTCTTGCTTAGCACAGATGCATCTCCTGAGCTTAGCACCTGCTCCAAAGGGTTTCAGGCTCTGTTCAGCCTCTGAGGCTGAAGGGTTGGTGGGTGCAGGCAGCTGCCTTCAAGGCTCAGGCAGACAGCAGTGATATCTTCCTCACCATGCTCCATCTCCAATTGTTCCAGCAGGACAACAGAAATCTGTCACAGTGAAAATGAGTAAGGATTGAGTAATGGACATAGAAATTTCTCTTAAAGCAGCTCCCAGCATTACTATTAACCCCTGTTGGGTTAGGAAGGGTTCTGGCTGGGAGGAACAGTGGGGCATCTCCCTCAGAAGGTATTCCTTACTTGATAAATCTTTTTGAATTTAGTCCAAAAAATAAGCAATTTTTTATGGTTTAGAAACTAAAGTACAGACTTTACACAAGTCAATCAATCCCATAAACAAAGCTCGAGTTAATAACCACAGTGGCTTGTTCGTATACTAGCCATGATGAGAAGAAATCTAAAATCCAAGTATATCACAAATTCTCCTTTTTATCCTGTACTAGAGATGTCATTTCTCTCCTTTTCTTTTTTCCCTTACACTGCCATGCAGAGTGGACATTCCATTGAATTGTTATTGAAATAATTCCCTTTTTCTTCTCACCCACTGCATGGTTATTGAGTGTGTCTGGATCCTCCAGTGTTTTGCCTTCATCAGGAAATGCCTCATTGCTGAGAAATGACAAAGAATGGAAGTCACTGGCAGAGCATGAAAAGGCAAACCAAGCTCCTGCCCAAGGTGCCCTTACATGGATCCAGAGCCCACTGTCCTTGAGTGTCCCAGTGCAGGATCCCACTGCACATGGAGAGCCTCAGAGCTCAGCCAAGAGCTGAAAGCAGCCCTGAGACCCATTCCACTGAGGATCTCCCACAGCAGGTGACAGAGTGATTGTCACTTCACAGGAGAGGGGAAAGAGAAAACCTCAGGCTGCCTGCACTCAGGGAACTCCAGGACTGAGGGACCAAGCTGGCAGGGGCTGACTCTCAGCTTTTGCAGCTCTCCATCCCTCTGCCTTCTCTATCACCTGCTGCCAGGGAGTTCAACGTCACTATTAAGCACAAAACAGGAGAGTTACACAAATGATTTGTTAAAATTCTAGCGTTCAGGAGTAAGGGAATGCCAGGATCAAGGCTGCTGCAATGATTTTCACAGAATCATGGCATGGTTGGGCTTGGAAGGGACCTCTGGAGATCATCTAGTCCAAGCCTCCTGCTAAAGGAGGTTCACCTAGAAGCTGCTTTAACATCTCTAGAGCAGGAGACAATTCCATTTCTCTCATAGGAGCCTTCCATTGCTCAGGAGGAAGCCTGAACCTGTGTGAGATGACACAGTTGATGAATCAGAACCAATATTGTCTCTAGGTTCTCCTTGTTACCTCAGCTGGAAGGCACATAGTGAATGATGCAGAGAGAAAAGAAATCAGAGAACAGAAAAATGGAAGTGTTCCTGGTATTTCATCATATTAACACCCAAAGGGGTCATCAGCAGACTATAAATGAATTCCACAGAGAGAAAAATTGTACTGGTGATCAATATTTAAAGAGAAAGTTTACCCCAGGTCTTCTTGTGAGTTTGTAAACAACTGTAAAACTGTTTGCAAACAAAGGAAAGCTAAAAAGCATCCCAAGCCCTGGAAACTTAAAGCTTCTTGTGTGACTCAACCTTATCCACACATGCACAAAAAGAAGGGGTTTGGCCCCAAATGAAGCATAAGTCTTTTCAGTCTTATCCTGGATTATCCATCAGGCTAATCCATTTGTGGATTTGGGGATGTTTCTTGGAAGGTTGTGTGCAGGATATTAACAGGCTCTGGCTAAAGAACTCTGCTCTCAGATGTGTCTGCTGGCTACACTACAGGGATGGCTGAGGCTCTGTGCCACACATCCCTGCAATCCCAATCAAATGAACATCACCCACGTTTATGAGCAGCACCAAAATCCACAGGAGCCTCCCATGCTCACCCTGCCCATCCACGAGGGCAGGATGGGGAACCCTGGCCTTCCCTTCGTTGGCTGACACCCCAGACAGGGATGTCCTCACCTCCATTAGTTACTTATGTATTTACAAAATTTGTAGGACGTGCTGTGCTCTCCTTACACAGGTTATATTCCAAATTATTCAGTCACATCTAGTCCCCTGTGTTAATTAGTAAAGAGTTGTTAGAGGACTCTCTAAAGGGGGCAGAGTTAACCTGTTCTGCCATTGTAACATTCCTGCTGACACGGTGACAGCACTCAGACCACTGCACATGGCAGGGCCTGCAGGGGCATCTCCAGAGCATCAGTGGGAGCAGCCCTCTGAAGGGAAAACACTCCTGCAGGAGCTGCTGCAGAGAACGGGGAGGAAGAGCTCTGCTGCTGGCTCAGAGCTCAGAACAAGCTGGAAATCAGGATCCCTTGGGCACATCCCCTGACCCTGCCATTTCAGGGCAATGCTTTGTACAAGCTGTGTTTTCTGAGCTGTGCTTTGTCCCCTGCTCCAAGGCGGGAGATTTGTCATTAGCTCAAAAAGCAGAGGATCACCTTCCCTGTGTGCTGTGGAGAGGGGAGAACCCTGACAGGCTGTTTGCTCCCAGGGTCAGGGGAAGCACAGCTCACTGAATTTCCTGTGTTCATTCACGTCTGGACTGCTGGAGGGGTTGGGTCACTCCAAGAAGCAGGAAAGTGGCGATGCCACAGGACCTGTTTGTTAGGGACTCACTGTAGAAAAGCTGTGAGAAGTGACCCCCTTTTGCCACCTGTGCCACCTCCCAGGTGAATACAGAGCAGCCTGCTTTTCTGGCTCAAATACTACAGAACACAGCAAGCCCAGATTTATCCTTTGTATCTTTGTTTATCCTCTCTATCTTCTGCAGGATTCCTCTTGAGCCAAAGGCACAGGACACCAGTGGGATTGATCAAACTCTTGTCCCTGATGTGGGCAGACTCTGGTTCAGCTGCTGTGTGTTTCCCTGGTTCCCTGCTGGAATTAATCACTTATGCATAAGATAGTGAGAATCTATACAAATAATTAAAAAATCCAATCTCATCCCTCAACTTCATTCCACTGGCAGTTGTACAGCATTTGGAATTTGTGTGCATCACTGACAGCTATAATCTGCAGGAGCTACGTCAGAGATTCGGGAATCTACTTTTGTGGTATCTTGTGTCTTGTCAAAATGATCACAATAAATTAAATACAGGAGCTTTATGATACACTCAAACGGAGCCAATAGTCCTATCTAGTCCCAGAATTCCTAATACAGATGCAAGGACTGAGTAGGAAAACAGCATCAATGTGGAAAATGTTTTGGAAAAAAAAGGAGAAAAATGGAAGTAACTTCTGTGGTTGTACTGATTCTCTTGTTTTCTGAGACACTGCCAAATCACATTTGAAAACACTCAGAGCTTAAAAACAGTCTTTGGGAGCTTGTTGAAGCCTAACATTTTTTAGGTGACTAAGTATGGACACGAGCTCTTAATCAGAGGGTAAACATTCTCTCTTAGGGTGTCTATCTGCATTTTCCTTCCAGTTAAGAGTTTGGTGAAAGACATGAAGGAAATGTGTACTTCTGTATTAATAATATCAAGCGATGACATAGAAAAAATCAGCATACGAAGCCCATCTTGGAGTGGAAGCTTTTCTGCTCATTTCAAATAAAAATGGCTTGGCTTCTGTCAAAGCAATGAAGAACTATAACAGACATAGAAATAGATCAGAATATGTGTATTCTGCAAGACCTTCTTTACTCTCCATCAGAGTATTTCAAAGAGTTCTAACACAGACACAATTAAATTGTCTTTGAATCTATTATGCTTCAACAGGTTAGCTTGGTTGCAGAAGAATATTAGAGTCCTTTGTGCGGTGTGACTGGAAAAAACCCTTAGTAAATATATTTGAAATGCTGGAAACAGGCAAGATCCCTCAGCTGTGGTTGGTTTGGGGTCTCTGACTAGAACTTTTGAGACAGCCTCTGACTGGATGCAAATCAGGAAATGAAACTTTGTGGCATCACTTGATGTTTGTGGGGCAAAACACAGATGTGAGTTTGATGTACCACTGTGACTGCAAACTGCTGTCTTGACACATCCTGTATTTTATTAATCCATGGATAACACTGACCTGGACTGCACACCTGCTGCAGGATCTGTATCTACAGTAATAATCATCTGAAGCTGTCTTCAGCTCCCTGAGTAGATGCTACCAGGCAATTTCAGGTTATTAAACTGATGTACTCAGTTTATACAGACTTAAAAACCATCTAGATTTGCTTCTGAACATCTTTGGATGCTGTGAAGCAAATCTGTTTTAATTTATTTCTATTTTCATGTTCTTTCCATATAGGCCAGATTCAGCAGATCCTGTCTGTGATGGCTCAATTTCTTATTACTGCAGAAATATCCAGACAAGGTTTTATAGGCTCCAGGCAGCATGTGTGGAATCACAGAAATAACTGAGAAACAACATTGAGAATGAGGAAAAATAGGAGGAATATCTATTTTTAGAAGCTAAAATACATTGGTATTTAATTACACTGTCTTTCTATCTTGTGCAATCCTTATTCCCTACAAACATGAAAAGGAACGAGCTGGAGCACATTTAAATGTGGTCATCTGCTGTGAATCTTTTGGGCAACTAATTCTGCCATTATGATTACTTTCCACTCACACATGCCATTTAATATTGGAGGGAGCAAAATAGTTCTGTGTGGTTGTGGTCTATCCAATATCAGAGTGTCACTGGGAAGTTAAAATCTCATCGAAGCCAGAAATGTAAATCTTCCAGACCTCCCAAGAGCACTGAAAGCTTCTTTTTCTCCCTCTGTGCTTTAAAGTGTGGACGAGATAACATCACTTCTGTATCTGGGAAATCGTTCTCTCTGCTCATTCCTAAAAACTTGTCCCTCTTTCACTTCTTCTTCAAAGGAGGATTGCTTTTCTGAACCCTCTTGGTTCCTTTTGAGCTTTCCTTTCATGGCTAAATAAAAATTAGGGTGTGCAGATGCAGAAATTTTGAAGGATCCTGCCGTTTTACCTGACAAGGTCCTGTCATTTTATCTGTCATTAAAAAAAAAAAAAAAAAATCTGTTTTCAGCCATTGACCTTTCAAATTCCATTTATTAGTGAGGAAATGAAAATGTCTGCAGGTTGGGGCTTTACATTCTTTTTAGTGAGTGTTATATGCATCCCATTTTACTTAGGTGATGTTATCCTGGTCACCTTCATAGAGTTAAATGAGGAAAGGCTGGGAAGGAGAAAACTAAGCATGGCAATGGATTGATCACATCATAAATTTGCTTTCATGCCTGGGGAGCTGGGTCTAACCAGGCTAGCAGGGGAGTCCGGTGCCTAAACTGGAGTCTGTGAGCAGAGAAAAGGCAAAGCCATCCAAGATCCCTGCCTAGGAAAGAAG
The DNA here is from genome assembly GCA_013398615.1 of Brachypodius melanocephalos. Classification (NCBI taxonomy): domain Eukaryota; kingdom Metazoa; phylum Chordata; class Aves; order Passeriformes; family Pycnonotidae; genus Brachypodius; species Brachypodius melanocephalos. The sequence continues at coordinate 5,235,338 of VZSR01001065.1, read as the reverse complement.
AGAAATGAAGAACATCTGAAAGGAACACCAGGAGCATGCTATAGTAAAATAATTTGGATCTTCACGGAAACTTTGGCATAAGCACTGTAGATTAGCAAAGAAAGCCAAGGAAGGTCAGGTTTAGCACAGCCTGCACACAAACACTACATTCTTTTGGTCTTTTTGCTGTGTGTCTTTCCTTGAATAAAGGTGAATAAATAGGGAAGAAGTTCTTTCCCTGTCATTTTTCCAATCCCAGTGCCCCTGCAGAGCTTAACTCTTTGTGTGCCAGGTACAGGCAGCTCTGCTGCAGAATAAATGAACATTTTGGCAAAAGCCACAGAAGTTTCCTCTGGGGCTGCCCTGGCCAGAAACTGGAGGAGATCTGAGTCTGACACAGAGACTGTGCTGATCTTATTCTTGTAAGGCCCAGAAAAGAGGCTATGGTCTAAGACAAAGTCACAAGGCTTCCCAGTAATATTTATTATTTCTTTACAATTATTTAGAGAAAATCTAAACTTGAATCAGGCCAGTCACAGCAGTCGGGTGCTGAGTGAATTCTGTGAAGAGAATCATTAAGGTACCAGGAATAAAACTACCAACCTGCTCCCAAGAACCTGTAGCTGATTTTCTCAAGTGCATGAAGCATAAACTGAGCACAGCAAATGCTCACTGCTGCCTTTGGAAGAGCAGCTCACACCAGCTGGGCGCTGCCAGTGCAATTCTGTGGGTAATGCTGTGAGCCAGTGGGGCAAATCCATGTCTTCTGTGATAATTCCATTAAAGACTTGCTATTTGGATAAATCACAGGAGGCAAAGGTCATGATCTCCTGAACTTTGATTTCAAGCTGTTTTGCTCAGGATTTCTGTATTTAACTTTACTGCTGAGTTTCTATGGACATTTGCTTTGCCTCTCTTTCAATTTTGTTTTTTCTCTTACCAATGATTCTTGGGAACCTTTTGGTGACTTATTTTATAATATTTAATGTAGAGAATTATCTTCCCTAACATGCTTTCACCTGATGAGTACACACTAGGGAGAAAAGATGAACTGGAGTAAAAATTCTTTGAGCTCTTTGGGTGTATTTTACATACTGGGAATGTTTAATACAAAGAGGCTGCTGAGGACTGAAGGGTTCGATCAGGAACTGCCATTGGTGAAAATTTGAGAAATATGTCTAGTTAAATAATCTGAGAAATCTGTGCTGGAGCAATAGAATCTAAAATTTGTCATTTGAGTAATTCATTCATTATGCACAGGATATGAGCAGCTACCACCCATCACCATGGTGGTTGTTGATGTCCAGAATGCAAGCACCAGTTCTTTGCTGAATTTGGGGTGATTCAGAGGCATTTCTGGGCAGTTATTCCCAGTTCATGGCACTGATTTTTCCCTCCTCCATTAAGGCTCCGTAGGGAAGCAGGGCTGACGAGACTAAACCCAGTTTGTTGGTTTGGGTTATCGAGCTCCCAGCACTGGAAAGCAAAGGGGCTGTGTGAGGGTGTGAGCTGCACCTCCCTGAGGGGTGCAAAAGCACTCTGGGTTGGGGCTCCAGCTGCTCCCTGTGGCCCAGCATCACAGAGGGCAAGGAAGGAGCTGATGGAGCCTCTCCTCTTCCCTCTGCCCTGTGAGCCTACAGCAGAGGAGGGGGACCCTGAGCCCCTCTCAGGCAGCACAGCTCTTGCCATCAGAGGGTGGAGCACAGCACGAACACTTTTGGCAATCTGGGACCCACTTGTGGGAATGAAATGTCATTTTAACCATTTAAAACACTGCATTCAGCACAGCCCTGTCACTGGGGACTGACCAGGACAGCTTCAGTCCTTTTAAGAACAAAGAAAGAGGAGACCTAGCTGCAAGAGCTCAGTGCCCTTTCACAGGGGTCCTAGCAAAGGAATTACTTTTTATTTATTTATTTATTTATTGTCTTCAGCTCAGCTTTGATGAGAGGTTCCTTGGCTTTGCTGTAGAGGCTGTGTTTCCTGTCTGAGATAACACTGAAGATGAAGACTGGCTCCTTCTCCTGTTTCCTTCCTACAGACCAAAAGGATCCCCTTCCAAAGTGTGCAGCCTTCAATCTGGAGGCAAATACAGGCTCCATTTACAGCTCTCCTCTCTTCTACAGCAACAAGAGTTGCTGCTTGCAGGTAAGAGTTTTCTATCTCATTTAATCCTTTCTACCTCCTTATTGCACTTCTATTATGCCACAGAGGAATTGATTTTTATGCTGAGCTGCTGCTTGCACATCATCATGGCACTGGGGATGAGTAAACACATATTTAAGCTGATAAATCAGCATTTCTTCAGCAATCCTTGTTTTAGTCAGCCTGGCAATCTTACACAGACTCAATTTCAAATGAGAGAGTTTTTCATGACCAGTTTTAGATACACAGGATCAAGTTTTGCACAAATATGCATTCGTTTATTTATTTATTACTCTATTATGATATTATTTCTAATTCTGCTAGTATTGATAATAACAGTAATGGTATTATTCATTCCACGTGGATCTCACTGGAGAATTTTTCCCACTAAGAAGCCCACGTGATGGTTATTGCAAATAGTGGGAAATTATCCTGAATGCTTCAGAGAATGCTGGGATCAGCCTTTTTTGGTCATATTTTTGTACTGACGAGCTGTAAAATAAGACACATTCTCTCACAGTATGAAATCCACATGAGAGGCCTTAGAGGCTGATGAACAATCATTAGCATCGTGTTTATTGGCCAAATATTAAGTTGATAGCCTCTAATGAAATAAGAACAGAGCAAAAGCCCCACTAATTTAACGGAGGTGGATATCCCTTCCTCTCCTGTGTCCTGACTGACACGGTGCTCCTTGGGCCATTGGTTTGAAGGCACATTTTCCCCTCTCCTGTGGCTTGTAATGTTCCTGTAGTGTTTCTTTTCTGGTGATTTCTTTCTTTGGTGAAGTTGTGAAAGCTGAAAATTTGTTTATGTGGTTTAGTAACATTGTGAATTACACGTGGCAAGTTTTAACTTTGAAGTTACTTGGTATATTACTTATACTTTTAAATATTATACTTTTAAATATTATACTTTTAAATATTATACATTATAGATTATACTTTTAAATATTTGTGCTCCTTCACCTGTGATCTCAGCAAAATTCAAATGTTTTGGAAAAGGGTATTTTCCTGTCTCTTCTGCCCTCTTACGGAACTGCTCACACACATTAAAGACTCATTCCAACTCCCTGCAGTGGGACATTTGCCACTGATTCAGTAGCACTTGGACCAGGCTCCTCCTTTGGAGGGAAAGGATGCCTTATAAAGAGATGGTTTGAATTTGAACAGGTGAATAGCACAGAGAAGATGAGTGGAAGATGAGGAGTGGCCGGCCCTGAGCACCTCAGTAAGGACAAAGGGGTATAATTCACATGTGCATCGTGACAGGCATGCATTAGACAGCTCCAGGGCTGCCATTAGCTCTACATGTTCCCAAGGATTTTCTTTTTTTTTTAACAAGTCACTGTAGATTATTCTGTCTTCATTTAAGAAAAGTTTTTTCTTTTTTTCCCTGTTTATAAGACTTTGGCCGTGGAGTTCACGTAGCTGCCACTTCGATAAGAGCTAAAAGAAGTAATCTTGTTTCCCCGTGAAATTCTCATCCCTTCCTCCTCAGTCCCAATTTAGGGAAAACTGAGTAACTGTGTCATTGTCTGAGCAGCAGCTTCTGCTCAGCCTCACCTGCTCATTAGAAGATGAAATTCCCAGGGTTCTATTGCCTTCTGAAAATCTACAGCTCATGCTCTGCTGTGTCACTGATACCTGCTTCCCAGCTATTTCCTTCTACCTTCTAGAGCTTAATTGTGACAAATCAGGAGGGGAAGGAAGGCTTTAAATCAGGCAGGAAAAAATTATCTAAGAAACTGCAGTTTGAAAATGATGCAGTGTAGCTGTGGAGCAACTCCTGTCACTGATTCCTCCCTCTCACAGTAACAGGTACTGACTGTCCCTGCAGACCTGAGGGGCTCTGGTACAAATCACAGCAGGAAAAGTGAATTGTTTCCCTACTGCAGTTGATCCTTGTAAGACATTCTTGATTGTTTTCTCTGTGCATGTGATACAGAAAATGGAAGCATGAAATGGAAATACTCTGTTTGGAAAAGCTGAAGGTTCTGTTTGATAAACAGGACAAAAGTATTCATAAGACTTGAGCATTCCCTTTTTGGGTCAATGCCTTGCCATTTTCTTCCCTTGGGCTAAAATCTCAGCATGTTTCCAGGCATCCAAGTCCTGGGCTGAGCTCACAGATGAAGAGTGAGGGTCTGAATCTGGCAGTCAAGCATCCTGCCTCCTCTGTCTACCTGCCTGGTTACACTCGTGTGCCCACTGCTTTGCTGTGCTGGTTCTCCCTGCCAAAGACCAGCACACATCAGGTGTTTTGTTCCCTTCCAGTCTTCTACAGAAGACTGAGGTTAGTTCCTCAAGAACTGCTGAGGTTCAGCTGCCTCCCCTAATTCCCATATTTGATAATGTCATAGAAGCAAAACCAGTCAAATGCGCTTTGCCATCATCCCTCCCTCCAACCGTTCCAAACTTCTGGCCATGGTCCTGTCCAGATTTGGACATCCAGAGAAGAGAGGTGCAAAACTGTGTCATTTGCCAAGGGCAGTCTATCCCCTGTGGATCTTTGGCTGCAGGGCAGTGAGGAGGAGCCAGGGCTCAAAGCAAAGGGCAGCTCAGAGCACAGCAGGGCTGTGTCCCTGTCCTGGCACAGCCCTGTGGGCTCCTGCTCCCTTCTGTGGCAAGGCTGATCCCTCAACTCCTGTGGGAACAGGAACTGGAAAAGGCCCATGCATGGATCTTATTTCAGAGCAGGATTTAATGTAGCAGCTGAAACTCACTCCTGTTATTTTGTTCTTCTCATGGGATCCTGATTTGCAATCACTTTTTCCATAGAGCCCACTGCTTTAGGGATCCTTTGATGTAGACACTGTCACCAGGCTGGGACCCACCAAAGTCGGTGGGAATAATATTTAGAGCTCTTTGGTTTCCACCACTTCCACCTGCACCATTTGCACTCCTGGTCTTACACTGACCGTGGTCCTACTCTCTTCTGGGGGTAGTTGGTAAAATAACACCTTGTTCAGCATGACTGGAAAAGAGCCTCAGTGTCTGACCATTAGATAATTGGGAGGAAGTGGAGTGGAGAGAGGAAGGGGAGAGGAGAATGCTGAAGGACATTCAAAGTAAAGATCTCCTCCTCTGACGTCATTCTGTAGCCTAAAATTAACAGTGAGAGCCCAAACTGGTGAGCACTGGCTTTTAAACTGGTGAGCACTGGCTTTTAAACTGGTGAGCACTGGCCGTGGGCCTTCAGCAGGGATGGGAGCTGTGCACAGCTGGGCTGAGCCCCAGGAGCTGACTCTGGAGCTGTGCTGACTCCAGGCTTTGCAGGGAGCAGGCTGCAGTGGCGTGGTCTTATTACATTTGATCTGGATAAAATTCAATTGGTACTTGCTGAATATAAAGAAGTGCATAATATGAAGAGCAATCAATTTATGTAATAAAAGATTTGTACAGAACACCAGTTAGAAATGTAAATAATTTTCAGTTATACCTTTTACTAAAATTGAACTGATCAGTTTCCCAAGATTTACAGACACACACACAAAATTACATACACACAAAATTTACTGTCATTTATGGATAATAAATTACTAACATTATATTATAAACAAACCATCTTACCCCTGTGGGCTTTATTTCTTAGTCAGAACCTTTTTCCAGCCCTGCTCTGGGGCAGATGGAGCGTTATCCTGGCTGTGTGCTGTGGGACCAGTCTGTCACTTGTCATCAGACGTGCTGCTCACTGCACAGCACAAAACTCAACCTGATGCCTCCTGACCAGGAGAGCGGTCGGCAGGAAGTTCCAGCTGAGGTTCACAGTTCCAAAGTCCACAACCTTCTAATATTTTCAAGGTTTCAAGTGTTTTACGTAGGTCAACACATGGTCTGCCTCTCCTAAAAGTTCACCAACAGTTTAGCGACATCGTCAGCTCCAGGGTTAGGAGAGAGAAAAAAGTACATTTATGTCAGAAGACTATCGGGTTTGTAATTTTTATGGCTTAAACATTTTAGTAAAATCTCTCCAGGAATCAGAGTCTCAGAAGTACACAGGGTTCCCTTTGAGTCAGTGAAACAGTTAATTTACAGCAGGTGAGGATCTGACCTGAATTTGTTTCAACTCTGATGCAGCAGTTGCTGAGCTGCCTCGCTCTCATATGTAGAATCCTATCACTGCTCTATCAAAGACACAATTAAAAATCTGCCATAACAAATGTGCACTATGCCCTGCCGAGCTCTTGTGCTGACAAACTGCCAGAGGGGAAGGGTTTGATCTTTTCCTCAGCGTGGCTTGCCTCTGGTCCTGGAGGTTTTATCAAAGAGCTGGAGAGCAGCAAGCCCTGATGGAGCAGGAGAGGCAGCTTCAAGCAGGCAGCTGCCAGACGATCCAGCCTTCCCCAGGACAGCTCACACACTGCTGGAGCACCGGGCAGGAGATAGGCAGAGCCAAACACTGAGCACAGTTTGTTTTATGGTGATAGCAGCTCCTTGCTGAGAATGTGAGCAGCAGAGCTCTGCCCCAGCTGGTGCTTCTGGGTGGTCTTCAAGGCTGACTTCAAATAGCAGCCAGGGCAGGAAAACAGCATGGAAGTGTCAAAGACACGAGGAACTCTGCTAAGGTCCTTATCAGCACACAGGCCTCCAGTTTTTGACCAGCTACACACTGAGGAGGAGCATAACCAGCCACCATTCCTGCCCAAAAACCCTCAGGCAAGCGTGCCTATAAAGGAAAAGAGTGTGCAGGGCATTGCTTTGAATAAACAAGTTCTCAAACACAGTAATGATGATGATGAAATGATAATGAGTATCTACACCTACTTCCCCAACATATTAATCTCCTGCAAAAATATAGCTGATAAAAGCATGCTGGTCTTGAGTGGTGGCAAGCCAGAGGATGAGCATAGGAATTGTTTTTGTATACGAAACATCCAATTCTTTTATTCAGTTCTCTTTTGTTTGTATTCCTATCAAAATTTTTCTATATATCTCTTAATTTCACTGCTCAAAATAAATTCTTATACGACCATTATGCATATTGTTTAATAAACAAACCTGAAACCAACTTAATCAGGATACATATAAAAGAACTCTTGATGTTAACATGCAGAACATCCCAATTCCCAAATGGATACTCTAACAAAACTGTAAGAAATTGTTTTGCCTAAGGACTACATCCAGAGTCCCAAGAAATGGGGATATTTTTATGATTCACTAGGATTTACATCAGGCCATGAGTGAGCAACAGATTTTATAAAGCATATCATTTATTTCCAGCTAGCAGAAACCCTGCTTTCCTTGTGTGGAACAAATGAATTGTTTCAAAAGCACGTGGAAGAAGACGGCTGCCTTTTTGTTTAGATAATTTGCAAAGCTTTAAAGCAGTGATGAAGTTTTCTGTTCATTTTACTTTGAAGAACATTTGAGCAGATTTGGAGGAACAAATAAACACATTTACTACGTGAGGAACTTGTGGGCATATATGAGTAAAAAAATTTGTAAACTTCAGCACTGCTTTAAATAGTTACAAGACCAAATCTTGTATTGGGAATAGACAGAGATCTTAAAGACAAAGTGCTTTCATTGAAAAAAGTATATAAAATCTGAATTTTTTAGCATTTCTTTTGCTGACATTCCCTCATAATAATTCAATTTGAAAATAGACGTTATTTTCAATAATACTGCAATAACTTTAATAACGTTTTTCCTTTTTTTTTCTTTTTTTTTTTCACAATGGGAGAACTTAAAATGTATCCAGAGTTCTTTCTGCACTAAGACAGAAGGGGAAAAAAAATCACCTGGGAATGTTAAAATTCAAAGACCTGAATGTATCTATGACATATTCCAGCTGCATACAAAATGCATTTAATCCTGTGCAGAGAACTTGGCATCCAAACCACCAGCCCTAATAAACAGAGCCCCAGGTTTTGGGGTTTTTTTTTGCTATTAGTGCCCTTCACTTTTGTCTGCTGAGGGAAAGGTTCGTTTCCAGACAAAGCTTTTGTGGGGTGGAACAGCAGAGCACACTCTGTCAGTGTTATCAGTGTCTTTCAATGTGGAACACATTTAACTTGACACAGGAGTAGAAAGAAAAGTAGAAATGGGACTTGTGAGCTGAAGTAAAAATGTCTTGAGCTCTGTGATGTCTCTCGGGAGCAGGGAGGCAGAGGAGAGGCAGTGGCACTCCAGGATCCCGGATCACGGAGGGAAAAATCCTTTTGTTAAAGCACACCGAGGCAAAGGCTCAGGGTTTGGGGTTTGGGGTTTGGGAGGAGGCAGAGCTCAGTGCAGACCCTGCACACCCCAGAATCACCAGGACCCTTGGCTGGCAGGAGAGCCACTCTTACCCAATAGTTAAAATCCTGTTTCCTCCTGACACAGAGCCCCCCAGCTCCTCAGGGGCAGCTCTGCAGTGAAACCAGAGCACTGTCCCAAACTTCAGCCTCAGCTTACACAGAATTTCTGTTGAGTGAGGGCAATTAAGGCCAATTAGTGTAATCACAGCCCAGCCAAAGCGAATCTAAGTGCACCTTGCCTGAAGGATGCCTTCAGTTCCTAGTCTGGCTAGCTGGGAGCTCCGAGGTTCTCAGTCAATAATTATTGTTTAGCTTACAATGAGTGAACTGAAGTCTTAGGGTGACATTTTAATTTTTAGAGTTAGTCCTGTTTATGTATCAGAATATTTATCCCTTGTCAAACTGAAAAAAATTCTAAAATACAAAAATAGTTTGGGGAGTTTTCCCATCTTATAATGTGAGAGCAACATTAATAAGCATTCAAGATGACTTTCCAGGTATGCAGATCTATTTTATATTTGTGGTTATCCTTTTGTACGCCAGCAAAATTCTGTGTGTTCATAACCTTTGTTTTTCAGGTAATAGGGAAGATTCACTTCTGTTGCTGTGACATAAGTTGAAGTGCCGTATTTTGAAACAATTGAAACAAAAGAGGTTTTCACATCATTATACCTATCTAAAGCAGGCAATTGTTACCTATGAGGATCTCAAAAACCCCAAATTTCAGATAGGCTGAGGGATAAAGAAATGTGGAAATTATTTTATAACTTCAAATGATCCCAGTGTTTCCAGTGAAAATGTGTATACTTCAATTTCATATTAAAGTTCCTGCTACTACACAAAGTTAAAATGAAAGTTTAATACAACTTTTCAAACCAGTGAGGAGAGAGAAATAGATTTAAATTCTAGCAGTGCAGTGTGAAGTAGCTCCTCTTCCTTCCAGCTCTCTGTCATGCCACAGGACCAGGAGGGGAATTTGTGATCGTGGGCCCACTCAAGGGAGGAAAGGCAGCAAGAACATAAGGATTGGGTTTGATTGTTGCAGTGAATCACTTCTAATCTAACACACCATAGAATGCGTTAGTTCAGTTTGCAGGGTGTTCAGAGCAGCAGCTGAACCAGGTAAGGATCTGTTCCTGTTTGTGGATTTTGCCTATTTTTATGGCAAGAAGGAATTTCAGTGAATGTCTGAGACTGTGCTGCCATTGCCACAGGGTTCTGTCCTCCACCATCCGTGTCCCCAGGACTAAATCTCCTCCCAGGCAGCCCCTCCAGGCCGTGCAAAGCTGTCGCTGCCATCAGGATGCTGAATTCCTGACTCTGGAGGTGCCTTACAAAGGGACAGACAGACAGACAGGCGGTCTGAGAGCTGGTGAACAGATTGTGACCTCTCACGGTGGTAGATGCAGCTCCAGCACACGGTCTCCAGGCTCTGGGTGTGTGCCTTTGTGTTCTGCAGGAGGGGCAGGGGAGGGAAGGCAGAGCAGCTCTTCAGTCTGGGTGCACTCGGGGTTTGTTTGGCCCCTCTCTGTCACAGCTGAACGAGGGGTTCCAACACAGCACCATCAACTGCTGAGTTCATCCATTCACTACTGATTTACTGAAAGCTTTTCTCCTCTTTGAAGTGAAGTTTACTGGTCCTACACTAATTGACTGGTCCTACACTTTGATGGTGAAAGCAGCAATGGAAATCTGCATGGCCAGAAAGAAGAAAAGCTCGTTTCACACAAAGTGGTTTGGGTTCTTTTTTTAATTATCATGTCATTTCTGAGAGTGAAAGTTATCAAGGCTTGGTTGGTGCCCTCAGTGTCGGGGATTAATAATCTATGAGTGTTTTACGTGATCCACTTTTATCTCTTTATGGAGGTGTGCTCTGGCCTCATGAAATTCCTCTTGAAACCACATGAATAATGTCTAGATCGGTCCTTTGTCATTGAGAAATATTTTGGGCGTCTGAAATTATGTGCAGCATGAAGATTACCTGTCTGATTAGTGAGCATCAACACTTTTTAACCATGCATTCTAATTTTGTTTTGATTTCTAAAGCCCAAATGTTATAACTGTTAATGTATTACATATTCTGCAAATATTTATTTGTAAGAGTTGTATGATTGCTGTTTCATACTTGTTCCTATAGTAATATTTTGGGGGAAAAGTTAAACAGTTGCACATTAAGTTAATTTTAAGTGCAATATATTCTTCCCGAGGCTATGCTTTTTTTAATTAAAAAAACTAAAAATCAGGGACAGGAATGTGTGCTGGCTTGGAAACTGAATTTCCTGGGCTTGACTAAAATAAAATATCTCCCACTGATGTTTTAAGACTTTTGAAGTAAACAACAGCATTTCCTATTTCTGTGGAATGATGAGGAATTCCCCTCCCAGATGATGGAACCTGCAAATCTTTCCCATTTGTGTAGTTTTGTTGTATTTAATGAAGGAGTGAGCATTAATATGAAGGGCTCTCCCTGGCCTCCTGTCCTTGCTGCCACCTCCTGCCATCCTTCTCCCAGATCCCCTGCAAGGCACTGCAGCTCTGCTCCTCTCGGGGGGCATTAAAAACTGCTTTGCAAGTCCCCTTTCAACAAAACAAAGTTTTTGTTAACGTGTTGTGTTTGCAAGCAACATTCCAAGGTTTTTACCGTATAATCCAAAAGCTGTGAGAAGCATTTGGTAAAAAGAGAACCTTTGCAACTCAGGAGACTGGCAAACGAAAAGTGACAAAACCCAGTGGAAGCATTTTAGTGTCTCTGAATTTGTTTCCTCTCAGAGCTAGCAGCTGGCGTGGTTGAGATGCAAAAACAAACAGAGAAGTTCCCAAGCCTCGTTCTTAGTTAACCATGAAGTCAATGAAGTTTTCCTGTGAATTTTTGCTGGTTTGCCTGTAAGCAGCACATTTTGTGCACTGCTGCAGTGCTGAGTGAGCAAACCCTGCTTGGCTTCAGGAGCTGCTTTGCTGCATCAAGGTGCAATAATTTACTGTAATAAAATTATTTATATTTACTAAAATAAAATTATTTACTGCAATGATTTACTGGCTGTGTTTTCCTGTCTGCAAGCGACATAAACACAGAGCAACAATTGGCAGTGCTCAGAGAAGTGTTGACACCAATTCCTAGAGGGTTGACCTGTCAATAAACGACACTAAAGTTCACCAAGAAACAACAAGGTTTTAGTAAGTGCTTTTGTTTGCCGGTGTTGCTGGGTATTTTTTTGCATCTGGCCCAGGTCCTGGGGGCTTTCTGGTTATGCCCATTGATAAAGGCCAGGTGGGCAAGTTTTGTGAGCTGTCTGTCACTCCTCCTGAGATGGGATGTGGCTGTAGTTGAGAGAAAAGTAGGGAAACAAAAGGGGTGGGCAGGGGAGCAGAATTCCTCTCATTCCCAGCCCCTTCTCCTGTTCAAGCTCAGCAACACCTGGATGTTCCCTCGGTAATGCTGCTCTGGGGATTCCCTGGGAGCTGCTGTGAGCAGCAGTAGCCTCTTTCATCTGGAAATATCCCGGCAGTGCTCGGTGAATGCAGTGCTGCCACTGCTGGGGAGGTGCCTGTGCTGAGTCAACTGGGGCACCCAGAAACCATGGCCTTTGTCGGACAGCCTTCCTCTAAAATGACACGTTCTCCTTCTTAGGAGAGGATGTTCACAGGCTGTGTGTGGTTACTGGCTAGATGGTGGCCATGATCTGGTCTTTGTAATAACTTTAAGTCACTTTTCTCACAGCTTGCTGAATGAATTAGCTCATTTTTGTACCATGGGAGTCCCTGTCTTGGTGTTTCTACTTAATTGAGATGAATTGTGTAGGACAGAAGTGCTCTTTGTCATAAAATATGCGTCTAAAATTTAAACCTGGAATTTTTCCTTACAGAGCACAAACCTCAAGGTTTGTAGTAACTTTTGGCTGCTCTTCTTGTTGGCATTGATATTAGTGACATCTCTGTCCTCTTGGACAAAAACATCCAAAAAACAGAAACCAGACATTCTTAAATACAAGAGTAAGATGCAGAAAGGCATTTAAAAAAATGCAACTTCAATGTTGATTAGAATGTAATCTTTTTTTTTTTTGATCTAGCAGTTAACGAATCCATGTTTCAGCAAAGGAAGCTTTGCCAAAGCAGATTGGGTCAAGCCTCTTTTACTGGTTTGGCGATGGTGTAAACTCCATGCAGGAGGGGAGCTGGTGCTTGGATTTTCACTGCAGAGAGCAGGTGGCTGTTTACAGCACTGGTTACCAAAGGGGTGCTCAGGATAACATTTACTGAGAGAGAAAGCAGCCAAAAGCTTTGGTTCCTCTGGAATTCATCCCTCATCAGCCTGGGAGGGCAGTGGTCTCAGGCAGAGCAGTCAGGCTGCAGTTTTATTCCCCTTCTCTGCTTTTCTCCCTCAGCCCCTCCAGAGAACCAGCAGTGTATCTGCTTGTGATGAGTTCATCCTTTGCTAAGCAGCTGTAGGGGAAAGCAGACCATCATTTCTACTCGATAAATTCTCACTGAGACTTCACTGAGGGCTAAATTGATCTTCATTACACACTGTCTACACGTGGCAGGGATCCCTAGAAAGGTTACTGCTGGTAATTCTCCTTTTCTGTAAAAATTCACAGGTGTTTCAAAAGTATTGGCAGGAAAATGGGTTTACTTATCAATGTTCTATGGAAAGTATCTCAAGAATCTGGGTTTTCCTACGCCTCAGATATTCATCTATGGATTTTTAAAGGTTATTGAATGATTCAGGTGAATTTTTATATCTCTCTGCTTGTGAAAATAATTTTGGAACAATGTCTGACTTGTGTTCAGTGGGAGAAGCAATGGTTATATTGCACCTTGCAGAGTAGCTGACACTGCCCATTGCCCTTAACTCTCTGGTTTTAAAAGCACATCTAATTGTTTCTCTAGCAGTTTAAAGTTTCCATTCTTTTTCCTCCTTGATAAAGAGACAGAAGATATTTCAAACACACTTATTAATTTCAATTTTGAATGTCATAAAAATCGTGTTATCTCAGTGTTTTGTTAACTCTTGATTATTATGCCAATTTCTAGAGATTTAAATATTTCTGTACAGTTCTTGACAAAAGTTCAGGAGCTTCTTAGGCACTGCTAGATTCAGAAGAGCCTTTCCATTGCTTTCTTTAGGAACTGAATCAAGCCACAGCCTGTGTTTTCACCTCCCCTGAACCTAAAGGACTTTCAAATATTGACCATGTGTGAGACTGAACTGAGAAAATCCTGACTGGGAGTCCCACCAAAACCACTAGAAATGCTTCATTGTTGTCAGGGCAGAAAGGCTGTGAAGAGCTCTCAGTCGTGGCCTCTTTGAACACCTGAATATCCATTTCTTTCTTATATGGAAATCATGAGTTTGGAAAAAAAAGCTTTGCTTTGCAGTAGCTGTGAAAATAATCAAAGTGGGAAATCTTGGAAGTGCTACACTTTGAGCAGTGTATTGAGCAAGAGGGGGAGCACATCAGGAGCTGCTTTTTCTAAACAGGATGAGTAATTAAAAATTAAGAACACTGCTTACCATTATTTTCCTTCTCTTTTTTTCAGAATAAAAACCTGTTCTAGCTGTGGTGTCCCACACATTGGATGAAGACCTCTTAGAAGAAGAGTGTCAGAGTTACATCCATGATTTGAAAGTTCACAACTTATTTTAGGTTGTTGAACCGCTCGCAATCAACTTTATTCCCCTGACAAGAAAAGGTGAAAAATACAATAAATGTATGCTGGATATACAAGTTAAAATTTCACTTCTAATTAGGTCCTCAGCATATAACTGTGGCCAATTAAGAGGGAGATAATTGGCTAAGAGCCCGTGGGCTGAGGGTAGGATGCAGGCATGGGTGCAGAGCAGAGCTCTGGGCAGCCCTGGAGAGCTGCCTGCCACAGCAGCACTGCAGGAAGGTTTTGCTCTCAATTAGTCCATGGAATTTAATTGGCTGGTGCCACAGCAATACTGTAAAACAGACTTGCAACGTGACACCCATGGATGGGGAGATCTACCTTCAGTTTTAGACACTAATTGAGGTCAAATCAAAAAACTGGAAAGCTTCTGAGGTAAAAGCAGTGCCAAGTAGATTTCCTAATGCAGATCCTACTGCATTTTATTGTCAAAATTATATAAACTTACCTGTTACTGGCTAGATCTGTTTCCTGACAAAAAAAAAAATAAATGAGGTACAACAGAGCTTTTAAAAGGAAACTATTTGGTGGGTACAAAACCAAAAAAAGTCTGGTTTTCAAAACCCATGCACAAACTCCTGGTTACCCAGCTGTCCTCAGCACAGGCTGGATTTCAGGTTTGTATTTATGGAAAGAAAAGGTTCAAAAAGCACTGGGAAGGTGAAGATGTGCAGTTTGTGTGGCTGCATGTAGTGCAATACTCTTAGGGAGCAGTGTGACTGTGCTTTTGAGATAATGCCCATGTAATCAAGCATAGCACAAAATATTGTGGTCAGCATTCTGCAGCTAATTCAGCACTCTGCAGTAGAAAATGAGCAGGTCTGTGCCCCCAGGTAGTTATAAAATAAACCCTGGAAAGGACTAGGGCACAGAACTTCAGTTTGAATAGAAACAAAGTAAAATCAACTGTAAACTGAGAGAGTTTGTTACCTTACACAGCTGTCGTGTCTTTATTTGGTGTTTGTGCTGGAATGGTGATGGCTGCAGTGCTTACTGGAGGATCAGGATCCTTCCACGGGTTTTAAGATCAGCATTTAGTTCTGTGAAAGTCTGGATTAACACACCCTTGACATGAGAAAGGCAAAAGTGGTTTGGGAGCAGACACTTTAGAAAACCAGCATAAAAATGAGACTGCTAGCAAATGTGAAACATGCTCTGAGATTCTGGACCTTTCAAAGACATGTATTTTGAGATAAATGTGCAATAAAGCCTGTGTTTAATCTAGGAAGAGGAGCAGTATTCTACTGGTAAAAAGCAGAAGGAAAATAAATTGCATCATCTATAACCTTTGCAGTCATAGGCTCAGTGAACAGAACATCAAAACCAAATGTAAGGAAAACAAGCCTCTGTGTTCAATTTACCTAGAGATATCCGGCCTTACCAGAAGATTGAAGTATCTTCATTCTTTAGCTGCAGTGTGAAAAAATCAGTACTGAGCTCAGTCTTCAATGGATGAATATATCTAGGGGAAAAAATTGCTTAAAACCAGATCCAAGGTCTGTCAAAGTGACTGGAAATAGTCCCAGAGACTCCAGGGACTGTAGATCAGGCTCTCAAACACGTAAATGAAAGTTTGGTTGCTTTGGGTGAGCAATATTTCTGTTAATCATCCAGCAAAATAGATCTGATTATTTGGAACAGCAAAACAGCCTTTTGGTTCCTGACAGAATACAATACATGTTTGAGCATATCAAATGTGTTTGGAGTTAGGGGAGGAAGAATCTCAAGATGTTTGGGTTTGGTTTGGATACGCATCCAGAGCCTGCATCCATGTTTGCTGGAGCTGCTCCCCCTGCACCAAGGGGAGGGAGCAGCTCTGCCAGACCCATCCAGGGAGCCAAAAGTGCCAGAGCAGCCAGGATGCTGGAAAGGGAACCAGGCAGAGGCTTTTTGGGACAAGGGGCTTTTGGAGAGAGCTCAGCTTTCCACAGTGCTGTCAAGAGAATAGCTCGACTCCAACCCTGCTGCCATGCAGGAGGCTCCCTGAGGCCACTCTGCCACCTCCTCCTGAGGCCACTCTGCCACCTCCTCCTGAGGCCACTGTCCCCCCTGCCACCTCCTCCTGAGGCCACTGTCCCCCCTGCCACCTCCTCCTGAGGCCACTGTCCCCTCTCCCATGTCCTCCTCTCCTGTGGCTCTCCTGTGCCCTGAGGCTCCTGCAGGATTTTGGGCTTTGGTGGCAGCACAGGGATTTCCCTTTTGGACTAACGTGAGAATTTTTGGGGTGTTTGCCCTCGGTTTCCTTTTAGATGTGTGTATGTGCACGGGGGCATGGAAGAGGGATGGTGGAGAACAAACTCTGGAATTTTCTTTGCCTCCCAATCCTGCCCAGATTAGACTTTTCCCTGGTCTGGCTCCATGGCTCAGTTTCCTCTCCTTGCTGGGTGCTTGAGGATGTAAGGAGTGCTGATGTTCTTCCCCTTACCAACATTAGGAAGGTTCAGTTTTGTGTCTGGGATAATCTGACCATGGTCAGGCATAGTGAAAACTAGCAGGTATGAAAAACTGATGTGGAGACAAAACTCCCCACGCTATGCTTGCTTGCTTTCTGCTGGAAAAAAATCCTTACAGCAGGAGGAATACAAAACAAGGAGAATGAAGCTTTCAATGCAGAGCTCAAATGAGGCTTTATTCTGCTGCCAGTGCAAAATACCAGTGATTTTCTGCTGGTGAGAGAGCTCAGCTCGTAGGAAATGGTATCTCATGGAGCTCTTGTTGACAAAATATCTGAATTCCCATTTTCCACTGAGGTGAAACTGGCCCAGTGGAACATCTGACATGCCTTAACTCAGGGATTGTGCCTGCAGTTCTGAGTGTGTGCACTCACTGAATTTGTCACTTCGAGGGTGAGTCTGATGGGTCATGGAGCTCTGTCACAACCATGACAGAATCTGCACCTGAGCTAGAGAAGTTTTGCTCTTCTGAGGATTCCTTTCTCAAACAGAAACCACCCAGACAAATTTTATTTGATAGCTAATTGGAGTTTAAGTAGATAAATACGTATCTAATGACTAGTGGATTAACCTGAGTGTATTAAATGAAAAATTGTTCCTTGATTCCTTTTGAAAAGCATCACTCTGAGGACAGCTGTCATCTTTTATTGGCCTGGGTGCCTGTGTGGAGTTCTTTATTTGTTTTTTTTTAGGGGGAGGAGTAGAAGTCTTCTTTGGCAAGGTTTCTTTGTCTGAGAATCTCTGATTAGGAATGTTGTGCTTTAGTTATCCTGGTGCCTGGTTCTGGGCCAGGATTTGTCAGGATGGAGGATGTTCCCAGTGGTGGTGTGCTTTTTGCCACTAGCAATGGTTTTTCCTAATAGGGCAAGCTTATAAGGCTCATTACCATGAAGGGAATAATGGGAAAGGAAGTTTCAGTGGGATTATTTTTTTGTTTGCCTTTTTTAAAGAAGGGAGACAAAGGATGGAGTTAATATAAAATCCTGCTCTCCAGTTAGCCTAAGAGATGACCTGCAGTTTTTGGAATTACGGTATGTTCAAAGATATGTCACTGAAATAATGTAATGCCACAGACATTAGGCCATAATGACCTGAAAAAGTATGTGTTTAGTAGTTTGCAGCTGGAGTCAAGAAGGAGCAAAACCACTTGAAGTGAGCCAGACCCACACATTCTGAAAACCATTATTACATTTGGAGCAGTGGCTGGGGAAAATATCCCCAGCTAACAGTGAGCCTTTGGTTCAGATTAAATGTCACAGGATTAGTGGCCCGCAAGGGTGCAAGGAGAGCTGGGACAAAGGATTTCTGGGTTTTTTTGTAGCTATCAACTGTGATCTGAAAGATTGCAACTGTAGTCCCCCATCGACAGTGGTCTGGTATTTTAAAGGGTGGGATTCTTGTTTGGGGTTCTTTTTTAGCAAAGAGAAAGGACTTGTGAGAAAAAGGAATTGATATGGATGACCCAGAATAGGTAAAGGTCTTCCTGATGACCATGAGGTCTAAATGGGCACAGCTATGTGCTCAATAGTCTGCTGAATTAGAGATAAATTTATGAATACCTTAAATTTCAAGAGCCTTATATTGTTGTTCCTCTTGCCTGTGCACCTGCTCATCTATGCAGCCCTCCTGGTGAAAACAGCAGCTGAAGCCTGTCTTGGTGGCACCACAGTTTTCCCAGTGCCTGCCTCAGCAGTGGGCAAAGCCAGGGATTTCAGATGTATTAATTGCTCTAACAGCCAGATGATTTTCCTGACAGGGCATGTACCTTTCCTGGTGCCAAATTTACCGGTGCTTGGCATGATGCATCCAAGATTTAACACCAAAACTTTCTTTTAGAGTTGTTTCTTTATCTCCATGTTATCTTACTCTTCCTCAAAGCAGTTTTAGGTGTGCACTTCACAAGAAGTGCCTGTCCATTCACCTGATGGATTCTTTCTGCGCTTGCTTGTAAGTGAAACCAATATTCCAACACTGTCGCCTTCCTTGGTGTGAGGTAGGAACCACCTAATGTCAAATCTGAGGTGTTTCAAAGCACCTGCCATCGCCCTGCTCCACAGATGAGGACAAATTTTCATTTGGAGCCTTTGCTGGAGAGGGCTCTGTGTTTTGCTGAGCCCCTCAGTTTGTTCCAGAGGCATTGGCTGAGCTGATAAGGAACCATCCAGTCCTACAAACCTGGCCTGTTTTCCTGTATCTAATCACACTTGTCGCAGTTATGCCAAAAGTGAGGGTGGTATGCAGAATTAAGTACAAAAGTGGTTCTGATGTGGCTGAAAAATATCCACATTGGCTTTCTTCTTTTCCCCTGGAATGTTAATGCTGTGATGTTTGGGTGTTTTGAACACAAAATGTTTTTTGTTTCCCTCACAGTAGTCTGGTCTCCGTATGTTAAGCAATCCCAAGGATAGTCTGTTCCAGAACATCTTTGGTTAATAAGAAGCTGAAAGATAAGCCTTGTGATAATTGATAAGTCATTAGCAGGAATCTAGTTCATCAGATAAGGCAATTAATGGTTTCACATTTCCTAAAAAGTGGCAGTGTTGGGCTGAGTCACTGCAAGATGAAGGATGAGAAATTGTTTTGCAATCCCACTTGAATGCAGGACAGATTTACATCCCAGTGTGTTTGTTTCTGCAGTCCCTACGTTGGCTTTTTAAATCATTTTTATTGACTTTGAATACTCAGCTGAGTGCTTGTGTTATGAAGAATTCCTATTTCATTCCCTCAGATTTTGTACAGCAGGAGCTGTTGTTTGCTCTCCCTTCTCTTCCTTGTGTTAATCACTGGGCTGACACAATGAAAAGGTATTTCACTTTTTTCACTGTGTATGTGGTAGAAATATGGCTTACAATCTGAACATGGTGGAACCAAGCTATTCCATAACTAGATTGCAAAAGAGGAAAAAAAATTTTAGAATTCATTCCAAATTTCTTAGGAATTTATTTATGAATTTGAAATTCTATTTTTTTTCAGCTAGTTAGAGCCAAAATTTTCACTTACCTTGTATGGTATAAAAGTTCAAAAGGCAGTGAAGACAGTAACACAGCATCATTTGTATATTCAGAGTTCTTTGTACTGGTACTGAGAATTTTACTGAGAATTGTGCTTCAAACCCAGGCAGGTTGAAGTGCTGCATCTTTGAGGCAGCGTTGGTTAGAAGAACTGGGTCTTAATTTCCGAATATCAGTCAAACACAACAGCTACAAAATGGCACTTTTGGTGGAGAGCTTTAGTCTTTCAATATTATTTCTAGAAAAAGTCACTTTTAGTGAAGTGAGAGAGTCAGGAGGAAGTTCCAGCACGATTTGTGTCAGGAGGTTTGGTGGGGTTGACTGCGTGGAGCCAAGATGCCATCGCAGCCACTTTGACCTTGCCATGGAACCACAGCCCCATGGAAGTTCCTCCTTTCTGAAGGGAGTGATTGGGAGCAAAGACAATTAGTTGCTTTGGGAGCCTTCTTTGCTCTCTCTCTTCGTGCTGCCCCAATCCCAGTCGGGGTTATGAGGTGCAGATGATGTCTGGAACTGGAGCTCAGTGTCCCAAATGAGCAGTCAGAAGCTGTGCCTGCAGCAAGCCCCTGTCACCTGGGACAGTGAGTGCTCCTCGCTGTTCCACCTCCACCCAGCCCTTCCATCTTCTCCTGAGAAATGTTCCTGAGTGTTTCATACTGGGTTTGAATAAAAATTCCTACTGATTCTTACTTGTTTTGGAAAAGACTGCACAAATGGCACACACATTCCGTGCTTACAGCAAAGTAAAGATGGGAGAGGAGATAACATCCCACCTGAAGTGGAGGATGAACTCTGGTGGCATTGCTGTTGAAAAGCAGGCCTATTTTTAACCTATTTCCCTCCATCTATGGGGTAAGAGCTTGCTGGACCCAGCAGGCAGCTCAGGAGCATTGTGACACTGAGGGCTCAATCTATACCTCAGCGCCTCAGTTTGAAACGCCCCTTTGAGAATCCTACAAACACTGTTTTGTTCAAGTATTGAGAAATTTTTGTATGAAAAATATTATGACCACCTACTATACTATGAGGAGATTTTTTTGGGGTATATAATAATGTACCCAGAATTAATTACTGCATCCGCTTTAAACCTGTGTATTTGTTAAATTAGTAAAAAATTCCGTCTGGTGTTCTGTGCATCGATCTTAAAGGCCAAGCACACAGAGCCCGTCATTTGCAGTGGGGAAAGTGGATACCGGCTGCACAGGGAGCTTCTCTGCCAGTGTGAAGTGGAGCCTGTGTCCAGAGGGAAGATAAGGATCGTGCTCTTATTAGCATACGACTGAAGGAGTTAATTGCAGCGCTTAAGAGAGCTGATAGCATCTCGAGCTACAGCCTTGAAAGTGTCAGAGGAAGAATAACAGCAATACGACTGTTTGATTTAAAGAGATGGGAACACATCCTCTGCTGGTCAAAGCCAACATCGCTGGTACTGCCAGAGCTCAGCTCGCTGTGCAAGGCAATGTCAGAAGCTGCTGGGGAGAGCTGTTTGGAGCCCATCATAGCTGGACCCACTAATGTATCTCTAAATGCGTTAAAGCTCCCTCTGATTCGGTATTGAAGGCACTGCTGTCACATAAATAATAACTTCTTTTTATAAATGCTGTACTCCTGAGATAATTCCTTTTGAAAGGCTTGGAACATCCTAAAGAAACAGACAACTGAAAGGTGGCAGAACCTGACCTAGACTCACCAATTTAGAAAGGCAGTTTCAGTGGTGATATCGCAGTTTGCTATGGCTCTGTCTGTAAAGCACATTGTTTGGGCTGTAATATAATACAGCTCCATTCATCTCCAGTGATGCCTGTGAAGTCATTCGCACGGTGCTGAGGGCACTAAGCCTCCTGTGCAGCGGGTGAAAGGCAAGACGGAAAGGAGCACAGGGTGGATGGAGGTGTTGGTGTTACTAAAAATGTCTCGGGGTCTGTCAGGTCCAGACCTGTCCCTGGAAAGTCTGGAGACAGAAGTGCAAACGCTGGCTCTTAACTCTTCATGGGGCTGAAGCGTGTTTACTGTTCTCACCGACGATTTCACTGGAGAGACATCAGGAAGGGAAAATGGGAAAGGGCTTTCCTGTTTAAACTCACAGCTTGTAGCAGCCACTCTCGGGCAATCCCAGTTTAAGGTCTTTGTGGCAAAGCTTGGTCTCACCTTTCTCCTGTTACATCACTGGACAGTGACTTGTGAGCAGCGGCTTCATCCTACTTTCCCTGGAAATCGGGAAGGCATTGGCAGAGTCACAGCCCTTCCCCAAGGCTCCTCCTGGGCCAGAGCAGCTGGGTACCACCCCTTACACAGGGCTCAGCAAAAATGCTCAGCGTCAGCCTGCAGGAGAAGAGCTTTGAACCTTTTAAAACCTTCTTACTTCAGTAAGGTAACACCTCCTATTCTAATCGAGTGCCTTAAAACAATTCTGTTCAGCCCAGGACTATGCAAAAATTAAAAAGGCTTTCTGAAGTGCACACTTTTCTAATTAACATGTTTTTTTTCCCTTCAAAAACAGACAATTTCTGAAATTTCATTTTTATTACACAGTGCTTTAGGCAGTGATTATTCACAGTGACTTCTGCTGTTCTGCTCTTTGCATCTGCTCGATCAGAGAATACAGAGAATTCGCTGGAGCAGGTTGTCACTATTTAATCCTCAGTATACACTTGCAGGAAGGTAGCAGGGAAGTGGCCCAGCCAGGCTCAAAGGCTGTCACTTGAAGAAGAAATCCACGTCTTTACAGCAATTAGTGACAATAGAGGCACGCACCTGTGGGGGGGAACTTTGACTCAAAGAAGCTGATCTAAAAAAACCTTTAAGCACCCAGGATTTCGAGTCTTAGGTTTGAAGAACTGACAGGAATGACCTGTTCACCTCTGAGCTGGTGACCTACAGGTGGGAAGAAGTATTGTTAGGGGTGCATAAGCAGAATGTAAGGCCGTGTTGTTTTGATGTTTAAGCTATCCATTTCAGCTTGGTGCAAGAATAACAAAGAGGCGCCCTGCCTGATGAAAGGCAAAGCTGCACTTGAGTTAGCTCAGCTACAAAGCTAATTTTTACAAATATTTTTACAGTCTGCATGGTGGAGATGTGTTAATTCACTTCCCAATTCAAAACTCAAGTCAAGGATTTTAAGGCTTCTACTGTCTTTATGTACATTCTGTAGTCTCTGAGCCTTTTAAAACTGGAGCAACATGATTTTTGTTTGAAAAATTAACGATGCAGAACTGTGTCATCGACTTCAATGGCAGGAGTTTCAAGACATAATATAGTTTAAGATCCTTGACTCTTGTGGATTGTGTTACCAGAGCACAGCAAGGTGGTGCCAGGGAAACCACGTGGCAGTGGAGCTGTCTGCAGAACAGTTCATTTAGGAGCTGTTGCTCATTAAGGAACTTTTGACAGCCAAAAGGCAGAGAAGTCATAATCCACCTTCTGACAGGAACTCATGGCAGTAAGCTGCTTCAATGTGGCATGTTCATGCTGGATGTGACTCTTATTAATATTCCAGGAGGCACAAAAGGAGAATTGCAGCAATGCTGTCTTGCCAAATGGGAAGGTAAGAACCATCAACTGTTTTCTTCAAGTGCTTGAGGTTGGCAGAAATCTCCTAAATGGTTGCCAGATTTTAAATTGGGTAGGAGGAAGGGGGAGAAGGAGATGGATGACCATGGGGAATGAGGCCAGTGGAGTGTTTTAGGACAGCAGAAAATGATGAACCACTGGGGGACATAGCGTGAAGAATCTCTCTGTACGTGCTAACACGCAGTGTTTGCTATTAAAATGTGTGTTTGTTTCTATAGAAATCAGTGGCAATGCAGAATTCTCAGTACCTGCTGTCCCTGGGGAGGCAAACCTGCTGAGCATGGGAGCCCAGCCATGCCCATGGCTTGGGGCAGTGCCAGGAGATGCCAATGTGAGGCTGGTCAGTGTCCAGCACTGCACGAGATCCAGCAGTTGGTTGAAGTAGATTTTAAATGTTTGGCAGGGTGGCTGTTCATTGCTTCGTGCATACATGCATATAGTGTTTCTCAGAATTTGCAAGTAAAAGGTTCCAAGGGTGACAGAAGAATATTTATCCCATAATAAAGAAAAGAAAGTGAGTTGAAACTATGCTTTCAGGGCCTAGCACCTCTTAGAATTGTAAGCCCAGAGCACCTAGCACAAAATGTTAGATATTTTTCAGCAAAGGAGTCTAGATTTTTTATGTGACAACTCACTGGAAGGGATAAAAGACTCACAGTGTGTATTGATGAGTAAAATCCAATTTTATTTAAGCATTAGCTGCCAGGTGCTGCTTAGAAACCATGTTCCAAACTGAATTAAAATGGCAAAAGTGTACAGTATCTGCCTTCCCAAAGAGTTACCAAGTTTTAGAGGATACACCAAAAAGTCACATGAAACTGGAGCAGGTAATTTCAAAATCATTTTAATAATGCCTGATCCATTTGAATTTAAGCAGATGAAGGATAAGCTGAAGCAGGGATAAACTGAAAGGCCGTGTGCTGAGTCCCTCCATTATCTACATGAGCAGAAACTACTCTGCTGTAGCATCTGCTGTCTCTTTTTTGCTATCTCCCTCTTTAATTTTCCTAAATGGCTGCTGCAGTGCTGCTGAGATAAGGTATTTAATATGGGAAAGGATTTAGCTGTTCCTACAAGACCAGTCTAGGCTCCTTTTTTTTTTTTAATGTCATCTTGATTTGTGCTTTTCTGTTCTCTTTAAGTGGTAGGCATAGGGATTATGAAATGAATCTGGAAGCTAAAATCCACGAACAAAATCCTTGTATCCAGTAGTAACATAAATAACAATTGGTTCATAGTACAATGATTCCAGACAGCAACCATTATGACAAGATGTATAAACTAAACATCATATTAGGTACATTACTCCTAAAATCAACATTTCAGAAGCTGTAGGGCTACATATACTTCATTTTAAATAAAGTTTCCTAATTTAACTTGTTTATGACATTCTTTACATTAAAAAATCATCCATGATAGATATATCCCTTCTCCTTCCATGTCTTAAAACTCATCCTGTAGCAATTCCATGTATTCAATTAAGAACTGAAGTTTGATATCTCCCCCAGGAGTATTTTTAAGGGAGCAATCCTAACATTCTGGCATCTCCACCAATGCTGAGTAGCATCTCCCTCCAGATGTGTTTTGCACATGGCTGAGGGACACCCCTGCACAGAGCTGCTCTGCTGGGCACTAAGGGAGGTGTCCACACACATTTCACTGTGATCAGAAGTGCATTTCTGAAGCCAGTCTCCCCTCATCCCTGCTCACTTTGCATTGATTCAATTCACAGAATCACGGAATCACAGAATCACAGAATCACAGGATCACAGGGCTGGAAGAGACCTTCAAGATCATCGAGTCCAAGCCAGCCCCAACACCTGAACTAAACCATGGCACTGAGTGTCTCATCCAGTCTGTTTTTAAACATCCAGGGATGGTGACTCCACCACCTCCCCGGGCAGACCATTACAGAACTTTACCACTCTTTCCATGAAAATCTTTTTCCTAATATCCAACCTCTATCTGCCTTGATGCAGCTTGAGACTGTGTCCTCTTGTTCTGTCCATTCTTGCCTGGAGAAAGAGACCATCCCCCAAATGAACCACAACCACCTTTCAGGGATTGTAGAGAGTGATAAGGATTCACAGGCTGGTCCTGGGGCTCACAAACCAACACAGAAAGATGTGCTTCAGAAGTGCAATGGAAATGCTCCAGCCATAGCTGGGTGTTCAGCAGTGGGGAATAGATTAGAGCCAGTCCCAAGTACCCCAGTACCACCCTCAGACTGAGTACGGGGTGGACAGTGCCTCTGCATCAGCCCCTGCACCCTGCAGACCTGCTCCCACTGCTCAGCAAAACTTGCAAGGGCAGATAGAGCTCAAGGGTAACAGGAAATGCAAAGGCATTACAGCCAAGTGTTCACATTCCAAACTGCTCCTGTAACCTGAATTCTAGTCCCTGTGTTTGCATATCATGGGAGCCTTCAATGCCACAATCACCCATTGAGTTGTTCTGCAAAATTTCTTGCTTCAGTCAGTGCATTCCATTGACTTTTACTGGGGAAGGAGACAGAAAATGATTATTTCACTGTCAGCTCCAGAACACGTTTAAAATTCACACAGGTTTGCTGCAGTAGAACACGTTTTCTATAATATTTTGCTTTACTAATGGTGAGGCACATTCTGGTATTGCCAAGAGAAATCTGTGGCAAAGTGCCCAGGCCACCTCGGATCCAGAGCTGAATGGAGCAGGAGATTTCTAGATGTGGATTCTCACATTTGGGCTGAGCAGTGAACAGGAGAGCTCAGAGCAAACTTCCACTCAGCTTCCCAGCTGGGAAGGGCAGGGGTGAGAGGCTGCAGGAGTAGCTCGGATGCATTTGGAGGGTGCTAAGCCCTGCAAAAAGAAAAGCACGGAATTTTCTGGTTCCCACGTGAGCTCAGGTCTCTGTGTGATGCTGTGTTTCACTGACAGCTCACCCTCTGGTGTGACCACTCTACAGCTGACAGAGCATTAAAAGCTTGTTCAGATGGGCACAAACACTGAATGATCACCTGTACACAGGTTTGAGGGTGTTTAACCACAGGTACACTTGAAACTCCAGAGCTGGAGTCTTGTAACAGATATTTTAACCCTCTTGGTTTGAAGTGTAAGCTGGTGGGGCAGATGGTACTGGACAGGGAGGGATCTGATCCTTGAATAAAGTTTGGAAGGCAGAGAGAGCCAGTGTTTGGGTAGGCAGAGAATGGCAGATCACTGGGAGGGCTCAGGTCACAGTAAAACAGCACTGCAGCACTTACTTGATTTTCCTGGAAAGAGGGCCATAGGGTGCAGAGTTTACCCCACAAAAGTGTGAATTTTTTTCACAACTTGCCTCTTTATCAACGACTGTCTCAGAAATTAAATTTAAGGGTTTAATCTCCTGGTTTGCCATAGAAGCAGCTCTTCCAGTGCATGAAGGAAGCATAAGCCTGCAGTAGCCTGTTCTGGAAATTCTATGGTACCTTTCTGTAGCTAGAGGGAGGAAATTAAGGGATGCAGCTGCTAATCCTATAATATTCTAATGAAAACTTCATTTTTTATTTATATTTAGCTTTTATGGGCTTCCTGCTTGTGAATAACACTTGATAGGAAAATTATCCTAGCTGTCAAAGCAGCGTGGACAAGGAGATAATTTCAGAGACTTGATCTCGGTTTCTCCCTGGAGGGAGAAAATGAGGCATAAAACATCCAGAACTCAAAACTTAAAGGTTGACTGCTACAAGGAGTGCTGCTTTTAGGCAACTTCGGGAGAGCTGTGCTGCAAAGCAAAATGTTTTCCTCACTGCAGCTTATGAAGGATTTTTGTTGTAGTGTCCTGTTTTTTTGTGTCTGTGTGATCAATGCCTCAGGCAGACACGTAGAGTGCAGCCTCTGCCCCAGAGTGAGCACAGTTTCTGCCCTTTATTTAGAATGAGTGCTACCCCCTTTCCTGTTGAACTACACTGGCTGAGTCTCACCAGTTTGGGTGGTCATTGCCACGGTGCTTTCTGCATTCAGTATGTGGAGACTCGGATTTATTTCCACTTCAGAAGAGGACACAGAATGCAATCCATTACTGGAAATGGGATGTGCCCCTCCATGCACCTCAGGAACATCTGCTCCATGCTGCAGTTCAGCCTCTGAACCTCTGAAGAATATTGGGTTTATGGGATAGCTCATGGGCTATGCTGATGAAAGTAATTAAAGAGCACTTGAATCTGACACACCAAAGGCCTCTAGCTAATGTTGACTGTGATGATAACACAAAATTATGGGAAGAAAAATTTTTTGGAAAAGTTTTTTAATAATCAGAACACAGGGTTTTGAATATTAGACATTTAAAGGCAGCTCGAGTAACTGTTGTTTTTACAAGAGCAGATGTAAATAAAGGGATCTTTTCAAAAAAAGGCTTCTATTGCAAGATATGCAGGAGAGGTGGATCCAGTTATGGACTGGAGTTGCTATTTACTGTTTCCACTTGTGAGAAATTATCCCAGGCAATCAGCCATCCCCTTGGCTTTAAGATGAGGGTGTTTTGAGGCGAGTATCAAAAGATAACTCTGCAGACAAGCACTGACATGGATCTCATTTATCCTTGCCTTGGAGCTGGAAGATGTGTGTGCTCTGAGGAAACCAAGCAAATGAGAGCAGAAGAAAAGGCTGGAAAGTAAAACACAAGGTTATGGGGGGAAAATGAAAGAGATACAGAAGATCATTTAGTCAGATCTTGTGGCTTTAGTGTAATACCACAAATACAATGCTCTGAGCATTCTGAGGCCTTCTCCTTTATAATTCTACACCACATGCTGAATTTTCACTTCTGTGGTTGAGATACCTTGGAGTCACCTTGATCTTACAGCTTTACTTTCATAATTTTATGTAGGGTGTTTGGGTCTTTTTGCCTTTTATGTTTCTGTGATGGTAGAGATAATGTCAGCAGAATACAGAACAGTTAAAACAAGATGCATTCTCAATCTTCATGGAAATTCCAGTTATTTTCTGCTTTTTGTTGCAGACTAGTGGTGAAATTGTTCTGAAACCAACACACAGGGCTGAACATCTTTAAAACAGCTTTGTCTCCTGTTGAATTAACTACCAAAGGAAAAGTAAGTGTGCTTTCAGTTTTTCTCATTGCTGTTAATTCAGGACAATGTTGTATTTTATATTAATAAGTAGAATAAAATTTCAGTGAAAGGATAGGAAAGTGTCTTAGCGTTAGAAGACCATGGGTCTCAACTTTGCTTTGAAAGTTTATATCTTTTCCTAGGAAAGAAAATAGTATTGCATTGGGATTCAGGTAAGGGTTTTGTGCTGGGCTGTCTGAGGATGTACTCAGTCTTCATGCTCTTGCAATTATTTAAGCTTGAACAATTTATACCAGCAGTGCCCAGCTTTTCTCTTGAATTTTGAATATTCCCCTGTAATTGCCCAGAAAAGTAAATCTTTGGAGTGCTGTGGGGTTATGCTCTTGCTCGGTGTCTGAGGAAAGTGCATCTCAAAAGAGAAGCCAATATTTGTGACGAGTTAACATCAGAGCTTTCAGAATGAGCACTGCCCTTTTTCTTGTGCTGGTGGACCTAAATGCACACCAGTCTGCAACTGGGACCTGTTCTAGCTGCAGTAATTAGTGTAGAGACTGAGGGGGAAATAAAAACTGGACGTGAGCAGTCTTGTTTACTCAGTTAACTAGAAGTCAGAGATCACAAAAGAAGGAGCAGTTAATATCAGTGTGATTCAGACTGGTGGCGAGGCCTGGCCTGTGGTTGTTTAGATCTTCTGCTATGATGAGTCTCCTGGTAAAAGCACATGAAGTCCTAAAACCTGGAAACTCAGCCTAAAAGTACAGAAAACCAGTTTATTTTTCATGTCAAGTAATTCACTGCACTAATAGAGCAGAGAGGGGATTAGGGTGGGGTTTTTCATAAAGATCTGTAAATACTCAGTGTGTTCATTTTTGTCTCATTGATCAAGTCACAGACTCTATCCTATCCTGTCCTTTTAGATATCTGGTGATTATTCTTGAAAAACAAATTATTAATCTTTGTAGGGTGTAAGTCGTTTTACTTACCTACAAACTTAGAATCATCTTGTCCAAGGGGGCTTCTGAGCACAAATTAGGATTTGAAAACCACTGGTTCCCGATATCATTAATATTAGCAGAAAGCTGTTCCCAGAAACATTCATCTGCAAAATGCTGCTTGTTCCAAGAGTTTTGTTTGGTGGTGCATTTTGCTTAGCATTTGTTAGCATGTGAGTTTTCAGAGCCCAGCACTAAGGCAGACAAGGGCAATTGTTCTTCAACTGCTGCTGTTATCTTACTTGAGATTTCCCGTTATGAAATGACCTTAAATCATTGTCTGTCAAAAATCAGATTAGTGCCTGATCAGATGTGTCAAGTTTCATCTTCCAAAGTGTTTTGTGCCAGATTTGGATTTGAGAATGAATACTTAGAGTATTAGAAGTTTATATATGACACAACTGAAAGCTCTGTTGGGTAATTACATTTTTCATTTTGAATTTGTTACCCTAACAAGTACAGTAGGGCACAAATGAAAGGTTCTAATATCAGAAAATTTACTACATGATGTCATGTGCTGCATCCCTCCCAGAAGAATTCATGTTAATTGTCACAGAGCCTTGCCAAAATCATGAGCAGTGTGCAGTAATGAAATCCTAATAGCAGACAGCTGGGTTTAGAGGCACATACCCAAGGGCTTTAGCATTTTTCAAAGTTACTCCTGTAAGGGCCCTGAACTCCTGCCTGCCCCACTGAGGGAAGGGATGCTGCTGTGCAGAGCTCTGCAGTGTCTCTGCACACCGTGTGTGTGGCAGGAAAAGGGCACTGGATCCGTCTCTCTCCCAGTTCCCCTCAATGCTGAGCCCAAGGGCCTCTAAAACTTGAACTGCATCATAGATTTCCAATCATCCCTTACTTTCTATTTCCCCAGGCTCTGAAGACCATTCTCTGCTGCATGTTTGTTTATAAATGGGCCATTTCCATGTGGCTTTGCCCTGTCCAGCTGGCTTCAAAACCTAAGCTGTGTGTGGAGGAGTCAGTTTTCTACCTCACTGCAGAAATTCGTTCCCTGTGTTTCTTATGGTGAGGAACACACCCCAGCAAGCATCTTCTTTCCTGAGATTGACTGTGGGTCATAGTGAAATTTGTGAGGTCACCTTCACAGCTCACAGTCCCAGACAGAGAGAAGGGAAGCTGTGACCATTCTTTTGGCATCCTAAAAACCCCTCAATTTTAATATATCAGTCCACTTGCTGGTACAGCATTCATGCTGTGGAGAGGTGAACTCTGCAGGCAGATGTATTCAGTGGTACAAGCATCCATCCATAGATCAATTCTTATCCTGTGTTTGGAATTTGATTTCTCACTACCTGTTTACCTGAGAGGGTCACAATTTTTAATAGTATTTACAGCCTTGTATGGATCTACTTGGAAGTTCCATATTAGTTCTCTGCTATCAATCCTTACCTATTGATGTGCTGATCATACCTTGGAGGAGACCAAAACCTCATACTCCAAAACACCCAAGAGGAGTGGCAGCTGTCCCTGCAGGGTGCAGCTCAGTGGAGAGCGATCCCAGGGCACGTTGGCACCAGCAGAGAGAGGTCCCTGTGTCCCCTGAGACTGCTGTGGCAACACCTTCTGTGCTGGGACAGGTGAATGAGATGCAGAGTGCAGCAGTGCCCTGAGGATCTTGGTGTCTTGGATGGAATTTTGC
The DNA here is from genome assembly GCA_013398615.1 of Brachypodius melanocephalos. Lineage (NCBI taxonomy): Eukaryota > Metazoa > Chordata > Aves > Passeriformes > Pycnonotidae > Brachypodius > Brachypodius melanocephalos. The sequence continues at coordinate 5,204,572 of VZSR01001065.1, read as the reverse complement.
ACCGGGTGCTGCACAGGGATGTGCAGGTGCAGACTCCGTGAACCCCTTGTGGAGGTGGTGGCAATCCAGCACAGACATTGCTCCTGAGCAGGGAAAAGCTCCACTATTTCCTGCTCCAGAGACAGAACTGACAGCCCCTGCAGAAGAAAACCTCTTTTAGTTTGGTAGGCCAAATGAGACTGCTGTTTAAACTCCAATAAATCCAGGGCGTAAAGAGAACTTGTCAGCAGGATGCTGAAAATCTGGGGGAGGGCTGCAGATTGTGCACCTTGCCATGGGGAAAATTATGCTGCTGAAATGAGGGGTAGTGTCAGATAGAAAATGCTCCCTAGGCATGAGTAGATTTCTTGAGGTCCAGCAAAATATTAGAGAGAGAGAGAGAAAGAGAGAAATATCTGATTTTTTCCCCTCCCATTTCTAAATCGTAGGTGAGTATATTATACTCTGGGCAAATCAATCCCTTCCTACACCTCCTGTACTAGGAGATGGTTTTCAGCCTGTGATATCTCCAGGCCCTTATGGTCTTTGACAAGGACAGGTATCGCAGTTTTACACATTCTGTTTGTCAAGGCAGGGCACATGAAAGGTAGAACAATAATAAATCAGCTCGGGCAGAAGTTTTTGCTACTCCTTCTTTCCCTCTGTCATGAATTCCAGTGTAAACCTGCCATGTTGCACATGTTTTTTTAGCTATGCACACTGTCTTACTTTGTATTTTTCTTTTAGGGTATTGGTAAGTGCTCAAGCAGAGCAATATTAGAGCAGGGAATGCAACAGTTGGTTTCTAAGAGATATCCCAAAATGAAAATGATAAAGCAGAAACTCTACTGTCAGAGGTCTGGCTGTATAAACAGAAGTTAATATTAGATGTCTCTAAATTCTGGTTGGGGGAGTGGGGGGACAGTGGACAGATCATGCTGATGATTTTTCCTTTTACACAGCACCAGTTGTTCTGATTGTTTTTTCTTTTACACAGCACCAGTGTAATAATTAGGAGCAGTAGCCGGACAGAATGAACACACACACATGAATAAAAGGAATGATTTTCAGGGAAGTGAGTGATAAAAGGCAGAATAGAAATGAAAAATTAAGTCAATTCAGCAGTGGAGGATGGCTCCCAGCAACTGGATAGGGGGAGTAGAAAGGTGGCTGCCAAATAGAACTGAACTCTTTTTTCCACTATTTTGATGTAAATATACATTTATATGTGAGTGCATATGGCAAGTGTGGCACTGATATTTCCTGTGACAATTCCAAACCAATATGGGTGTTGGACACGGGGCAGGAGCAGCTCCCTGTGCTCCTGTGGGGTTTGCACTGTGTGCTGCCAGTGCTCCCCTGCTCTGTCCTTCAGCAGGAGCTGCCTGGCCATGGGGCTCTGCCCAGCTGCAGCTTTCCTGCTGGGATGGTCAGAATTGGGGTTGAGTCAAAGGGCTGGCTCTCCTTGCTGAGACATGGGATGCAAGCTCTCTGGCAATAATACAGCTCGGTTTTGGATTTATTTTTAAATTTATTTCTAAATTTTAATTTATTTTTTTTTCTTGCCAACAGGTAAAAAACACTGCATCCAGTTCATGGTACTTACTAAAAGAGGAGAGTGCTCAGTTTTCCTAATTCCTTTTTGGTAATGAGTTCAGCAGTACTTTTACCTCTGTTTAATGTGGAGGATATCTTTTGCTTCCATGGATGCCTTTTGGTATCTGTTTTTCAGAATAATTAGTGGTATATTGGTAAATGAGAGGTGGGGTCTGTAGACTTCCCAAATGCACTGTGATTGTCCTTATCTGATTTCTGTGGGTTTCCTTACAAACCAGGAAAACAGAAGAGGATTGCTGAGAGAGAAAACAGTAGTGCAAAGTCCCATCTTTCCAGCAGAGCTTCCAGAGGCAGATCCAGCTGGGGCTGTGCCCCTGAGTGTCAGATCCTGGCAGGAGCAGGAGCCCAGCTCTGTGCTGCTGCTCCAGCAGTGCCCTGGCTGTGCTCTTCGTGACATTTAAACTCCATGTCGCTGCCAAGGCCTTCCAAATGCATTGATGTGGGCAAGCTGGCAGCCTCTGGGGTTTGTACCCCTGCCACACGGGTGCCACGTGCTGTGTCACAGCCTGTGCCTCTGCAGAGGGGTTCCCTGACTGCACTGAAATGTCACAGCTCAGCCCTGCCACGAGAGTTCGGGCACGGGTTTCAATCTCCTCCCCAGTGTACATTGGCTCTGGTACATTGGTTTTCCTTAACAAGCCAAACATCGCCAGCTAGAACTGAAGGAGCTTTTCTGATCCCCTCTCTGCTGAGAGCTGGTGTAATGAGAAGGAACAGAAGTGACCTCTGGAGTTTGTGCAGCCTGATGAGCTTTCACGAGGCTTTCGAATGCCACGAGTTCCACACCAATGACTATAAATAATTGCCTAGGTTGGCCTGACCTCGGCTTGTCTGAGAAGATGATCTGATAATGGCACGAGTGACTCTGGTTCTGTTCTGAAGCTGAGATCCCGTTTAGGATTATGCTCATTTGAACTCTCTGTAATTTAAGAAGAAAGCTTTCGACATGCGCCAGTACTGGAAACACGTTCTGAACGCAGAGGTCACTGATGTGGCCCTTGAAATCATCATGAAATAAGTCATTTGGGACACGAGTTTAAGCAGAACTGAAAAGTTACCTCCTGTTTGACAGTGCAGTTTTCTTTCCCTGCTCTCTGCCCTGGTCAGAGCTGCCAAGTTCTGTATTAACTCCTCGGTTCTGCAGAGCGGATTGGGCAGACCCAGCCCTGCAGGACCTCAGCAGGGAGCTCTGCACACTTTGGGTCTCATCAGGCTGAGAGCAGCCTGCAGAGGGGTGAGCTGGGCACCAGCTCTTTCCCTGGGGGCATCCTTGCCTCCTTTCCTTTCAGTGGCAAGTGATGTGTGTTCATTTCTAAGAGTTAGTAACCCATTTCGTGCAATGTGGTTTGAGAAAGAAGAAGTTATTAACAAAAGCAGCCTTTATTACAACCTCGCTTAGTCATGCCTTTCTTTTTTTCCTAACAAATTACAAAGAACGAAGCTGACTCGATGATCTTTAATGTCTTTTCCAAGCCTAATGATTCCATGACTTTTTTTCTCTGTAATTTCTGTTTTGCAGAATGCATAGTGCAAGGGGTAGTTGCATTACTTGCTGTCAGTCCACCCCAAGGTGCTCAGAACTCTCAGCTCTCCATAAGACATGATCCTGACACGTAATTAAAAGAATTATTTTGGGTTTGAGGGATTATGATGCCCCTGGTCGCAAAAAGAAAGAGGAGAAACTTGGTTTGTGACAAAGTTGTCAAAATTTCCCAGTCGAGATATCCCAAAAAATCCTCTCGAAGCAGATGAAAAGCACTGTTAAGGCAGTTTCTCAAATCAGCCGTGCCTGTGACTTGCAAATTTTTGGGTTTTCCAGCAAATAATGATTTATAGATATTGCTGTAGAAGGCAGCAGCTTGGGCAATGTGATGAATGTGCTGCTGGGATGGGGCATAAACCACTTCAGAATGGCCCAGAGCCCAGCAAACAAACAGGAGCGATGCTGCCAGGGGAGGTGTTTGCAGTCATTGATGGTTGTACATGCAGCAGAAAAAAGTTTGGGAACTCCCTGGCTTGGAATAAAGAATTCCCTGAAGGTAGATGGTCTGTACAGATTAACTGTGGCCTTAGCAGGCCAGGCTGTTGGTAAATTGTTTTCTTTCTGGTGCCATCTGAAAGTCCTTAAACCCCATACAGGACTGGGAGAAAGCTCCAGAGAGATCTGCGTATTATTTTCATTTTTTTTCATTATTTTCATTTCTTCCCAAATGATTGTAAAAATAATTTGGTATTATTGTTTTGAGTAATCTCCTAAGAAGCCTATGAAAACTTTAATTCTTCCACTTTGCAGCCTTTTCCGAAAGGCAGAGCTCTGCTTTTCCTTTCTTTGCTTAGCCAAGAGTAATCTGTAGAGGGACATAACTGTATTTGGGGAAGCCTTGTGGCTCATTTCCTCGTGGCTGTAGTAATAATATGGACCATAAATAGTGCAAACTGATTTATCATAAGCAGAGCCACTTGGGGAGGGGGGGCAGATTTAATCAGATTTAATTTTTAATCATGAGGGGACTGCAAAGGCTCTGTGGGTGTGAAGGGGTGACAGAAGAGGACATTCACAGCGCAGATTTCAGCTCTGCATCGAGTGTTTGTAAGGTATTAGCTGAGGTTTTTCAAAAGAGCTGCAGGATTTAGTCACGTCTTCCACTGAGGTGTGATGGGTAATAAGTTTAAATACCGTGCCTTCAGAAAAAGGAAAAAAAGATTGAAAATATTTTCAGTCCTTCCTGAGGGGTCCCACGGTACATTGGTGTGAGGAGAAGGAGAAGACAGGTGAGATCCACTGTATGGCTGGGCAAGCTTCCAAGAGCATTAACATTTTATTTTAGGAGATGAATAAAACCCTCCAAATTGCTGTAGACTTGGCAGGTAAGGCTTGTTATGCTTCATCTTGCCTCTTGGCCAGAAAGCTCAGGGAGTGGGAGCTTGCCAGATACGGCAGTCTTCCCCACTACCTGAATTTAATTTAAACCATTCTGTGCAGCCCTGATTTTAATCCTTTCATTTTGGTTTTGAGTTACCGCATATATGGCACAATGGAAATATTTTTTCAAACTTAAATTAGAAACATATTTTAGGAGACAAAAAAAAAAAAAGTGCCTGTCTTTTATGCAGAATGAAACATCTTTAACTGTTAGATGAGGTAGAGCCATTGGACCATTTTACTTGAAAAGTTTGATTATTAATAGAAAAACGTGGATTTTTCTTTTTGTTTCCCTTTTCTTCTTCTAGTTGCACACATTGCACAGAGGGTTTCTTCAGGGTGGACAACAAATATGTTTTTAAAATAACTAGAGATAAAAGTGAGATGTGTCAAAATAAAAATAAAAAAATGTATTCATTTTTGTTTTTACATTCTTCATGTAAAAGTAATGGCAAGATTTTTAAAATTCTACTGAGATCTTTTTGTTTGCCATAAATTATGGCAATGTTTTCATCACCTCCAAGAGTACCTGTTTCCAGGATATACTGGAATATATTTAGAGCTTTTGCTCTAAATGCAGTGCAGAACAGGTAGTGTAAGTGCTCAATCCAAGTACAAGTGGTGGAAAGAGGATGGGTTGCAACCAGATCTTCAGTTTTGCTGCCCAGGTTGAGCTTGTTTCTTCCACAAGAAAAAGTAAGAGACCAACTCAACAGAGAAAAAAAGGTTAATTTTTCCCCCAGTTTTTAAAATATACTCAGGGTGTTTTTAGAGTTAGAAAGTCTAGAAAATTCAGATCTTTGTGGAACTGCCAAGGCACATGTGTGACAAGCACAGGGGAAACCTGTTGGAGCAGTTATCAGCAATTCCCCTTCAAATGGATGGATGGATATATTGGGTGGGATTTCAGAGATCCTGGCTGTGGCTAATCCATCAAAAGCACAGCTGGAAGATGGGAGAGTGTGGTTTAGATGTGCAGATGACAGGATTCTGCTCCAGGAGGATGAGTGTGAGGTACCACCCTGTCCAGGACTTGGCATCTCACAGAGCAGGAGCACCAAAGGGGCTGATGCAGTGTTCAGAATGTTTGCAGGTCTGGAAATGTCACTCAAGGCCTGAGTCACTGCAATGATGCTCATTGACTTGTGAGTAATTCCTAGAGCCTGATAAAAGTGAGGGGGAGGTTTATTGCAGATTTATTAGTAAATCTGATGTGCGTTAATGTGATTTATGCACTTTTTAATGCTTGCATGCTGGCAGCAGAACTTGGAAACTGAATGGATTTGCTCTGCAGTTGTGGTCAAAGGACTGTCCTTAATTCTTTGAAGGATCATTTAGGGCCAACTCCTGAAAAAATATGCCTGAGCACTGAGGCTGTAGGGATATATAGCACCAGCTTCTTCTAGAGGCCAAACTGTTGGTCTGTGGGGTTGTCTTACCAAATTGCTGGTGGTACTTGTTTCAGCACAAATACATTAACACTTGACATAGTTTTAGAAAGATCACTTTGAGAAGCGTGCCTTTTGAGAAATCCACGTTAGGTGATGTGGTCTGGTTTTTTAGATTATGTGAATGAGGCCACTGGAGAAATGGCTTGTTTCTATTGTGCCTGGGAAGTGGTGGAGTGAGCAGATTGAAGTGTGGCTTCCCTGAGTGCTGGTATGCAGAGAAGGTCATGAAGTCACCCGTGGGTGTTGGCCAGGATCACATCTGACACGGTCACGGTTAAGGCAAAGCAAAGTGAGAGAGAGGAAGGGACTGGCGGGGTGTCACTGGTGGAGAAAGATTATCTCCAACGTGCTGGCTACCCTGGCAAAGTGTAAAAAGGCCAATTAGCTCTGCTTATCCTTCCCTTCCTGTTGTTCCCAGCCTGGGTGTGAGCCACTCACAACTTCTTAAGGCTTTGAGCAATGAGCTGCTTTTTCTAAGGACTGACAGGAAATCATTTAATAAGCTGGGGGCAGGGAGAAGTTTCCTGTTCTAGTTAGTCCCTATGTAATTCCCAAAGTGAAAAGAGAAGCCAGTTCAGTGGGCCAGGCCACCAGCTCCAGTGTCCTCTGACAGTGGAGATCCACCCAAACTGATCACATCCCCATGAATCCCACCCTCCTCTCAGCTGGACACCAAAAGCTATCAAGTCTTTTAAAGGATGGATAAATTGAGTGTTCTCTTGCAGTTGCCTGCAATGGAAGCGCTTCCAAGGCCATGACTGTGGATTAGCACTGGGCAGAGGGGCTGCATCAGGACCTAGGGGCCATTTGGAACCTCACAGACACTCAGTGACAAACTAAGCTCCAGTGAAGCCTATCTTGCAGTGCACAGAAAAAAATATAATGGAGACTGATGTATCTTTGTCTTGTCTTACACCGTTTAGTACCAATACTTAACTTCATTACTTCGGTCTGTGAATACAGGGCCTTTATTCCTTTTAATCCTCAGGACACTGAGATGAATGCCAAGAAATTCACCCCGTGTGTGAGTGCCAGGGGCTGAGCAGTGCATGCCTGAGGTTCAGTTTCAGGCAGTGAAAATCTGCATAACTTCCCTGTGCTGTCTGCCAGCAGCTGGGCAGCCCTTCCAGCTACCAGCCCTGTGCTTCACTCTGGCACGGACTGCTGGAAAGTGTCTGCACCCACACACCCTGAGAACGGGGCCAGATCGTCCAGATTCTGCTCTGCACGTGGCTAAAATGCAGAAGGCATTTATATTTATCTTACTGATGCTTTTGGTGTGTTTATCTGCAGATTTGTTTTTCAGGTCTTATTCTGTACCAGTAAATTTTGAATACACTTCTGAGTTCACTAAAGAATGTGTGTGCTTGTTTAAAGTATCATTTTATTGATATCAAAAAACATATCATTTATTGATTTGAGTGGGTGAATGGGAAGCATAAATTCTGTCAAAAGCCCACGGTAAATTTAAAGCTTTTAATACTTTAACAACCCTGCTGAAGAGGTGCACAAAAAGTGTAGTGTATTTTAAAAAAATACTCTCTAGATAGGATTTCATACTGAAAGTGGTACTGACTAATCCTGCACTGCTAAGGGAAAGAAATATAAACTCTGCTGTTCTTCCAAGTGCATAAATAGTATCATTCAATAACTGGGGACAAATCCTTTGCTAAAGATCTGGCATTTGTTTTGTGACAGAAGTGTGTGTTTGTTTCTGCAGCAGACATCCTCCACTGCTGAGGAACATCTTGGAAAGCACAAAAGGGGTCCTGAGGAAGGATGTGACAAAGTTCTGCAAGATGTGACATCTGGTGGATGGCCTGATTCCAGTGACCCAGGGCCCCTGTCAGGTACAGTCAGGAGTTGGGTTTTGTTGAGGTCTTTAACAAATTTCAGATGACTTGATTAAAATCATGAGTGTGCAGCTCTGTCTCTACTGGGAGTTCACTTCTTTGTGCTGCAGTGGGCAGCACAGCACATTTAGGTGAATTTTGAATTTTGCTAACTGGTTACTTGACAGAATTGAAGGATTACAAATTTATGTTCTATAAAATCTGAAAGAGAAATTTGGTAGGCCAGAGGTGTAGCATGTATTGTTACATTTTGCTCTCTTTCTGCTTTCCAGGACAGGTGCATTTATTGTTGTAGGTTTGTACATCTGCATTTCTATTCTCTAATTACCATTTTTTTTAAAGTCTCCAAAATCACAAGAGTCACCTAAAATGCATCTCAGTGCAACATATTTTACTGGTTTTTTTTGGCTTTTTTTTACTTCTAACAATGCCAAGAACCTCACCTTTAAGTGAAATAATTGATTTTTTGCAGCATAGAAATTGCAGTCCTCTGTTGCTCCAAGAGCAGAGACTTTCTTGAAAGCACCAGAAATTGCAAAAACGAAGAAAAAAAAAAAACAGTGTTTAATAGAGTTCAGCCTTAGTAAGCCTGGAATTGTGAGGCAATACTTGCAGTGGTGGCTGCAGTGAGCTGGCAGTAGGAGTTGGGAAAGAGGGCACAGGGAAAGCAGCTGAAAAATCAACACTTTTCAATTAAAAATGCATCTTTCCAAGCCTGTTTCTGTTTGTTTTATATGCTTCTGTGCATATGTTGTTCAGAAGTCACAGATTGTGCTCCTTTATGATTTTTCCTCAGTCATTCCAGTAAATTTTCTCCTCTGTTATTTGTTATTGCTGAGCTACTCAAGCAGGGGAAGATTTGTTTGCTTGTTTTTATTTTGTTTTCTTCCTGAGATTCTCCGTCTGGAATTTCAAAGCAAAGGAAAACTTTTGGGGTGAAACTTCTTCTGGCAAGGGTTGGAGTGGTTATTTCAAATAGCTGTTGAAACTCCATCAGAGACATAATTATTCATAATGATGAGGATGTATCAATCTGCCAGCAGTTTGCCTGGGACACAAATATACACACGTGCCCATTGATTGAAGTGCCTGACCTGAGCTTTTGTATCCAGGAAAAAGTTGTTGATTTTATCCTATGACAGTGTCAAAATACCTCCACCACGGATTTGTACAACCTGTGTTTTTTCACCACACTTTCCTTATTTTTTCCTGCACTAAATTCTTGTAAGATATTCTCTTCTCAATATAAACTCACTGGTCTGCCTTCCCCCTTAACCTCCAAGGATTTCGTTTGCGAGGGGGAAGTGTTTAAAAATAATTCCAGATATGGCAGAACAGCCTGTATCCTTTCTATAGAGTAACTGACATCAGACTTCTGAGTTCACAAAATGGTCAACAAAAGATCAGTAAAAATATCTAAGGATTGTGAAGGGCAAACATTTTTTTCCTCTTTCCTTTAAAGGGAAAATGTGGTATTTTAAGCGGGAGTAGATTTTCAGACCGTGGAAGGCTGAGTGACACACACCTTTTACTAAAACTATTGTGATTTTATAGCCTAAAGTACTCCCCAAAATTCTTAAAATCTTCACCTCTGATGTTATGGTGGCCCTGCAGTAATACCAAGTTAATAAACAGCTGAAGGGCTCTGTGCATGAGCAGGGCTAAAGAGAAAAAGGGAAATCTCCCCAGTTTCCTTTGTGCCTGAGTTAGTGACACACAGGCACCCCTTGTGCTGGCTTGGGGTGAGTGAGGGTTGTATTTTGCTCGTGTTAGAGCTGGGGGATGTGAGGAGATGCAACTTGAGGCTGCAGGTGGAGTTCAAAGCAGGGAATTTGTGCCTGCAGAGCAGCCCCAGGGATGGCTGTGGCTCTGCTGTGGCTTTTCCATGTGGAGGGCAAAAAGGAGGAGCCAAACTGGGGCACACAAGACACAAGCTGAGGAGGAGGTGGGGGTGTGAGCAGGAATTGCTTTGACAGAGAGTGAGCTCTGTGGTTTGCTCCTGTGCCAGTACCAGGTGCCATCGCTGAGGTGCCATTGTCACTCAGCCAGGAGCAGCAGCAGCCTGGGGGTCGCTCGGTGCTGTCCTGCTCCGTTACCTTGCACAATGTTCTTACTGAATTTTGTTATTTGAAGGAAGCACCTGAAGTGCTTGAGGAGAGGGCAGGCAGCAGAGGAGAGTTATTTCCTTGTGCCCAGATGTGATGTACTCCAAAATTCTAGAACAGACTCTGAGTGAGGGAGTCCAAAAGCAAGGGCAAGGACATGGTCAGCGCTTCCTGGCCAGGTTGGGGTGCCCAGGAGGACCTGAGGCAGGGAGGACAGCAAACATTTCCAAACACTCAGCTGAAAACATTCCCCTACTGCAGTGCTCCACACCAAGAGCTGGGAATGGAGCAGCATGGCAGATTTTCCCTGATTTAGTGTTTCCTTGGTATGTTTAAGAAATATTGAGAGTGGCTTTGGAGACTTTGAAGTGACTTATTTGAAAACACCAGTGGATTGTTCATAATGATGTTTTTTTAATGAGTGCACACGCCAGAGGACACCCATCTGTTGTGTTTTCTCACTCTCTCCTATCTAACAAAGCCAGAACTTCTTGCGAATTGATATCTGCTAGGATCAATATTTTACACTTCCCAAATTTCTTGCCTTACTTTTGAAAGACTAAATATTGAAATATTAATTTCTTTTTTAACTAGAAATTCAAATTACTTTTTTCCCTGGCATATAAGATTAGACAGGGAAAATAACACACCCTTTTTCCCAAATCACTGGCTACATTCATACATGCATGTACACAGCCA
>VZSR01001065.1:5147836-5187143 GCA_013398615.1 Brachypodius melanocephalos | reverse complement strand
TTTAGGATCTGCTGTGGTCCATGCCCTCAAGGAGCCGCTGCAGGCAGTGAGGGATATTTCTGGGAATGAGTCATGCTGGAACTCCGCGTTCTGCCCGGGACAGCCTTCGGGAGGAGGCGGCGGCCGCATCTGCGGGGTTCTGGGGAGAAGGTCACTGCAGGCAAACTCTGACATCTGATCGTGCTGGAGGAGAGCGAGGGCAGCTCTCGGCCCCACGGCCCGGCAGCTGCCGAGCTGATTTGGACAGGTACGCGGGCGATTATATCTGAGCAACACCCAGCAGCTTTACGGTTGTTAACAAAGCAAGATTTGCAAATTCCTTGTCAGCAAATGCCTTTAGGAAGTGTGCAGCAGGAAATAAAGAAAGGAGTCCCTGTCTCCAACTCCAGAGCCATTTCTCTGCTGCATGAAGACCTTTCTTTTACCCTGTGCAGTTGAGAGACATTTCCTGAGTGCAAAGGCTGCTCAGGGATTGATGCACTTGTATCGGTCTGAAGCAGCAGGGAAGCAGAGCTCACTGTGGCATGCTGTAGGAGCATATTTAATGTGCAGCTGGGAAATTTGGGCAGCAGAGAAGGCTAACTATGCAAGTAAATAGTAGAAATAAAACTCATGAATGCTGTACATTTCATAAATGTATTATTCCAGTGTTAAATCTGGTTTAGACAAAAGTGGAATGAACAGCAGTGAAGTAGCTGTTTCCTAGGAGCTGATTTTCATGTCATTTCAGATGTGCAAATGCATAACTCTCTCCTATCCCACTACATTTTTTTTTCTGAAAATATATTTTGTGCCAGATGAATATTAATGAATTTATTTCTCTTTATTGTAGGCAAAGTAAATATGTGCAGCATCTGAAAAGAGCAAATGTTGAATAGAGGCAAGGTTTGATTAGTCATTTGCACTCTAATTATTCAGAGTTTCAGAGTTTGGTTCTGCAGTTATTAGAATAACTCCCAGGAAAATGTCTTTGGTCAAATATATCTCTGTGGAAATCTGTCATGCTTAGTTCTTTTTCTTGTTCTTTTCCTTTTTTTTTTTTTTCTTTCATATTTTTTTAGGATCTGAAGTGGATTTTTCTTTTAAGGGTGAGAATTAAGAGAAGTTTCACTTTATAAATTCAGAGGGAATCAATAAGGTTTCACTTCCCTGTCGTGGGGCTGTAAGCCAAAAAGGAAGATACCTCTAGAGTTTCACTCTAAGAAAAAAAAAAGAAAAAAAAAAAGAGAGAAGGTGTCTGTTCAGGCCTGGTTTGAGCTATCTGATAGGGAGCTGGAATTCATCATTAAAAAAGCCTTGCAGCTGAACTTCAGCTCTTCACAATGAACTCATGGAGTGTCTCTATCAGCTTCCTTCATGTCAGTAATCAACAGCAAATCATTTGGAGGAGTTAACTGGCAAAAGAAAAAACTCTGAGATGAGCAATCACTTTGTTCAAACTTTTTCTGATTTCCCTACTTTTGTGTCCCTGGTTTTGCCCTTTCTCTGAAGTTAAAGTGTCTAATTAAGTGAACCTGTTAATTACCTGGACAGCTCTGCTGGTTTTGCATTAATTGATTTTTTTTGTGTGTGTTTTAGCCAACATTAGACCCACTACAACAGCTCTCATGCTTTTTTTTGCTCTGTCTATATGAAGTTTCTCTCTTTTTAGGTGGTAAATGGGTGGTAAATGGGTTCAGTACAGGCAAGAGAAAGAGTCCACTGTCCCTCTTGGTGATAAACTCTCCTAACGAATGCCCTGCCTGGTGGTTGTGCTGCTCCAGAAGACATCCTCTTTGCAGGAACATGAAAGTCCTGAGATAGCCTGGAAAGACAATGGACACAGAGACTGTGTCAATGAAAAATCATAATTCATGTAAAAATGCAGACAGTCTAAAAAAGAGTAACTGGCTCAGCACAGTGGTGGCAAATCCTTCTTATTTAACTACTTTGACAAGGGGAAACTTTCAAAAATACTAAGATAAAAGACTTAGCTGTGCTATTCATATCAAATAAATCCCGCATCCCTCCAGCAAATCTCCTTTCTTCATCATCCTGTGAATAACCTGAGTTAGAACAGCTGGATAAGGAACAACTCTGAATTGCAGATGCTGCAATGCAGATTATATTTTATTAAGCTGAAATGAGAGACAGAGCAAACTCTCCCAGGGAGTTCAGGAGTTTCCACCCTCCTAGTAATTGCACACTGTACAGGAAATGGAGGTTAAAAAAAATTACAAAAGTCACTCAGGGTATCTCTAATAGCGTCAATGCCTTGAAACAAGTTTTCATCTCAGAAATCCTCTGGCAGAAAGAATCAGGAAAGCCTTTTGGTAGTTCTTGGTATTTGCCAGGAAGAAAGCTGCTGAGCTGTAGCGCAGCCCCCCAGCCCTGTGCAGACTCTGCACTGACATCTGCATTTCACCCTGAGCTCTCCAGGCCTCTCCCTGCCCAAAGTACCTGCACAGATGGGTTGCTTTCCTCTCTTGTCACCACTGCTTTCCCATACAGGCACCACCTCCTAAAAAGAGTGATATTTGCTACTCCTGCAAAGCAGAACTGAAAGTATTTCATGTTGTTAATCCCACACACCAGCAGACAAGAGCATTATCAGTGTGCAGCTTTCATCTCACCAAGGTGATGCAAGATAAAAACCCAGCACTGGCCTGGAACTGGAGCTCCAGGTTGCTTTTGCCCCCAGCACATCCCCCTTTCTGGGAGTTCAGCTGTGCTCCAAGCTTCCCTCCAGCCACCTGGGCTCAAACTGCATCTGAAAGGGAGAGCAATGCTTTTCCTCCTCCTTCCTCTGCTTTCCTAATGAATACTACTAAAAAAAAAAAAAAAATCCAAGTCTGTGCTGTTAGCTCTTGAGAATAAGGTTGTTTTGGCAGTTGCAAGTCATGACAGTCACTATAAAAGGGAAGCTTTATACTCAGATTATGCTTTGTGAGGTAATTCTCTAAAAAACTTGGAGTACTGGGAGTGTTTCATCCACAGCAGTGCCAGAATGATCAGTTTCCTCTCTCGAGTGGGGAGAGAGAGAGAGGATTATCTGGGAAGCAGAACAGTTAATTTTTTGTTTTCTTCAGTGTCTGAGTCATTAACAGGTGTATGGTCGAGGACCAGAAGGTTCTGTACCCTGTTCTTATTTCTTCTAACTGTCCATAATCTATTTTCAATTGGTCACTAGCTTCATTTACCTTAAGAGAGGCATTGTGTACACCTCAAAAAGAAGGAAATATTTGCTTGCAATTTATAGAAAAGATGTTTTAAATATAGGCTTGACTTAGCCTGTCCAAATTCAGAAAGTTGAAGCTCTTCGAGGTCTGATATATGGGATGTACCTGATGGATTGTGCTGGAATTCCTTCATGACTCTGTAGGAAATTGAACCCTTCATTCAGCAGAGTTACCTGGATTTCTTTATGTGTGTCAGAACCTTCACAATCTGTCAGTGAAAAAGGGGGTGGGGGGGGGGTTTGTGCATTTCATTTGATCTGTTTTCCAGAATAAACTCAAGGTTCCATGTGTTCCATTGAAATCGCCATGTTCAAGTTTAAACCATCAGAAGTGGAAAACTCTTGTGGGAGAGGAAAACAAAGCTCTAAGTTGTGACATGAACCTCATTGTACTTCCTGGGAGGCTCCATCAGAATAGTAAATTAGTAAATCAGTCACACTGAAACCACCATGCTACACAAAATATTTGGTTTAGTTCTGTCTTTGTTATGTATCAGCCAAAAATGGTGCAACATAGAGGCTCTTAGGAAAACTGAACAATGCATAATACATAAATTAGGCAATTTAGAGTACTGGTGGGATTATGTATTAGCTCTTGCAAGATTGGAGACAAGCCAGATGTCCAGGAAAACTTAACTTATAAAAAATTCAGGTAAATTTCAAATTAACATCGTCGAATGTCCTTAAATTCATGTGAATCTCTGACTTAGCACTCTGTCAGTAATATTAATATGCTTCAATAATTATGAGAATAATTATCAACACTTATTTGACTTCTTCCTTTCTGAAAATGTCTGTACAGTTAACAGCAGTGTCATGTATTAAATCTAGAGGGGAATTTGATTCTATGTGCAAGGTAGCACAAGTAGTCAGGAAATTTGTATTCCTTAAGTTTTAATAAAAGATCATATTTGGAGTTTGGCTGTATGACGGAACGTGTCAAATCAGGAAATACAACCTCTAACACACATCGGCATCCTAGCTAGATAAATGGGCAAGACAGAAATACAGTGGCTCTGTGCTAATACATGCAAATCTATGCAGACTAAAGGTGGAAAAGAAGGCGTTTGAAAGGCACCGTTCGCTTGGTTTGCATCATGGGATCTCAAGAGATCCACTTGTTATAAAAAATGATATAACAAATGCTCAGATTTGTAATTTTGTACTTCAAGAAAATAACTGAAGCACTTCTATTGTCACATTTGAAGCAAGATGCATAAGAAATAAAAATCCTACAGTTTGCACTGTGTTTTCATGTTACTTTTGATTAATTTTATTTTAAATTATAGTTAATTATTAAATACCAAAATGTGGCCTGTGGTTTTACATAGTTTCTCAGAACTTATTCTTTTCTTGTTGATATTTCAGTTGTAAGTGTTCAACAAACACTAAAAGGCGTTAAAGTTATATCACTGCTTCAGTGAAGGCTTTCTGTCAGTAAGTATCAACTGGCTCATTTAAGAACTTGGAGTTTTTATGCTTCTTTGACATGCAGCCAACAACCAAATTCCCTGGCTCTTGTGTCCTCTTGGAGTGCTACAAAAGGCTAAGAGCACATTAAGTGGAAAAGAACTTGCAGAATGCTACAAGGACAGGCCACTGTCACACATCTGACAAATCCTGCCTCCACGCAATGAGTCACATCTGATGGAGAGAAATGGGCTGAGCGCATCAAAACCTTTTGTTGCACTGATATGTTTCACGTATTTAAAATCACGTAACCAAAGTAAAAACACAAAGCTGTGGGCTGGGACCTGCTGGATCTCGTGTCAGCCAGATGTTTGCTGGCCCCGTCTGTCTCGGCTGAACGTATCAGCCTGGCGTGTGTGGAGGAGAGGAAATGGTTGACATCAGTGAAAACCTTGC
Organism: Brachypodius melanocephalos; assembly: GCA_013398615.1. Taxonomy (NCBI): domain Eukaryota; kingdom Metazoa; phylum Chordata; class Aves; order Passeriformes; family Pycnonotidae; genus Brachypodius; species Brachypodius melanocephalos. The sequence goes on along the minus strand of VZSR01001065.1, from coordinate 5,182,060 downwards.
CTGTAGTGGGCTGCTCACTATCTCTCCCATCTGAGGCTGCTCATCCTTTCAGAAGAGCTGGTGGGAGCTGATGGTTTGTCCTGAGAGCAGGATCTGGAACAGGCCCAAGCTGTGTGAGGAGCAGTTGTCCTTTTCTTCCTCCTGAGCCAGCGGAAGATTACAGCCTGTGCAGACCATGACCCCGAGACCATGGCCCTTGGCTATCCCCCATCCCTCCCCGTGCAGGATGCTCCTGCTGACAGATGATTTACAGGACAGGGGGTGCTGCAGGCAGGGAGGGCAGGGATGGAGCTCCCTGCCAGGTGGGAAGAGCTCAACGCTGCACAGAGGGGACAGGGAACGTCCCCTCCGCCAGCCAAGGCACTCAGAGCTGTCACTGCAGATGGTTGTGGTGGTATCTGCCAGCAATGGTGGATGTCACCAGATTCCAGAGTGTCCTCACCTCTGAGAGTTCCAGTGTATTCCTGGGGGAGGGCTGGTTACCCTACACAGGCTGACTGCAGCTGGGGGTGCAGGGATATATCCAGCTTTGGGGCGCTTCCACCCTCAGAGACATCCTGTCCATCGTGAGAGCTTTAGGAACAGAGAGGGACTTTTCTACACAGAGAAGTTAACTGGTGTTGAATTCAGAAAGGTTGTGAGCTGTGCTGGAAGACAAGGCAGAGATAAGTGCACAGTTTCTGAGGAAGGGCAAGCATTTGGATGGACAAGGAGATCAGAAATAATAATGAGGTGGCAGCTTGGGCTGGGTGTGCAAGGCACGGTGCGCTGCAAACGGTGATATGTGCAGAGATGCTAAAAGGGGGAAAAGGCAGGAGAATTTAGAGTCCTTAGCCCTCCTTGTCCAAAACCAGGAATAGCTGAACAAAGAGCCTGACAGGGGCTTGAGGAAGACAGGCATTGGCACAAGGATCTTGGTTCACCCTTTCCACTGTGTCTGTGCTGCTCAGTTTTATTTGCTCCAGGTTGTGTTCTGCTCAGTGAAGTCTTTCGTTGTGCCTTAAAATCTTGGTCTATTTTGTGATTTTGTTTGTGAAAGATGTTCCATGTCTTGGATGGTTCTCTCTGCCCTGACTGTGCCTGCTCCAGGCTGTCCTGTCCGAGATGGGTCCACAGGACCCCTTATATTCAGGATATGAATCAGCCAGGGGTGTACATAGGGACATGAGAAGGTTTTCAGGTAAGTTTCTTACTCCTCATCAAATTCCACCTGCTATTGTGTCTGTTGCTGCTCCCTGAGCTGGTAGCTTTTGTGGAACCCATTATTTCAAAGTACTGCTATTGCTTAGTGATAGCCAGAGTCCCTCACTGCATGGATAAAATCAGATTTTTTTTTTTTTACTTTGTGGATCACTTCACACTTTTAAATACCTGAGTTGCATATGCCATTTTATGACAGATTGTAATACTGTCATGTAATTCTCCATGGCTGACTTTGGTTTTCACTTCACTGAAAACAGCATATCATGAAGAAACCTCATCTCACTCTCCACTTCTCTAAGACACCCATGAGCACACGGGACACCACAAACTCCAGGGTAGATTCTTGTGGAACTCCACAGTTTCCTGGGGTAGAGGACTCCTACTTTTATTAGGAAGTTAGTTATGAATGTGAACACCTTCTATGTTTTTATCCCATTTGAACTTAAAGCTCAAAGAGAGAAAAAATTATCATGAGCACTTTGGGAATATAAGTAAGGTATATGAGTAAGATGCCTATAACTGTGTTTATTTATCTTTTCAGAGAAAACTTGCATTTCTATCATTCTAGCAGCCCATTAGCCATTCCAATCTCCTTGGTCTTGCTTGAGGTTATTTTGATAAATGTGCATTTTCTGTCCTCTTGACATGATGTATTTAGATATTCCTGTAGTCTTCACATAAAAGAATTTCTGTATTACATTTTGATTTTAATTTTCTTTTAACAAGAATTAACTCTGTAGTTAAAGCGCTGCTGTGATGGATGCTCTCCTCCTACAAGCAGCAATATGGTATGGCTGTTAGTGTTCCTGTTGGGAACATTTTGATCCAGGTGCTCAGAAACAACTAAAGAATTGTTTCTGCTCCTGTGTATTTTCTGACCAACTGCTACGTGAATTTTTGGGGGGAAGGGATGTTTGAGGGTTTTATTATAATATTATTTACAGGAAAACTTGGAAATGTAATTGGACTTTTAAGATGATGTTCAACATGGGTCCTGAAAAACTGGGTGAGAAAATCATCTTGGTTAGACCTTGATTTTTTAAGATTTGATTTTTATTTAGGAAAATAAAACCTTGAAATGGATTTCTCAAAAGCCCAACACAATGATCTTACGTGAAACAAAATTATTAACTTTCATGTCAAGGAGTTGCTTCTTGAAGATAAAATGGAAGCAGATCTTGGTAGGAACAAACAATTTGAACACAAACCTTTTATTAAAAATTTGTGAGATGTAATATTTTGTTAAGAATGTATTTGCTTGTGAGAGGATCAGCTGAGGCAGCCCGTGTGCAGTCTGGTGGTTTGTCTGACTGTCCCAGCAGTGTCCCTGAGCAGCCCCATGTGTGCCTTGGGTTCATCCCATCGGGGGTGATTCGCTTCCCAAGGCCGGTTCCCCTTTGTTAAATCCATTGCTCTGTCTGAGCTACAACCTTTTATTTGTACAAAGATACTTCTCCTGAGTGAAACAGAGATAATACAATTAATGTACCTCTCTTGGGTTTAGGTTTTTCTCTTCACATTTCTCCCCAAAGGCTCTGCAGTCACATTCCCCAGCTCCTGGCTGATCTGGTGCTCTGCTGGTTTCAGGTTGGCCAGGGGGCTCCTCCCCTTTCGGTGGTGTTTGAGGACCAAGGTTGATTTCTTCTTCTCTCATCTACAACCTTTTGAATGTAGCCTGAGGGAAAAGTGGTGGAGTCAGTGTAAAACCCTCTCTGCAAAGCGCCTCGGGGTCTGTGGAAGGGGCCACGTTCCTCAAGAGTGACAGACAGAGTGACACATGGCCATGACACAGAGTCTGTGTGATGCAAGAGATCCTTCTTCCTTCCTAGTGAATCAATCAAGTGATGGATGTGATCAAAAGATCTGAAATGTATCAGCCTGCCTATAAATCACAGTCCTGACAAAAGCAACACTCTAGCATCCTCTGGAAGAGCAGAATTTCCTCCTCCTCCCTGATAGTTCCATTTTACATAACCCTAAAAATCCAGAAAACCTTACAGTAAAACCACTCCAGAAATTGGGATTCCTTTATAAAAATGATTTCCAGAATTATTTTTAATTACAGGAGAATGGGAGAATTCAAACCCAGGAATGGAACCATGATCAGCAGCAGTGCCTGTCCTGGGCACTGGACAATTCAGTGGGTGCTCAGTTGAGTCTCTCCTCACAAACTAATCCAAAATAACAGCATTTCAAAAGACTTTGGGGAAGAATCCCTTTTCAGAGAATTAATTCAAAGTAGGTTTAAAAAAAAAAAAATCCTTTTTCTTCACGAGTGCCATCCCATCCCCCTCCAGAAAGGCACAGTCTGACATCTGCTACTGCTGCTGCTCTGCCTGTTATTATTTGTTTTAGAGCCTCTGCCCATTCTTTTGCTTCTACAGCTGCTGCTGGTGTTTCCTCTTGGTGCTTCCTGCCTGCCTGGCCTGAATTCCATCTGACACCCTCTTGGCCCTCTGGCTTTCTGCCCAGCTGGTTAAGAGCTGGCATCCAGTTGACTGCAGCGCTTATTTCTGCAGTAGGAACATGGAATAATATTTGGGTTTCATTTTCTCTTGAGAAGCTCTTCAAGACCCTTTCATGAAGGTAATCCATTATTTTTTCACACTGACCCTTTGATCTGCAGAGGGTCTTGCACCCGTGTGAGAATTGCCAGTGCCTGTAGGGTCTGCAGGGAGACTTGGGGCCAATTTCCTGCTGCAGAAACCTTGAGGGGCTGGTTTGGGAGGGGAAGGGGGTGGCATGGGCTCTTTTGTCTTTCTGTTCACCAGGACAAGGTGACTGCACAGCCTTGCCCTGGCAGCATGCCTGACATCTCTGCTTTCTGTAGACACTTCCCAGTAGAGGGGAGAAAAATCCAAGGAGGAATTCAGGCTGTGCCTTCTCTCTTGTTCTTTCACCTGGGTGTCTCTCAGAAAGCCCAGAGAAGGAAGGAGGGGTTCCTGGTGAGTTTTCCTTCCCAGTGCCCTGGGAGTGCTTCTTCAGCCTTCAGGAGAACAGGGAGTGCCTGTCTGGGCCTTTTCATCAACAAAGATAAGAGCTAAGAACTGGAGAAGAGGCAAGTAACTGAAATTGCAGAATCTTCTCCTTTGTTGCCTTGAATTTCTCACATTTAATGAACTTCATAGTATAGTGCTGAATTAAGGATGATATGCCCAAGGTATTTTGGCTTTTGAGAGCTGAAAGATGAGAACCTGGCCTCTGGAAGATGAGACATTTGAAAGAGTCCACAGCTTATGGCAAGAGCTTATAAGCAATATCCCCACATGGCTTATTGATATGAGATTTTTCTGGTTTTATTAGATCACTTAGGAAATATTCCTGTCTTCTGTACTAGCACTGGTCCCTGCCAACATCCTGAAGGGTGGGGAACCTGCTGACCTGATTATTTGGAAAAGACAACTCTTTTTTCTTATCCTGAAGTTACCAGCTGTATTCTATTAATGGCCAAAATAGACTTCTGATTCAATATTATCTTTTCAGCTGTGAAATAGCACCTATCCCGTGTAGATTTTTTCAATTTGGAACCAAAATAAATCCTTATTAGCTACACTGTGAGTATCCTGACACTGGCTTGTGCACAGAGTGGCTGAAGTGAAGCATTGCAGCTACAATCTGATGTTCCCACTTGTCTGTCATCTAGATGTGGAGCATTTTTTTGCACTGGGTAAGTGTAAGATGCTATGCTAGGAGAAAATACTGTGCGGGCTAGTAATCACATTTTTATGGATGAAAGTATTTCCAGAACAACAGCACGTCCAGTACAGAGACTACCAGGGAAAGGTTCATCTGCAATGAGCACAATGAGCACATGATAATGGGTGCATGGAGCTGTGTTCCACCAAACAATGGCCAAGGACCCATCTTCTAACCCAGAAACTGAAGACTCAAGAATTACACGGAAATACCAGTAAATTGAAAGGAAAAAATTGTGGTCACCTCCCTTTCTCCTGAAGTTTGTTAGCTAGCTCTGTTGAAGGAGCGGAATGCAAGAAGAGACACAGATCTGAAATCCCAGGTTCTGTAAAGAAACCCTTTCCAGGTGGAGGGATCAGCCTGTTCAGAGGCACAAGGTTTGTTTCTTGCAGCTGGCCTTGAATGATTATTTCTCAGTGTTTTGCTGTCATGCTGCCCACACCACAGTTAAGCAGCACCTAAAACCTCCTCAGGACAAGGGAACTAACAAACGTGGGAAAAAAAAGTTTGAGTTTATGATACAAAAATTTGTAACCTGTAAAGCATTTCATCTCCATGTAATTTTGTGTCAGTACAATGTAGTGGGGAAGAGCAAGAATAATATTTTGCCAAAAAAGGCTAATTTTCAAGAGAATCAAGCTGCTGAGCACTGTGATGTCTCATATTCCTTAAATTTGCCATACTCAGATTTCTATCAAAATATGAGACAAATAGTACAAAGAAAATCTGCAGCTTTTAAGAATGTTGAGGAAAAAAATGAAAACGCAGGATATGGGTAACAGTGCACTCCTGCAGAGACTTGTGGTGAACCTCCACCAGAGCATTCCTTGGTGACTCCTGCTCCTCCATTTGGGGTGTTCTGGGCACTGCCAGGGGCTTCAGGGCTGGGTGCCACACAGGAAATTCTATTCCCTCTCCCAAAAAGCAAGAACGAGTACAGGAGGGGTTAATTTTGACTTCTTGGTTCATTCTTAGATGGTATCTTGGGATTGTGCTTGACAATCTTAACTTGACACCTGTATATATATATTTATTTTTATTGGAACATAGAATTACAGTGGATTTTAAGTGATTCCGTTTGGTTTGTAAAATGATATTTTGTTTACATTGGTTCTTCTGGTTTGTTTTCAAAATGTTGTTACAGTGAGCTCTTAAATATTTTAATTAGCAGCACATTAAAAAATACTGTTTTCAGGGAATTAAGTCATTTAGAACTAGTTAAGGCCCTTCTGTATCACTTTAACCTGAATCTAGGCTGCTAATCCTGTTGAATAACAAAAACACTGAATTTCCCTCCCTGGTTGCAGACTCAGGCAGATGCTCACGACTAAAGTGCACCTTGAATATCCCTCAAGGGAAGAAAACCAGAAATTTGATTTTTTTTTTTTAATATATCTCTAAAACATAGATCAATTCCACTAGTGTTGGTTATGTAGTCTAGTGGAATGTCTGAAATTCCTGGGGTATCTGCTTCTGTTTCATATGATATTTCTGATGACATCAAATAAAACATTCTCAGAATGTTCCTTCAAGCTGAAAAATGCTTTTGGTTTTCCCATACTTGTAAACATTTGAGTCCCTTGATATTATTACATGGCTTTTACTGTCATGTATTTTTAAAAAAAAAAAAAATCCCAGAGCCATTAGGTCTCTTCTCATTTCTTTTATTGACCATTTGTCAGATCTTTGGGGGCCACACAAGTACCTCAAAGTGCCAAAGGCATCATTTACAGCAATGTCTGTAGGTGCAGCCATTCAGAAACCCAAGCATATAAAACATAAATATGTCCATTGTCCCTACGGTGGGGCTTTGGTCTGGCCACATCAGTGCTGCCTTCCCTTGGATGGGGCTGGCATCTTCCTCCCATTTTCCCTTCTCCACGGTTCCCCCTCACTGTTCTCCCTGATGTCAATGCAGGTTTGGACCCTCCACCCAAACCTGTGCTGTTTTTCCTTGGGTTTTGGGGGTTTTTTTGCCGTGTGTGCTGAAAGCCAAGGCAGTGAGCATCAGCTGCTGCTCCCCCAGCCCGGACCTGCCCTTTTCTCGAGGCTGTCCCGTTTCAGTTCTGTGCTGCTGCTGCTGCTCCCTCCGCAGTCCCAGCGGGATTTTCCCTCCTGGAAGGAAAGCACAGCATCAGAGCCCCCATCCATTATCCCCATGCAGCTCCAGAGTGCCCTGCTTGTTTTTAGGCCTCTCCCCAGGATTTCGTGGGAGAGCCATGGCCTTGCTAAACAACCTCCCCTCTCTGCTCTGCTCAGCCACGGCGGCCTTCTCTCTGACCCTGCTGCTTCTGCCACCTGGAGCAGCCTTCCTGTGTCTCGCTGCCTTTCTGACTCACCACCTACATTTCAAATGCCACGTGAAAGCCTAGAGTTTCAACCTTGCCTTGGAACAATCTGCAGCAGCTTAAGGAAAACAACCTCCGCCTGTTACCCGAAGAGGGTTCAATAATTATTTCTCTAACCCTCCTAAACTAAAAAGGTTGGCCACCAAAAACAAATAGGAGGAAGACCCCCCACACATTATCCATATTGGCTGGCTTTTTATTGAAGAGGTAACAGAAATAAAATAAAAGCTTGACAATTACCTCTGCTGCCTGGAAAATACAAAATATAAAATGTCTATCCATGCAAATAAAACAGATTGGTATGTCGATGTTTTTGTGCATATTTGTGTGTTTTTCTGCAATATTCCCATCGACTCCTGGTTCTTAAGAATCCTTTCAAAAGAGGTGTATGCTAAGCAGTAGTAAGGACAGAGTGTACTGTTCAAGTAAAAATAAGGTTAAATACCCATCAAGAACAGGATGATTGGAGGAACTGATTTAAAGTAAGTTCACAATTCTGTGCTGCTGAGACTATTCCTGCTTTAAAGCCTCTGCCCCGTGCTGGTGAAACTCTCCAGGGCATCCCCACAGGTGACGGATGCACTTCAGTTCTTACAGGAGGTATTTGCCATCCAGTGCTGTCTGTAGCAGGGCCAGGGACAAGGCAGCACCAGAAAGATTTTTTCCAGACCTCAGCAGAGTAAAAGGAAGTTTGATTAAAATTAATGTGGCAGGCAAAAAGCATTTGGAAACCACTTTCTACCAAAGTCCTTGCTAATGCCCTGAGGAGCAGAGCAGGGAGGGAGATTACAAAGTCATCCTCAGTGTTTGCTTCCAGCATTATTTTTACTAACTGCTCACTGTTTTTTTCTCTCTGTCTAAAGTTCTTAAGAGCCCATTTGCCTGGTAAACCCATCTATTTATCTCACTGCTGCGTGTGGCTTTGCTTGTGGATGCTCATGCCAGCCAGCCTCGAGCACCTTCTCCCTTGTGCCTGGGGAAGGCAGCACCCTGCTTCCAATTAGCAAGGCAAGGAAGCTGACTGCAGGAGCCTCTTCCTAACAAGAAACACCTCTGGTGCTCTGTTATTTCTGTTTGGTGCCTACTGTCCCCAGTCAAGCTCAAGAGATTGCTGTGCTTGGAACCAGATACAGAGATCTTGTCTTCATTAGGGAAAAGGTGGTTTAGATGTCTCGCTAAAGGGATTCAAAAGACTCGAGCTTAATACAAATCAGTTGCTGTTTTTAAAGGGGGGTTGTTAACTTTGAATAGCTAAAATAGATTAAAACAGCTGCTGTCTTTGGTAAGGCTGTAGCAATGGCTAAAATCAGGAAATACCCACGGCGTGGCTCAGCCAGAAACTGCCAGACAGATTCTCCAGGCAAGTCAGGTGAGCTCTTGTTTCTGCTGCTGGGGCCAGTCAGGATTTCCTTTCCATACGTGGACAGCTGCTTTGTGTGAGCACCCAGGGGTGCCTGCCTCACCTGGCAGAGTACCTTGCTGTGTAAAGCACAACTAATAGGTGAAATAGGATTTGTACCTTTGAGCAGGTTCCTTATTTCTCTACAAGTCTTTGTTGCTCTTTACTACCCTGTGTGAGTGCACGATGGGTAGGAATTTCCTTCATGAGGGTCGACACAGCTTCAGTTTTCCTCTTAGGCCCTGGAAACTGTGTTGTACTAAAATTCTACACGAGGAGGAAAAATTGTCAGCTGTAAGGGGAGAGAAGAAAGTCACTGTCAATCTGAGAGATAAAATTATGTTTGCCCATAGTAATGAAGCTTTTTCTTTTACAGACTGGGCAGCTTTGTCCAGATTATATTTCAGTAAGTGTCATTCAAAGTCTGGTTCTCTTCTCTTTCAGTACAGTGAGCATTGAAACTGCTGATGTGAACAGTTGTACCTACGCCATTATACTGTTTCTGTTATTAACCCTAATATATGCCAGTCTAACCTTCTGACTAACCTTAACAGGGGTAAAAGTCCTTAACATCTCCTTAATGTTTTCTTCAGCTACTTCAGTTACTTCTTCTCTGAATTAGAATTACTTACATACTGCCATTGTATTTAAATACAGCATTTGCATCTCTGTGGGTACATGCTAGTTTGGTTCTAATTATTGCATTGGAAGCCTGAGGCTAGAGTGAGGTTGTTGCTTAAATAATATATTAAAGGAAGGAGGCCATTTGGCTGGTTTTGTTAAAAATCCTGGGGCAATCATTTGTGTAAAACCACTGAAGGCTCATACAAATGACACCTGTATAAGCTCCAGGGAGAATGTTCATCTCAGTTCATGCTAGAAAAACCCCAGCTTAAGAGTCATTAATGAAGCAGGAGAACTGCAGAAAAATTCCTTCCTGCATCTCTAGGAAGAGATTCAGGAATGGCTGAAGCAGCTAAGAAATATCACTCATCACTGCTCCAAAATCTAAAGAGAGCGGGCTTGGGGGGTGCAGCTAAGAAGCTCTTGGAAACTTTTGAAATCGTTTTCATGCTTTAATGGTTGTATTTAACCTTCATTAAATGTTCAAGTAAGTGAATATTTTGGTTTATTAAGTGGGGTTCGGGTTGCAGTACAGACCACCACTCACTTCTGCTTTAATCTTTGCACTTATGGGAAATATTCACCAAGTTTAGACACTATTTAATCTCTTTCTTTCCAGTCTCTTGAATTAAAACCACCAACAAAACAAAACAACAACAAAAAAACTTTTTAAAAGTCCTGCTTACACCTGATATTAAATTAAATTCGTGTTACTATTAGCTTTTCCTAGTATCTAGGAACTCATCACTTTCTGTTTCATTAGGTGGGGTTCTTCGGACTGGGAATATTCCCGGTGTGTTCCTGGATGCCAGGGATGGCTGGCACAGGCAGCAGGTACCTGCAAGCCCCTCCAGTGCTGTGTGACACACAGCTCCTGCCCTTTCTCTGCAGGGGAACCTGGGGTGCAGCTGCTCCCAAGCCTTCCTCCCGGGGCTTTCCTGGGCTGAAGGCTCTGACCTGGCTGTCCAGGCAGGATTTGGGAAAGGTGCAGGTTGAGGTTTGATTCCCCAGCATTTTATTTTTCAGATCAGCTCTACCCGCTGGGCTGAGATTTGATGGCGTGAACTTGCAAAGTCAGAGCCATGAAAGGAGCACTGAAATCCTTTCACACTGCCCAGCCCCTCTCCAGATAACCTGCTGGTGTTCTCATCCTGCCAGAGAGCTGAGGGGCTTCTATCTCACCAGCAGATGACAGAGCCGGGATTCCTGCCCTGGAGCAGCTGCAATCCGAGACTCCAGAGCTGTGATCAGGCTGTTGGGATGGCCAGGAGCTCTGGGAGGGCTCCATACCTGTCCTGTCCCGGGAACATTCCCCTTCTGAGCCTGGGATGCTGCAGCCAGCCTTCCTTCTCCAGGGAGCTGCGCTGACGCACCACGGGCTGGGGACACTCGGTGGCTCTAGACCCTAGCTGTGAGTGCCTGAAAATAGCCTCAAAGCCTTGATTGCAGAGTAACAGGACACTGTGCAAAGCTTCCTTGCAGCAGCAGGGCCGGGATGTGCCCTGTGCCGGCACCAGGGCCGGGCTGGCTGCAGCAGGAGCCGGCAGGCTCTGGCAGAGGCCCCGTGCTGCGAACAGCATTCTGCTCATTCCCGGGCCTGCTCACATTCCCAATGTGCTCCGAGGGGAAGACAGGCCCTACTAACCGAGAGGGAAAAGAGCGGCCGAGGTTATTTTGGCCCCTGTTATTTGGGAAGCCAGGCTGCATGTTACACGATCACCTTACGATCTGTAAAAATTAAAGTGCCGGGGCCGGTCCTGGTCACACATCCGTGGGGGCTGTACCAGTGTGCACAGCCCTGGCAGAGAGCTGTCACCCTCCCGGTACCCCCGTGTCCCTTTGCTGTGCCCCTGGCAGGCTGAGGGCTCTGCGATATTCCTGTTAATGGCACAGAGGAGAGGGGACCCTGCCCTGGACCTGCTCCAGGGTCACATTCAGGTTTTGTCCCTTTGCTGTGTCCTGGCAGGCTCGGGGCTCTGCGATATTCCTGTTAATGGCACAGACGGGAGAGGGGACCCTGCCCTGGACCCGCTCCAGGGTCACATTCAGGTTTTGGGTCAGCGCTGGAGCAGCGGCTCTGGAGGGACACGGGGCAGGGAGGGGACACGGGGACAATGTGGGGACAACCTCCGGGAAGCTCCTGGCAGCCAGCAACACGAGGACTTTGCTTTTATTACCAAACCTTTGCTTTCTGAGCTGTCCCTGCAGATGGCTGGCTTTTCATTCAGAAGAACAAAACCCAGTACATAAAAAGAACAGGAAAAAACAAACCAACAAACCTCAATCTTCTAATATAGCAAATTATCCCCCATACAAACTCAATATTTGGTCTCACTTCAGTGCTTTTTGTGCACTCCCAGAGATGTCTGAGATTTCTTCCCTGTTTATGAGCAGTGCTATAACTAGAGCTGGATGATGCTTTGCAGCTCTTGGTTGTTATTCACCAGAAATGCAAGTTCTAAAATTCAAAGCATCTAAGGGAATAAGTGAATCTGCTTTTTAAAAAAAGGCAAACACAAAAACAACTTTTGGGATATTTAAACAAAGTTTACATTTCTTATTTCAAATTACATTTTTATTTAGAAATCCAAAATGTTACTTTAGATAATTCTATAGACTGGGAAAACCAACAAAATTTAATCAATATTTCATTTTGGATCAGCCAAAAGGATTTATTTAAGTCAGGAGGGAAGAAAAAATTTAAACAGACCTCTAGAAATAGAAATTCATTTCTAAGACCTGGGGAAAAAAAAGTGAAAAATCTATTCTTAAACTTCTGGTTTAGTCAGTGAACAAAACTTCTTTCATTCTAGACACTGATCTCTGGAGCTAGTGAGGCAGTAAATCTTTGTCCAGCCTCAGTTCAAATAATTAAGACACATTTTCTGTTCATCACATTTCCTGATAATATGATAGCTCCACTTTTACATAATGCTGTTTCAGGATTTATAAGACTGGAGGTAATTAATTCTAATATAATTATGAGATCTCTGGAGATCGTGATCAATAGCACAGACTAAAAAGGAAAGTTCTTCAGAAAGCAAGGATAGAAGGAGTACAAAAAGTAGATTTTTTTTTCCAAGTGCTTTCATTAATAAATTTTACTAAAGTAGAAATTCAGACAGGAACTGCAGAATAAGCTCTGTCTTGGCAGAAGTGGGCACTGGCTGCAGTCAAGGTCCACTGACTCACACCCCTGACCAGCCAGGGAGATTTTGGGAGATCCCTGCTGCTGCAGCAGGGACTTGTGCTGCTGCCTGGTACAAATTTCAAGCAAACAAATTGTGTGCATGAATACATCATAGCAGCACCAGCATCACGTAGAGCCCCCAGCTCTGCCCACAGCCTTGCTAAGGTCTATGCAATCACAGAGCTGGTCATTACCTAATAACTGCTCTGCCTCACCTCACATAATGCCTATTCTTTGCATGAATTGCCAAGTTCCCAAAAGCCTCAAAACTATCTGCAGTGATCGAGTCCTGATTATGGTCTGCAGATGAATTGAGAGGTTCTGTTCCATAACCTCTGTGTGACTTTGAAAAGTGCATTCCACTCCAGGCAGAGTCTAACGCAATCTGTTTCCACTGAAGGCGAGCACCACTGGAAATATGATTACAATAATTGTATTATGAACATGGCATTGTCGTGATCAAGTGAAGGGCTCCAAAATGTAACTGATAAAATTGTAACTTTGACCTCCATCTTTAGCTCAAAAACTGAATCCAGTTCAAATATCCCAGTGCATTAGGCTCGTTAGCCCAGCAGTTCAATCCCTGCTCCCAGGAGCCACTTCACAGACAATACCGGGGTAAACAAGAGCTTGTGGGAGGGGAGAAACAGGATCCATCTTTTGATGTCAGTTTAGAGTGTAAAAAAATGAATCTTGTGCTGTAACAGTTCCATCAATTCCCTGGAGCCAGAGCAACAGAGTATTCGATTTGAAATCTCTGTGTACACACGCTGGGGCAAATTCATGGTTGATGTAAATGGTTGTAACTTCCTTGGCTGTATGGAAGGAAGTGTATGTACCACTGAAACCAATGAATCTGGGGCTGTTTGCACCATATGAGGATTCATCCCCTTCATAAATATTTATGCAAAAAATGAGGAAATTATAGTAATTTAAAAATATTTTAATATGTGTTCCAAATCATGCAGAACATAGTAGACCCCTTCTGCTTTGTTTTCTTATCCTCTGGCTTCATTCAGGTCCTAGTTTGAACTTCTCAGCTAAATATGGAAAGAAACGTGTCAGTTGTACCAGTCCCACCATTAGTTTCAGTTTGCAGAAGTGCCATTGATACAGACTCCTGCATTTATTTGGGGTGGAAAGTGTCTATTTAAATTGTGAAATCAATCGTCAAATTAGATGTGTGACTGCACACATCGTTCCAGTGTTTATTTTCTTTTCTGGCACACTTGTGGCTCTTTGGGTTTGAAGAATGTAACTCAGTTGGAATGAGCCTCAGTGATAAAATGGCCATCACATAAGATGTCTCTGTGTTGTTTTGAAATGTACTATTACAAGGCATTTTAATAAACTTTGTTTTTATTTTCCTTGATTAATAACACATTTGCTCGTGAATTTTTTGGGATGTTTGATTCATGGTCTTTCCTTTCTTTTCCTTAGAACTCCTTGGTGGCAGCAGCCTCCAGGAGGCCTTGTGGGACTATCCCATGGCGATCTGACCTGGTCCTGCCTTTGTCCAAGTAATTTTAGTCGCACTAACACTTTTGACCCCTGGTGTCATTGATAAGCTCCAGAGAACCGAGTGCTGGGTCAAAAAAAGTTTTGAAAGATCTGCAGAAAACTAAATGCTTAAAGCCATGTGATTGATATTTATTTGTTTTAATGATGAATATAGAAAATAATACTCTGTCGCTTTCTCTTCTCTGCCCATTCACACTGACAGAGAAGCTGTTTTATGGATAGTAGATCCATTATGAGTATTAAAAACTGGCAGCTATGTAAGGGAGATTATTCTGTTTTCATCTTCTCTGCTCAATAGCTGATATGGTTTTTACCTGTTCTTCAGCTGTGTGGTTAAGAGGGAAAGATGCTGAGCATTACGCAAAGCATTAAACAACAGCAGTTGATCACTTCTGCTAATATGGTTTCACTATAGGATATTGTCATCTTCTTCTGGTTGGCATTTGCCTCTCAGAGAATTGTTTGGCTAATGCACTGCTTAATACTTTCATTTTCTCTCTCTTTTTTTTTTTTTTAAACAGGCTTTTATCTTTAAACTGTTTTTATAAAGCAGAAAACTGTGTCCCTTTGAACCATCCTCTGATGTCATAAGAGCTGGGAGCTGACATGAATTACACTGTGAAAATACTGACATTTAGAGCGAGGTACCAGCATGTGCTAAAACCCAGTAACACATGATGCGCCCCAGAATATTTTCTTACCATAGTGTTATTAGTGGCAGGCTCTTTGGTCTGAACGCCTTTGATAAGTGAAATTAGCATGCTGCTTTTCCAGCCTAAGTGTGGTAAATTCTTTCCCCTTTTGGGGTAAAAAAATATAAATATTAAAGAAAACTCCAAGCATCGCTATTTGCAAGGTTACAATGTTTGTTATTAGAACCGCGGAATACGCTCAGTCTCTCAGAGAAGACAGTGTGAGGGACCCCTGAAAGGACAGGAAACATCTATATTTGCTGGCAGTGGGCCTGTATGAAACATATTGCTCACAGTGCCATCCTGATGGCACGGTGGGGAGAGCCAGCTCAGCTATGCAGAACGAAAACACACCCGCGTATCGACATTTCATAGCGCAGCACGCGCCCGCCGCTGGCCAGGGGAGGGGAATGAGACGAGGCTCTTTGCAGGAAGCCAGCTCTGTGGACAGCTAAAAAAACCCAGGATGTTCACTGGAATTAGGGCCCTAATCTTAATCCCCTCCCAGGAGGAGCAGCAGAACGCAGGAAGCACTTTGCACAGGGCTTCCTCTGGGTCCCCCAGAGGTGTCCCACAGAGAAGCCTGGTTTTAATGCTGCATTCCTCAGCACAAATAAAGCACAGCTTGACAGCCTACTTGTGCAAGGCTTGAAAGGAGACTCTTATGGAACCCTCCAGCATATGAATAGTGAGGCAATAGGGAAAAGCACTGCTTCCCTTACACTTTATTTTTTTTTAATACAACACGGTTATGCCTTACACGAAGACAAAGTGGATTTTGAATCTTAAGTAACATCAGAAAATTATACAGCACTGTGCATCCTGTAAAGAAGGCTGAATTTAGCACCACTTATTTCCACCTATATCCATCCTCTAACTGTGCCTTGTATAAACAGTTTTGATTCTGTCAGGTAATTTTCCTGATTGTGTTAATGGATATTACCCTTCTCATGTGTATACAAAAAGCTTGGAGATGCTTTTAATCTCCCTGTTTGTCTTGCCCAAAAAAAGACATCCAACAAATCAAAAAGCTCCACAGCCTTTTATTTTTTTAAACCTAGTCTTTAGCTCCTGGAACTAACTAAAACAAGAACTCCAATGCATTTGTAAATAGTCCCAATGAAGAACAGCAGCTTTGGCTGAGCTGAGGATGGAAGTGATTGCCCTGGCTCCGGCCACCCGTGTGTGCCCAGCCCAGGACCTGCAGGGCAGAGAGAGGGAGCAGAGCCAGGTTCCCTGGGGACAATCCTGCTGGCCCCATTGTGCAGGGCAAGGATAACCGCTTCACCTGCCTTGGGAGCACCAAGGGGCTCTGCAGCCCCTCCAGAGCACAGGGATGTGCACAGAGAGGTTCCAGCCCTGTTTGCCCTGGGATAGCAGGGCAGCCTCATTGACTGCCTCACTGATTCGGGTTTACCTGGAAACAGAGGCCAGACAAAGCTTAAAAGGTAAAAGTGGATCTATTTAATTAAGGGCTTTTAGGTACATTAAGGGCAGATAAAGCCTCTCAGAGGCTACACTCAAGATGAACGATGGTCACGAGTTTTTCAGACAATTATAAGTTTGGTCAATTTGCATGTCAAGGGTTAATTCTCCAATTACAGCTTCAGGTAATGAAGTCATAGACCCCCAGTTTGCTCCTCCCCAATTCACTTTTGTTTATACTTTTCAGGGCCTGAGGCTATAGGGTGTCCTTGAATCTGAGGCCTAGAGGGATTTTTTAGTCTGAGCAAAATATGAAGACAGTTAACGAGCACTTTATACGGAGTTTAGAGCTGTGGGCTAATTCAGTATAGGATTTGAAAAATACAAAAGCTAAAATCCTAAGGCATCATGATGGTGATGTGCTCATCTCCCACGGGGGTGCTGAGCCCCTGAGCATCCCTGGGGGCTGGGAGGAATGCAGATGTGGCAAGCAAAGGGCAGGGGCAGCAGCTGGAGCCAGCTGGGGCTGAGCCTCTGCTGTGCTGACCCCATGGGTGAGCTGCACACCCTCTGCACCCCACGGGAGCATTGGGAAAAGTGATGCCTCTAAAGTGAGCAAATATGCAGGTAAGAAGTGGCACAGGTTGTGTATTGGGGTGTGTGTGTTGTGTAGAAATTATCATTTCAATAGGAATTGCACAGCCATTATCAGCCATCTTTACTAATTGCTCTAGCCACAAATTCTCTCTGATAAAGATTTCAGCTGTTTGGAGGCAGGCTTGGATTTATAACCACAAGATAAAGTGATACATTCAAAATTGCTGCTGAAGGAGCCCTCAGAAGGATTGGTGCAGAATTCTGCTCTGGTTTCTTGCCCTGCTTTACCCATCCAGAGCAGCCCCATCCCTTGAGCTGCACTCAGAGGGACGACACAAGGGTGCAGAGTTTGCTCACAGGGGTGCCCCCACCTCCATCCCCAAAATCCTTCCCACACCCCCTCGTCAGGCTCCTGGCCCTTCTTGTCTCCCCCAGCAGATGAACTCAGGCTGCTTGATAAAAAATGTTAATAAAGTTTTGTTTGGGTCAAAAATGGTGTTCTGTTAAATGTACTTCATTGTCTTCAGAGTCATTTACTTTTGCCTTGATTTTTGGTAGGTTGTTGGTTTGGTTGTGGTTTTTGTTTGTTTGTTTGTTTTAGGGGTTTTTTTGCCAAAATAATGTGAACAATACAAGAAATTTTCCTCTTTTTTCACTCCCAAAAGAGAGAAAAAGAGAAAAGGAGTAAAACATCCTAAAAAATAACCAAATCCAGGCAGACATACTTTAGCTTTGAACAGTGAAAGGCACTTTGTGATAGGTTTTTCCAGAAATGGATTATTTAGAGGGAGGGTAGTTGCTTGGTTAAGTAAGAAAAAAAAAGAAGAAATTTTTTTTTTTTTTTTTTAAAAAGAGAGAGATAGAAATTATTAGGAGAGAAGAAACAGTGAGAAAATAAAGCAGGAAAAGGGAAGAGTATGAGAGGCACAGCAAGGGTGGGGCAGAGGAACTCTGGGAGACCCAAGGGTACTTTATGTGGCTCATGAGTTGAGTCCTGTTGTCTTCTACTGCCCCAAGTTCCCTAACAAAGTTATTCCAATGGGAGGGATAATTTTCATCCTCTCCAAACCACTCACAAAATTTTGAAGAATGATGCGAGAAGAAGAGTGAATAAAAGGCTGGAGGTCAGCAGAACTTGCAAAGGGGCCAAGCACAGGTGGAACAGCAAGCCTGAATACACTGGTGGTAAAAGACTTGTCAGGAGAAACTCATGAGAAAGATGTCAAAGTTAGGAAAATGAGAAGGCTATCAGGAGCTTTGAGAGTTAGAATTTCAGGGAAAGTGGAGCTGTCTTGCAGGAGAAGCCTATGTGTCTACTACCCTATCTTTTTCACTGCTTTTCTCCAGAGAAATAGGGAAAAAAAAAAGTGGAACTTTGTATGGGAGCTGAGTTTGTGTTTAGGTGGACTTGGGGAGTTTATAACATGATGAGAAGGATTCTTGGGCAACCCCTCCTAAAACCTAAAGTCGCCACAGGCTCTGTGGGTCTTGGCTTGGGGGTCTCCTGAGCTTTCCCAGCTCCTGCTCTGCCAAGATCAAACCTTAACCCCTCAGGCACTGCCAGAACAGCCAGAGGATTCCTGTGAAGCCATCCCACTCACCCAGAGGGGCATTTTGGCTCAGCAGAGGCCTTTTACGGGGGAGACAAGGCTGGCAGGTGAAGTGCACCCTCCTGAGAGGCAGGAGCAGAAAGCTGCTGCCAGCACCCTGCCCTCTCCTGCAGTGGGTGGATGTGTTACAGGAACACAACCCTCCAGTGTGGGGAGACAGCTGGGACACCTCTGGGGAGGAAAGAGCAGCCAGGAGCATCACTCTGGATGTTCTGGATCCCAGCAGGGAGAACTGGCTGCAGCCTTGGCTCGTCAAGGGGTGCCTCTGGGGACTGGAAGCTTTTTCTTTGCAGTTTGAAAACCCACGTTGTGTAAAATTGTTTAATACTCACGATTCAATTGATTTTAAAGTGGATAATCATCACTGAGCTTTAAATACACAGAGCTTGTTGTTGGAACTACAGCTTTTCTTTGTTAATACTAACATTAAATATTTGTTCTGGATAAGGATAATCTAGTAATATGGGGAAACACCTGTGATTGAACTGCTGTGATAAAGATCTCTACTATACACTTCTCCTGCCAATATTTTCACAAGCCTCACTATATTCAGGGGTAAATAAATTTAATTAATTTTCCACTCCTGTTGCCTCACAAATTTGAATGTATTTGAAGCAATAGGTTGTAAAGCCTGGTCCAAAACCTGTGCTAATTTGTTTAAGGAGTTCTGTTTGACAGAAGCCCCTTTTTTCCCTCCAGCACTAATTGGGTGATGATGATTGGGTCGTTTGGGGAAACACCAGAGCAGGAGAAGGCAGCTGGAGACAGTGTGTGAGGAAACCCAAAACCGTGCACAGATTTAGGATTTTATGAAGCTGCAGCTCTCTGTCTCACTTCAATGGAACTGCATTACCCACAGGCAGTTCTTCCCTGTTTCTCACATGGCCCCTTCTGTGTGGCTTTCTAAATCCCGTAAGAGGGTAAATTTTTCACTTGAAAAGTTGAAAATGAAGTGATTTGTTTCTCCCTCTGACAACAACGTAGTCAAGAAAAACTGATGCTGAATGCCTCTGTTAAACACATGTGAATGTCACATATATCTTCATTTAGTGTTATATATTATATTTTTAAATAGGAACTATCTGATAATTTTGGCTTGTAAATGTCTTACTGATATACTATGCATAAACTTAATTACTCCAAAGAGTATTTTGCTCCAATTTTACTTTGCTTGTTTTTGGGTTTTTTTTGTTTTGTTTTGTTTTGTTTGTTTGTTTGTTTTTAATACCCTCTTCAGAAAGAAATAGTATTGTGGCATTGATATTTATTAAAACCAAACAAAACCTAAAAATCCAGTCTTTCAAAGCAGCTGTCATACATCCTTGTAAGTATTTAACTGGGCTCTTGCATGCATGCAACTCTTACACTTCAGAACATTATTCTGAGCTGTGATTTTTGTAGATAGAGTAATTCCTTTTAATATTAGTTGCTGCTAAGGCCTCTGTAAACCCAGACCTTGTGAAGCCAACAGCAAATTTCTACTTGCTTTTATGTTGGCAAAAAGAGAAACTCATCTTTCAGCCATGTAAAAAGGCAGAGGGAGCCAAGGGATCTGCCAGGGTTTAATGCAAGGGCAGGGGAGCTGTGGTCCCACCTTTACTGGCTGACCTGTGAGGGGCTGGAGGAGCTGAGTGATGGCAGGAACCTCGTTCTTAACTTCAGTCCTTACCTGAAAACCCCTGTCATCAGGAGCTACCCACAGCAGGAGCTGTGTCAATCCTTAAAAGCAATTCCTGTTCCCAAAATGAGTGACACTTCAGTGCTCAGTGCTGCCCAGTCCTGCTCCTGGCATGCCTGGGCAAGAGCTGTGTGCCTAAAAGAGCTCCAAACGCACCTCACTGAGAGCTGTGTGCCTAAAAGAGCTCCAAACCCACCTCACTGAGAGCTGTGTGCCTAAAAGAACTCCAAACCCACCTTACACAGCTCCAAACCCACCTTACACGGAGCTGTGTGCCTAAAAGAGTTCCAAACCCACCTTACACAGCTCCAAACCCACCTTACACGGAGCTGTGTGCCTAAAAGAGCTCCAAACCCACCTTACACAGCTCCAAACCCACCTCACTGAGAGCTGTGTGCCTAAAAGAGCTCCAAACCCACATTAGACAGCTCCAAACCCACCTTATCTAGCTCCAAACCCACCTCACTGAGAGCTGTGTGCCTCACAGAGCTCCAAACCCACCTCACTGGAGCACACTGAACTCAGACTGCTCGCAGGGTTTGGGGTTCCAGAGGGTCTCCAGCCTTTCCCCTCTTGTGCTGGTCTGTGCTGCACTCTGAGGGTCACACTAATTGGAATATTTGCTCACTTCTCTTCACACATTTTAACACCCACTGAACACGGCTTTGTAATGAATCCCTGGTTTGAGTACGAGTACCGTTGGCAGCAAAGAAATTCAGTGCTTCTGTTTTCCATATTCCTCATCCCAGGTTGTACACACAGCATTGAAGGGCAGCTAATACTATTTTTTGCTATAATATCAGCAACAAATAACATTTCCCTAATAATTCCCTTTTCTTTTTAAAGAGCTTTTTTGACCAGATTAAATTTATTTGAGATAACAGAAACGTTATATTGATGTTTAACCCACAGAAACTCTTGGGTGTTTTTTTTTGTTTGTCCTAGTACTGCTTTCAAGGCTCCAGTGAAATCTTTCTATAGAGTACTGAATATCCAGGAAATGTGGCACACCTTTTCTTCTGGCTTCTGGTTCTGCTTACACTCTTTTAAAAAAGCTTATCCAGCTGGAAAACACAGCCATTTAAAGGTGACTTTCTGTGTGTCAGGTTCCTCCTTCATGAACAAAACTGTGTAATAATTACAACTCTGATAAATGGTAAGTGCAGAGTCTGGGACAAACATTTCCTATTGCCATTGCTATTCCAGGGCTGGGGTGTCTGTGTGTAGCCCTGCTCTCAAACGAGGAATAGGCAGAGGAAGCCCAATATGCAGATGAAATCTAATAATAGTGGAGGTTCTTCTTTCTCAGCTGCCTGAACTGTGCTGTAAATGCAGGGGGATGCAGTGGCAGCAGGGCATCACTAATGGGCTGGCTGCCTTTTCCTGTGCCTGTTCCCAGAGAATGTATATCTGGATTATCTCCTCTTTAAACCATTGAAAAATAATAAACAACGAAGACAGAAATTCAGTGAAAAATTGTTCATCTTATTGAGGAGGGTTTTGTTTTTGGGTTTTTTTTTTTTTTTTCCAGTGGGAGTAGGGGGCTAAATGCAATTTTTTTTATCAGGTTATGGCCAGGTGTGCCAGAGGAAGGATGTCCCACAGCCCTCAGGACAGCAGTGACAGCAAATGAAGGGCACTGCATCCTCCCTCTGCAGGGGGAAAGGGGGAAATGAGCTCAGGTAGGGAGCAACATGTACACTGTTGTTTTCTCTAGGTGGTTTTCTGTAGACATGGATAAAAGCTCCACAGAAAGGAATATAAAGTTCAAATCACATCTTGAGGGTGCTCCTGTTAGGGCGAGGTGTTATAAACATCTAAAATTGAAGCCAGCTGACAAGTAGTGGACCTTAACGACACAAATCATTTCTCTTCAAGCAGCTGAGAGAATAAGCCACGAGAGACGTATTTTTCTAGAAAATAAAAATTTCAACCACAACAAAACTAGCTGATAACCATGAATTTAGTACACTTTGGTAACTGCTGAAGAATCCATACCAACAAGGCTGGTTTCCTGTAAAACTGGTTGCAGACAGCCAGGAGGAAAAAGTCCATGTCATGGCCCCTGGGGAGAGAGCTCCAGGGCTGAGCTGCCCTTGCCCCCATAGGCTGCCTGGGCATGGCTCACCTTACTTTACCTTCATTATTTTTAATATTTTATTATTACTTTTATTCTTTGGGTGACATCATTCAGTTTCATTTAAACTACTGAACATCCTGGAATACCTGCAAACAGTTTCAGCTGTTAAACTGAGGGCCAAATACCTGCAGAGAACACTCTGATGTCAGAAGTTTATTGCTGCTGTGCTGACATTTGCTTTAAAAAGCAGCACATTCTCAGAGACTGCTCGTAGAACCCTCATGAAATGATCCTGGAACATTTGCTGAGATTAAACATTTTCTTTGTTTACTTTAAAAATGACAAATTTACTTTTTCAAACTCCTTTTTTTTCTGTGTTGCTGCAGCACCCATTTACATAGGAAGGATTAAAAAAACCCTCAACAAATTAAGTGAAGATGTGAATTTGAAACAAATTACTTTAGCAGGACTAAAATCTGTGTTAAAATTCCTTTCAGAATCTGAGTACTCTAAACAGCTTTTAACTTAGTTAACCCAAAAGCTCTTGGTTGTGAATAAATTGGGGACTGAAGCCAATTAATTAATCCACTTTAAACACTAATTCAGTATAATTTCCTGAGTGTGTCTGTAGGCAGTTCTGAGGAATATGTGCTTCAGAAATGGAAATAAGTTAGAGTTTTACTCTCCTCCAAAGGACTTTGGTTCCTATCTAGGTCTGGTAACTTCTCCTCAAAATCTAAAGTTTTTGCAGTGTTGTTGGAAACCCGGGCTTGCTACCAACCCCTTGCATAGTCTCAGTATCTTCTTCATCCAATTTTCATTAAGCAGTTCCCTAAGAAAATGAAAGTTCCTTAGAGATATTGTTTGTGACAGCCTTCCCAACTATTTCAGAGCCTTTTTCTAAATCTAAAGCAGTGGAATTTAGAGGAATACTGTAAGCTTTGTAGTAAATCTTCAAGAGAAAATTGGCAGAGTGGAAGGCATTGGATGCTGGTTCAGTATAATCTGTACTAACTTTACTAACATGTAGAATATCTACCCTAGCAGAGTTTGGGATTGTAAATGATGCAAATTGTGCTTTGTGGTGCAGCAGCTTTGTGTGCACAGTTCCTTGTCCAGTGATGGCTTACAGCCTTTGAAATTCTAATTTATCCTTTTCCAGTATAGAATCTAATAGCATCACAGTTTTTTTAAAAATCTTCTTGATTTGATACCAAGCATTTAATGGCAAAATCACTATTTTTTATTCCACTTAGCTATTTGGCAGTGGAAGGGCCCTACTGTGTTCTTTCTTTGAAGTCAGAAAATAATCTGGCCTAGGTTCATTATTTGGGGAAAAGAGATTTGCCTTGTGTAACAATTATTCTCCTAACGCCACCAGACACTCCGGGTGTGTTGTGTTCTCCTGACATAAACATTTAGCTCATCTTTTGTTTTTGTACCAATGGCTACTCACATGAGCCCTGCAGAATTTGGAAAGACAAGTGCCTTCTAATAAGGGATTGTCTTCTCACTAGCCCCGCTGATTTTCCAAAAGATTTGCTTCGCGTAATGCATTATAATTATATGACAGGAGAACAGTGGAGAATACGGCGTAGCGTTTCCCATAGGTTTCCTATCTGCGATAAGGAAGATAAACACTCTGCTTTCCTCCTCCAAGAACAAAACAAGCCGTGGGCAGTTTCCTGCGCGGGCAGCCCGGGAGCTGCGGCCGCAGCCGCGGCGCACAATGAGCGCGGCGCGTCCTGCGGGGAAGCTGCGGCACAAAGTGAGGAAGCCCCGGGCTGAGGTGTGTGTGCTGGGCTTCCTGAGAACGTCCTTATCGCCCGAGGGTCCCTCCACACTCCTGCAGCTCTCTCTGGGGGCCGGGGGAGCTGCTGTTTATTTTTCCAGGGCGCTCTCCGTGCTGGGGGAAACAAGGGAGGCTTGAATTGGATCTCTCCTTTGTTCCCGGACTGCTGCGGCTCCAGCGAAACTGGGAGCTCCGAGGTCTGCTTTAGGGTGTGCTGGCCTGACTCTCAATGACCGCCTCTGGTTCAGTCGTGACACCCCGGCCAGGGAAATATCTTGGTTAGGGGTGGCTTTCCTAAAGCAGGGAGAGAATCTCTGGTTACAGGAGCAGCGGAGGTGCTTTCAGTTTGTTCCACTCTCTGTTGCGCTTCCACGGCCGAATTGTGCCAAAGGGGAGAGAATACCCAGGCATCACCTTCCCAAACCAGATGGGAAGATTCTGCTGCAGATTCCAGGAAACCTGGGTGGGTGAGAGGTTTAAGAGCTTTAGAAGGGTTCAGCAGGAGAGGTTGGAGATTTGCAGTAACGCTGCCGTGTTGGTGGTTAATGAGATGTGTCAAACACGGAGGGGTGACCTCCTCCACGGCTTCAGAGCTCTGCAGTTGCCTGCGTTTTTGCTTTCCCTTTTAACTTTCTCATTTGTAACTTCTTTTTTTATTCTCAGCCCAAGTTTTGTAATGCACTGACATCTGCTGTGTGTTTGACTAACACAGCCACTAAAGAACTGAGATAGGCCTTGCAGCCCGGGATTTGAGAAATCAAATTCGAGAGAAAGGGAGGGAGGGTGAGAGAACTTGGTGGCTTGTTATTGATTCGAGGAGGTAAGAGGGAACAAGTCACCCTGCTCTTAAGAATCTTCTATTGTAATTGTTTTATGGAAGAGATGCACAATGTGAGCTGATTTCAGTCATACAAACAGCATTTCTATCCATGGACTATAGTTATCACCATTTAGAAAATACTACTTTTGCTCCATTTTTCCTTTCTTTTTTATCTAATCAGGGTTGTGGTGATGTGGTGGCCATCATGTGGTGGGCATATGGTCCTGACAAATGGCTTTTGTGCCAGCTTTCAGACACACTGAGATTGAGAGGAAGCAGAGTAGCTGAATAATGCCACTACCTGCACCGTGAGCACCTAATCATTTACATTTACAAATTCTGTGAGACAGGAGCAGCCTTCACCCCTACAGCAAATGATTGTAGGTGCCACAGCAGGAGATGCTGCACAACATCATCACTTTTAAAACACTAAACCAACCTCTGAAAAGACTCTGTTAGTTCGATAGCAGCAAAACTTGCTGCTGATTGAAAGCTTTCCTGAAACATTTCCAGTGGAGGCTGGTTTCTGGCAGGGATGTGAAGCAGCAGAGCTGCTCCCTGGCACTGTGGGACAACCAAACCTCCTCTGCCTCACTCCAACCCAGCTCCCAGCCCCAGCTCCTGCCCCAGGTACATTTCAGCTGGACATTTCAGAGTCCCAGCACAGTACTAATCAGAAATCTTTTATTAAAACAGTTTTAAACAAGAAACCTGTGTCCAAAGGAATAGTTAGGCAGTTTTGATTTTTGCCAAAAAGTAATAGTATTTCCAATGAAAAACTGAAGCCAGGCTGGGGGGTTTTTTGACACATTATGCAGCAGAAAATAATCGTTTATAAAACCACACTTTTATTTTCCTTCAGAAAAAAAGTTCTTTGCTGGCTTCAGGAAAATCTAGTAGTCTCTCTGAAAAGGGGGGAGCCTCCTAACAAATGTTTTTTTCAAAATATACATTTACACCAGCTTCATGTATCAATGCATTATGGGGTTACCCCCCACGTTGGTCCCTCCATATAGGTATTTTTAAGGTAGTAAGTGTTTAAGGAAGGCAAGACTCTATTCATAGACACTTGAGCAAGAAAGGACACATGGCTTTTTTTTTCTTCCTATCCCAAAAGCAGCTGTAAAATCTCCGTTTGTAAATGTATGCTTTACTAGAAAAACTAGGCTTTAAATACGTCATAAACTGTAGTTTCTCCTTTTCTTCACTCCCAGCAAACGTGCAAAATAGCTGCAAGGCCATGACAGTGCTGGATTAACACCTCACCAACAGCAAGAACTGAAACAGAAAAGTACCTTTTCATTATGAGTTTTAAACAGTAGGGGAAATCCTGTTCCCCACGAGATCAGGAGGGAAATTCCTTTTCAGCTTCAAAAGAACCAAAATGTAGCTCTGCATTACTCTGAAAGCCCGTTTAAAAGCCCCAGCACTTCTATGCCCTTGCAGTCATCCCAGAATCAGTAAAAGGGATCCATCTCTCTACAGTTTTATATCAGGGTTACAGTGAGGGGCCTGCTTCTGGGGTGGTGCTCAGCAACATTTCTTCAGGGCTTGCAGCATTAAATGACTGCTGCCTCTCTCTTTTGAGGTTGGTTTGTTTGTTTGTTTGTTTGTTTGTTTGTTTGTTACAATGGGACAGTGTCTCCCTTGAAAATCTGTGCTGAAGTGCCCCTCATTCATTGTTTTTAATGCTTCTTATTGTCAAGCCCCATCCCATTTTCAAAGTGAGGTGTCTGACATCAGCAATCACCGTCAGGATTTAGAACATGTGTTCCCAGATGTGTTTAAAGATCCTGTGTATTACCTAATTCTGAGAAACCACAGGTACAAAAATGTGACATGAAATGACTGATGGAGGATCCAATAGCAAGTAAAGCTTTGTTTTATGTCTTCCAGCAATGATGATGTTTGTAAAACACTTGAATTGCCCAAAAGGCAGGTGACATGCTGCTGAAATGCTGTATAATTCCAGTCATAACATCACCTGTAAGAACAGTTGTAACTGTGGATTAATTAACTTATCAGGTGAAGCTGAGCCCACCTCTCCTGACTGGAGCCATGCATGTGACCCTTGGTACACCCTGCACATCCTCAGAGCTCTCTCTGGAAGGGTGCAGGGATACACAAAGCACTAAAAGCTGACACATCACTCAAGGAAAAAGCCTTCTGAAAACGACACAGCCAACCCCCTTCATTTCCTCTGCCATTGATTTAAGTCAGCTAAAATCAGAGTTTTAAAGCACCTAACTGGTACCCCCTGGCCATTAAAAATGAACCATGGGAGAATAACAGATTTTAATTTTTTGAACTGTTATTCCAAATATCTGGTGGAGACTTTAACAAGCATTCAGTGCAATACCTGCTTCCATATTCAGTGGGTAGTGGCAAAGCTCAGCCCCACATGAAGCCATCAAACAGTACTGGCTCAATACAATATTCAGCCATGTAGCACATGCTTTTTGGTGCAAGTAATATTCTTTCATGCTTTGTATGAAACACCTATGGCACCAGGCAGATGAGGACTGATACAGAGCTTAATTTCTCTTGACAGCTATTCTCATAATGGGTTTCTCTTTTATTAGATGCAAGGGATAGCTACAAACTGGATGAAACTAAGAAAACAAATTGAAATTAAATTATATGTAAGTAAACAAACTGTAATAAAATGAGCAGGCTGAACTTTCATCTACATTTCAGCTGGATTTGAACCAAGTCCCTTCTGAGAGTTTAAGAAAGTTTTGTTAATTTTTTTTTGTTTGTTTGTTTGGTCTGCTCTGCATTTCCTTGCTGTCATTGTGACCAAGAGGAGAAATGCTGGAAAACTGTGAGTAACTCTGATCTACTGTTTCTGGCCAGGTCAAAAGTAGGACAAGCTGGAAATGTCGTGCAAATTCCCATGTTTGGTAGATTCCCAGTTCAGGTTCGCATACTCAGAAGATCAGAACAAAATGAAGATAAACTAAAAGACCTTGAGGTGATTCTACAGACTAAAACCAACTAGAATTTAGGTGGCCAAGCTTAAACTGAAATATCCAACTTCAAAGTTTCTGTTGTTGCCATGAAGGTAAATTTAGTCTTTTGGGTTTGCATTGTGCTTCCAAGCCCACTGGTTGGTTGGGACAAGGCAGGGACCTAAGAGGTGTCTGAGGATCACATCCACCTTCCAGTGGCAGTGAAATGTGTGCTTTCAGGTTATGTATTCAGTGGCTGGGGGGAGACTGTATGCCATCTGAAGCTGACTTTGGCTAAAGCTTAGCTCTTTTCCTCCAGAAAGAAGAGAATTACTCCCATCACATCACTTTTAACCCGATTCTCTAGAGATGGCATGTGGTTTGATCCAACAAAACAGATTTGTTGTCAGATCGAACCTAATTATTCATCTTGCAATCTTATAATCCTTGTAGAAGCAGAGTAGTTACATTTAAAAGGAAACAAACTTGTGCTTCTAATTGTTTTAAAGTGCAGCATGTACTCAGGAGAGGCACAGCTAGAGTTAGGAGGGCATAGTTTGTCAAGCGCACCACTCTGACTGGGCAGCTTGAGGAAAAGAATGGCTTTACAGGTGCAGTTCATGCCATGCGCACCTCCTGAACCCTCCAGGTTTTTAAGAGGAGGAAGGTGCCCTTTGCAGGGCGTGGCAGCCCTCCCTCACCACAACTCTGCCCTCTGGATCTGGCAGGGCATTCTCTGGGTGCTGCAGCCAGGGCTTCTGTTCAGCAAGCAGATGGGAAGAACTTGTGTGTACAGAGAGTTATTCACAAATTGTTTAGGTAGGTAATAGATACACACATTCCAGATGTGGACAGACTATTTAAAACAAAAGCACCCTGTTCCTGGCTAATGCAGCCCCTTCTGCAAATTCTGGAAGACCCTGGGACATGACTGCTTAAATTTAGCCAAGTTCAACTCCTGCCTTGCTCAGAAATGGAAGAGGAGCATGACTTACGTGGTCATAATGTAGATTGCAAAGTCTGAGTATACACATGGATTTTAGAGCCCGTGGCTGTGTCTGGCTGGCTTTCTCCCAGGGCAGCACCTCCTCTGCAGGAGCCTGCAGAGAGTGGACAGAGAGCACTGACCATGCCTTGCACAAATTCTCAAGGATCTCCCAGAGACAGAACCTGAATTCTCAGTCCACAGAGGCGCTGCCCAAATTCAGTGGTCTGAGTGAGTCAGCACGAGCTGCTCGCTCAAACTGAAATCGGCAGAGCTGCAAACATGTGCAAGCTTGTCCCCAACAGGCCAGCTGTGTTGTGGGACTGGGAGCCTCCAACACGAGACTGAGGAGAAGTATCCCCAAAAACTCCCACAGCAAAGTGTTTCCAGTATGGACACAGTGAAGCAACAGCAATGCCAGAGCTTCCTTCAGCCCCAAGCCTGTGTGCTGGCTCTCCAGACTGAAACAGCTCTGTCCCTCTGAAAGGGCTTTTGTCAGCAAAGTTATCAGGTGAGGAATTGCTCTTCTCCCCACCACTAACAATCCAGTTACGTTGTTATGCTGTGTTGGTGGATCTTTGTCTCCTAAATTTAGGCATTTCAGCTTCTATTCTCAATGACCTTTTCAAACACTGTTGCTTCAATGCACTAACAGACCCCTTATGAAAATAGCCTTGGGTAGATTAAATAAATTCAGAGAGATTATAAAAATTCATCATGGCTACAGTTTGAGACTCACATTCTCAGAGAAGTAATAGAAAACATTTTTTTGTTGTTGATGTCTGTAGGTTGGTTGGAAGAATTTTTCTTGGAGTACTTTTTTTCAAAAAATTGGAAATTCATATAATATTACTTGCTTAAATATTTAACTAAGCAATTTTCAAATGGTCTAAATAAGCATGCAGAATTTTTTATTACCTAAAAATGATCTGTTAAGCCATGTATCTCTGCAGCTACAATGGGAGGAATCTGCTTTGGCTCTAATTTTGTTGTACAATGCTATTAATTTGCAACTTCAGGGTGATCTGGACATGAGTGGACTTGTATCGTTTGGGTTTTTTATCCCTCTTCTTTCCCACTCCCCATGCTTTGTAGAAAAATAAGCATCAATTTTGAAGTGCTAGAAAGAGCAGCTTGCTTTTGAGGCTGTCAGGCTGATACAAATGATCTTTGCTTCGAGCTTCCTAAAAAGACATAATTTCTACTCTGTCTGAAAAGCAGAGGCTGCCTTGTTTGTTTTTATTTGCAGCATTCGGCAGCGTTGCTGTAGGCCAGGAGCTGCAGGATGGCAGCAACACAGGATTATCCTGCAGAGTCCTAACTGGTGAATCCATAACAGGCAACCTGAACTCTGCTGCGGGCTGCCATTTAATACCACAAGAAACTGTTTGCATTTCATCATGTAACCGGTTGTGTGAATTCAAGAACCTTCCCTGGATCAGGCTGTGTTTTCAGATGAAAGAAAGGAACTACCAAATGGTGGGGTGAAATACAGAGTTTGTTTTCCTGTAGGCCTGTTCTCTGAGCATAAACAAATATACTGTAGCGAAGACTCGGGCTAAGGCTACAGAAGAGAAGCTGAGAAAAGTAGAGATGGGAAGCAGGAATAGCTGAGGGGAAAGAGCTGGGGCTGTCTTTTCTCGTCAGACAGATTTCTTTGATATCGAGGCAAGAGGAACAGGCTCAGAATTAAATGAGATCATGAAAATTCCTTCAGAGTATCAGCTGAAGGGGGAAATCTACTCTCCAGATCCTAAAAACTTTCACTCCCGTTGGATTTGGTAGAGTATTGAGCCCATTTGTGACTCTTCCCCTCAGGCTCTGTTAGATGGGCTTTTATTCAATGCAATTTCAGTCCAGATCATAATAAAGTTGCTCTGTTCCTCATGAAGCTCACATTATGGATGTACAGCCATCACGGTCTATGGATTGCTTAGTTTTTCCCGCAAAAACAGAAATCCTTGTGCAGCTGGGAGCTTGTAAAAACAAGCCTGAAGCTACCAAAATTTTTAGCTGTACAGTATAAATGAGAAGTTAAGTCCTCCTCTGCAAAACATATAGGCACCTATATATGCTCAAGATTTTGACAATGAGACTCATTCATGCAGAAGAAGACACTTTCCAGGTGAATATTTCCTTGTTCAAGCATCACACGCTGAGCAATGTAATTAAAGAGCGTTTATGAAATGTTCGGGACTGTGCTGCTGGGAATCCTGAACAGAGGGGAAAGGGGAATTGTGTGTGTTTGTGGTGTCTCTAGATAAGCGAGGTGATTTACAGGCCAAGTGAGAGGTGAGGTTTCGAAAATGTAAGCTTTTCCAAGCCAGAGTTTAGGGTCCAAAGGCAGTGACGCTCACGCGGTTTCGTCTCACACAATGGTTGCGTTGAGGCTGCAAAGTTTTTACTCCTGGTAGTCGGTGCTGTGCAGACAAAAGCACCTTCAGGTTCGAGCGCTGCCTCCAGCTGTCATTTAGAAAGGAAGCGAAGAGGGCTCTGGAAAGGGAGCGGGGTCCGAGCTGCCTGCGGGCACTGCGACAGCCGCGTCCCGGGCACCGCCCGAGGGGACACGGAGCTCCCGCGCGTCCGTAACGCAGAACAACGCCCCTGTCTCAGGCTTTTAACAGAGTAAATCTGATGAATTTTCATTGAGGCCAGAATATTTTACTTCCCGCGGTACATTTCGTTAACTCTTATGAGCTCCGTGGTGCGAGACAGACCCGCGCACACCGCGTTTAACACGTACCCTACTTTTTCTGGGTTTGTTATGTGGAAAAATAGTCCATGATGTTAAAGACAGGTAGTACCTGGGAAAACAATATTAAAAAAAAATAAAAAAGATTTTAAAAAAGAGAGGGAGGGGGAAGGAATAAATTAGGAATACTTGAAACTGTAGCATGGTAACTGCCTTGTCCCGGCCACTCTGCGGGCTGTGCCAAGGGAAGGAGAACTGCTGGGGGGACGGAGCGGAGATCGAGAGCACCCGGCCCTCCCCGACTCCCGGGGCCCCGCGGATCCCGTTCCTCAGGGAAACTCGGAGCAAGGCGCGCCTGGGGCCGCTTTTACATCCGTGTCCATGTCGTTGCTACGTGAACCGAATGAGTGCGGGCAATGTCGGCACGGCCCCGGTGTGCTGCGGGCTCGACAGCCCCGAAAAGTGCGTCCTTACGAGGCACCGGCCATGTGTCCGTCCCGGCAGCAGAAGGGAGCAGGAGCCGCAGGGCTGACAACGGGGCTGTGTCGCCTGTCCCCGTCCGGCTCTCGGTGCGGGAAGCGAGAGCCCTGCCCCGGTGCCTGCAGACCGGCTGCGCTGCCCGGACGGGAGCGGGGCTCTCCGACCCAGGGGCGGACCCGCGCTCCCCGCCGGAGACACGTTTTCTAGCCAAGAGAAAAGAAAATAAAAACCACCTTTGGGAGAGGAAGGCTGCCGCATTTTCAAACCGACCCCAGATCTTCCAGGTTCTGGTCCCCGAAGAGGGTGAGTAGAAAAGAAAACCCAAACCACTCGGGCTACTCGAGTCTTATCAGCGCTTCAGGTGAAGGCACGGCTTTCGTGGGAATCCTCGTCCGGGCTGCCAGGGCCAGACGTGGCTGTGGCACCATGCCCCGTGTCCCCGCGGCGCAGTCCCCGCTGCTTGCCGTGCCCGCTCCGCCCGGCGCTCCCAGCCGCGAACGGGCTCGGCGCTGCGCAGAGGGAATATCGCACCGGGGCCGCGCCGGGGGCTCTCTGCTCTGTTCGGGAAGGGGAACCCGCTCGGTAGCGGCGAAGCCCCAGTTCGCAACCTCTCTTAGCGGGGTTACGCGGCCGGGATTGAGCCCCGCTCTGCCCGCCTCCCTCCCGGCTTCCCTGCACAGGGGCCGGGCTGTTCTGGCCTCGTGTGCGGAAAGCGAGAGCCCCTTCCCCTCCGTAGCAGGCCGGGACACGGGCACGGCGCCGTGAGCCCCCTCCATTGCTAATTCCCCTCCTGCTTCCCCTGCCCCGGCGAGCGGCTGCAGGACCGGGCCGGGAGCGGCTCCGCTGGCTCCTTCTGCTGTCGCCTTGTCCGGGTTTGTCCGGCTGCTGCCCAGCCCCGGGAGCGGCGGCGGGCGGGGCGCGGGCTCAGCCGGGGGCACCGGCGCATCGGGCCGCTCCCCGGGGCCGGGAAACCCGCTCCTTCTCCCGAAAGTGTTCTCCGCGCTCCTCTGCTCGCAGCTCGTCCCCGCTAGTTGCTCGCATTCCCCTCGCTGCGGCATTTCTGCGGGTGCCGATAAGCCCTCAACTTTCCGCTTAACCCTACAGCGTACAGCTGCCAGGGGCGCGTTCCTGCGTTTTCAGGTAGTTTTTCCATATCCCAAAAAGGGCTTAATTAGAAGAGGGGAAAGGGGAGAGCCCGACAGCCCCTGCCTGCCCTTGTGTCAAACTTTTAAGTAGCCGCTCACGGGGCTGCGCGCTCACCTTTGGTGCTCGGCCCGACCGCCGCTCCCAGCGCTGGGCTGAGCTTCTGCCCTGGTGTTCATCCGAAATCCCCCTCGGTGGGGCTGTCAAAAAAACCCAAACAAGGTCCTCGGATGTCAAATGTCCTTTGAGAGCGAGCGAGCGAGCGAGCCCTGCCAAGGGGCTCCGCGCCCAGCTTAGGAGTGAGAAGGGAGGAATGTGCCATTTGGCGGAGGTGATGACACACGCGGCAGTGCTGCTACACCTGCACCGGCCCGAGCCGCGGAAATGCCTGCGAGGGGGAGCGCCGGCAGCAGCATGGGTGGGCGGCAGAGAGAAGCTCACCCCGGCCCTGGGGAGCCCGGCAGCCCCGGTCCCGACGGCGGGGCACAGCTGGCTCCGGCTGCTGCGTCGCCCTGCGCGGAGCGAGCCGCCGGGGAGCCGCCGGGGGCTGCCCGGGGAGAGGAACCCTGGAGAGAGTCTCTCCTCTGGGCCTCATCCCTTCGCCCTTTCGTTTGTTCGCATTACGGGGGTGCCGGGGGAAACAGACGGGCCTCCTTTCTGTGACCGAAATCACGGACCCTGGGTTTTGGGGTACACGTTCCTCCGCCGACGGGAGACAAGAGATTGGTTATATGGCTCTAGGCGAATATGCTGAAACGTGTTCTGAGATATATATATATATATATATACACACATCTAATAGTTCATCGAAGAGCTAATTTATTTCTCGGTTAAAATACGTTTCTACGTATTCGACTGCCTTTATCCGCAATTAGTCTGTCCCGGGTAGAGGAGCAGGGACTTGTGGCCGGGCAGAGGAATTGGAAATCTGCTCATGGGCCACCGAAGCCTTGGTCCCCCCGACGGGAGAGGCCGGCTGCCCCGACCACGCACGTTCGGGAGCTGCCAGACCCCCGGGCTCACTCTTGGTTACGAAAATAGATGTCGCACTTAAAATCATCAGGACGGGACATATCGCGAGGTGCGGTTCACCTCCAAGAAAGGCAGGAGCGAGTCTGAGGGCCGTGAGCTGCGGGCGGGCAGAGCTGCGGGTGCCGAGATGAGAGTGTAGCTGCTCGAGGGCAGCTTTGGGCAGCCCGAGCTGTGCTGGAGCATGGGCGGGGAGGCCGGGTCCTGCGGAGCCGTGCCCGCAGCCGCGGGATCGCTGCAGCGCCGCGCCCCGGGGCCGAGCGAGGCCG
>VZSR01001065.1:5137011-5147736 GCA_013398615.1 Brachypodius melanocephalos | reverse complement strand
GTC
Organism: Brachypodius melanocephalos; assembly: GCA_013398615.1. Lineage (NCBI taxonomy): Eukaryota > Metazoa > Chordata > Aves > Passeriformes > Pycnonotidae > Brachypodius > Brachypodius melanocephalos. The sequence goes on along the minus strand of VZSR01001065.1, from coordinate 5,147,733 downwards.
ACCCCCCTTCTCGCCACCCTGCCCCGGCTCTCGAGGCGCCTGTTAGCCCCCTCAGTCGCGCTGGGGGACTACGTGTACTCTGCGGGGATGGAGAAGGGGCGACCCGACACCTTTTGCTTTCTGCCTCCTGCAAATAAGAGCGGCAAGAATCGACTTGCAGGCAGCGGCAACAGCCTCCTTGTACTCCCCGGGCGCGATCGGTTGGCGGGGCCCGCGGCCAAGACATATAAACGCGACCGCGTGTGCGGCTGGACGTGTGACAAGCCGCCGTGGCAGGGCGAGCGCCGCGGGCACACCCCTTCGCACCCACCGCCGCCAGCGCGACCCCGCGCCGGGCGGGAGGGGAGCGCAGCGCCGCGGGCCCCGGCGGGCTCCGGGGTGGGCGGCGGAGGCTCGCCCAGAGCCCCCCGGACGCCGCCCCCCGCCTCCCCCCGCCCCCGGCGGCGCGGCCGAGCCGGGGCGGATCCGCGCCGCTCCGCGGGGCCACGTCGGGCCGCGTGTGCGCGGGGCTGAGCGCGGCGCCGTGACTGCAGGGTGAACTCGGCCGTGCCCAGCGGCTCGGCCGCGATAGGGGAGCGGGCTCCTGACGAAAGCGGAACTCGGCCGGGCCCATACAAATCAGAAAAGAGCCCGGCCGCCGCGGCAGAGGGGAGCGGAGCCCGCGGGGGCAGGGACGCCGCCGCCGCCGCGCTGCACGGACCAGCGGCGCCGCGAGAGGCACCTCCCGATCTCCGGCCGGGTCCCGGCTTCGACTTCGGCTTCGGCCCCGTCCCGGCGAGCGCGGAGAGGGACGGCCGCCGGCAGCGGGCTCCGTGCAGCGGGCAGCGCTCCGCACCGCGCGGCGCTGCGCTGGGCGCCCCGGACGCGGGGCACCATGATGAGCAACTACCCGGACGGAGAGGAGGACACGGTGGCGCTGCTGGCTCATGACACCAGCGGCAGCAAGGAGCCGGATCGGGGCAAGGAGGAGCTGAGCGCGGACAAGGGCCCCGAGAAGCCGGACCCCTCGCAGAAGCCCCCCTATTCCTACGTGGCCCTGATCGCCATGGCCATTCGAGAGAGCGCAGAGAAGAGGCTCACGCTGTCCGGGATCTACCAGTACATCATCAGCAAGTTCCCTTTCTACGAGAAGAACAAGAAAGGCTGGCAGAACAGCATCCGCCACAACCTCAGCCTCAACGAGTGCTTCATCAAGGTGCCCCGGGAGGGCGGCGGCGAGCGCAAGGGCAACTACTGGACCCTGGACCCCGCCTGCGAGGACATGTTCGAGAAGGGCAACTACCGCAGGAGACGAAGGATGAAACGGCCTTTCCGGCCGCCTCCGACCCACTTCCAGCCCGGCAAGACCCTCTTCAGCCCCGACAGCTACGGCTACCTGTCCCCGCCCAAGTACTTGCAGTCCACCTTCATGAACAACTCGTGGCCGCTGGCGCAGCCCCCCGCGCCCATGCCCTACACGTCCTGCCAGATGTCTGGTGGGAACGTCAGCCCCGTCAATGTGAAAGGACTCTCGGGCCCGGCGTCCTACAGCCCCTACTCGCGGGTGCAGAGCATGGCGCTGCCCAGCATGGTGAACTCCTACAACGGCATGGGCCACCACCACCACCACCACCCGCACGCCCACCATCCCCAGCAGCTCAGCCCGGCTAGCCCCGCGCCGCCCGCGGCTCCGGCGGCGAACGGGGCCGGCCTCCAGTTTGCCTGCGCCCGCCAGCCCGCCGAGCTGTCCATGATGCACTGTTCGTACTGGGAGCACGACAGCAAACACAGCGCCCTGCACTCCCGCATAGACATCTAGGGAGGCTCCGGCCAGCCGCCGTCACAGCAATGCACCGGCCCCGCTGCCCCTCTCCTACCCCGCCGCGTTCCCCTGCGCTCCGTGTCTCTCCTCCTCGTCTCTAGCCACGGACTTCCCTCTCCCTGTGCCCAAACTCTCGCGGCGGGGAAATAGCAGCCTTGCCCCGCGTGTAGTGTCAGTGTAGGAGCCGTCGCTCCCCCAGAAGAAGGCAGTGTAAGTGTGGGGGTTCCCCGGGGGGCTGCGCCGGGCAGCGGCGGCCGGGCCGCCTGTCTCCGGGCCAGCGGGGACTCACCGGGAGTTTCTCTGCTCGTGTGTGTGTGTTTGTGAGTTGTTGGGTTTGATGGGGGGGGTTTCGTTTGTTTGGGTTTGTTTGCTTTGGGCTTTTTTTGTTTGGTTTTTTTTGTGTGTTCTTGGCGGGGGAGGGCGGGGAGCCTCTAATTAAAAATTGGCTGTTCAGCCCTCAAAATTATGCTCCTTTATAATTCGGCCGTAATCTTTTCGGGCTCAGCCATGGGGAGAGTAAAGAGGAGTTTGTAAATAGCGGAGACATTTTCACGCGTGCGGTGCGGGGCTGGCGGGGCCTAGACACTACCGTGTGCCCGCGGTGCTCGTCCTTCTCCTTCTCTTCATCCCCTCTGTCTTCCTCCTCCTCGCTCTGCAAAGCACTGCGCTTCTTCCGAGCTGTGGCTTTTCGTTAAAATAGTACTTAACGTGGAGACTGCTGTAACAGCAGATGTGCGTTATTGTTGGTTAATAGAATCCAACAAACAAAACCCGCCAGGGTCACTCGTGAAACGTTTCGGCAGCGGTAAATATAGTTTTTAAGAGAGAAAATGTCCTCTGAGGTCTTAAAAGTAATTTTATGCAGGTCTAAAAAATATTTTGATGTTATAAAAAAAAAAAGAGACGCTTTCTTGTAAATTGGAATATTTTTCCGTGTGCATATTATATTAATAATGAAAGTTTAAACTATCTTCAGGTCTTTTGCCCCCAAACCTGGCCCAAAACGGATTTTCCGGTAGGTTCTGCTTTTGAATGCTTCCCCTTTTTTTCTTAAAAGATTTTGATCCTCCAATTTTACATAGATAAATGTGAAAAAAAAAATAGCGATTTAAAAACAGGGGCCAGTTCATAGCGATTTTGTAAATGTTTGTGTAAACCGATAGATGCTGTGGCATAGTACCATTTTGGGACCAACTTTTCTAGAACGAACTAGCACTTTCATTGTACTTTCTAGCATTGTAAAGTCTCCAATAAAATGCCTTTCCTTCTTTCCATATAGTTTTTGGTTTTGTTTTTGTTTTTTCACTCCGCTTCGCCACGCTCGGGATTGGGAAACGGCAGCGGAGAGCTGGGCGGGCACTGTGTGCCGGGGCCTCTTCGGGCTGCGGGCACCTCTCCCGGCCCTGGGTACCGCTCCAGGCTGCGGGCACAGCTCCGGGCTGCGGGCACCTCTCTCGGCCCTGGGTACTGCTCCAGGCTGCGGGTACCGCTCCCAGCCCGTGGCTGCAGCTCTCGGCTGCGGGAACCACACTGGGCGCTCCATCGGCTCCGCCAGCAGCGGCGGAGAGCTCCGGGGGCCCGGAGCTGTCTCGGCGGCGGCCAAGGAGGTACCGGGGCCGTTGCGTTGGTTCCGCGGGCGGGCGGGCCGGGAGCGCCTCCGCTCCGGGACGCGGGCAGCCGCCGGCGTCTCGCCCGTGTGCCCGTCCCGGGGCGCCGGCGGCTGAGACCTCGGGGCAGTGCCTGGAGCTGTGCCGGACCCTGGCTCCGCTTTCATTTCTTCCTCGCGTGCTCCGAGCCGTGGAAGGAAAAGAACGGTCCCGAGTAGCCCCGAGCCGGGCCCGGCCACGCTGCGACGGGGCCTGAGCCTCATGCGGGCCCGGGCAAATGACGGGGCCCGGAGCCGCAGGCGGGTCTCGCTTTCCTCGCCGGGTCCTCGGCTGCGGCAGCGGCCTGGGCCTCGCTCCTAACCCTCCCCGTCCTCGTGGGCAGCGGTCCCTGCGCGGGGCCTGGGGGTCAGGAGAGGATGGGACAGGAGGAGCGGCCCCCGCCCGGTGACGGCCCGGCCCGCAGTGGATCCCACTCACACTCCGGCCTGGGCCAGGCCTGCGGTTCCGCGGCAGCAGCGGGGATGCGGTGCTCGCCTCTCGGGCTCGCTGACCCGGACAGGGCTGCCAGAGGTGAAACCCGGTAACGGGGCTGAGCACTCCGCTCTGCAGCCAGGGACCTGGCACTCGCCCTAGTCCTGTCGCCTGACGCTCTCCCTTTCTGTCAGGGCCTGCTCCCGGCACGGCATGAAGCGGCAGCCTCCAACCCGGTCTCGAAGAGCCGGGCGAATGTGGGGACCGGCCGCCTCTGCCGCTCGGCGGGCACGGACGGGGCACAGAGGCTCTGAGGAACCCGCCGGGCCATCCCGGAGCCCTGCCGTGCCCCTTGTCCCCGCTCGCCAGGCGAGGAGGGCGCTGCGAGCGTGGATGCGGCCGAGGGGCTCCGCTGCGGGCGGACAGAGAGGCACAAGGGGGACAGAAATCGGGGCACTGCGAGGCGCACAAGGGGGGCAGAAATCGGGCACTGAGAGGCGGCGGTGCTGCCACCGCTCCGCGCTGTGTCCGGGGGGGACGGAGGGAGCCTGGCCCTGCACGAACACCGATAAAACGGGAGGCCGGAGGCCGAAGAGGCGGTGCCGGCGCTCACGGGACGCGGCCGGGTCTCACGCCGTGGCCAGCGGTGGCTCTGCGGGAGCAGCGCGCTCCCCTGCGCCTCTGATCTGCCCGGGGCCCTCGCGTGGGAGCGGGCGGCGGAGGGGAGAGGTAGCATCGCTCACACGCACCGAGGATCGCAGCTTTGCACCCGAGGGCTCAGGGCCTTGGCTGCTTGTTCCTTACTAGATAGGTACTGCAAATCCCGCTACTTTCCTCCGGGGTATGGTGAGGCCAAAAGGGAAACCTCTGCCACCGGAGGTGGGCACGGGGCGAAGGGAGGGTTGGGAGTACCTTCCCGGGCCCCCGCACAGGCCCACCGGCCCCTCCCTGGGCTCCTTCCTGGGCTGTGCCGTCGTTCGGCCTGAAGCAAAGGCTGAAGCACCCTTGGCACACTCCCAGGAATGGCTGGGCCTCGCCAGCCTTGAGTGAAGCGATACCTGACCGTGCCAAGTGCAGGGAGAGGAGGCGCCAGGCCGGGACCGGGCAGGGATGTGCGGCCCCTAGGGCTACTCCAGCTCCCGACTGGTCTCCATCCAGGTCCCGCTGTGCTTGGCCAGCGGCCGCTTAAGCCCACAGAGAGAGGCAGGGAGCCGCGCGTTTGGGAGAGAAGCGGGCCGGCAGGGCCGTGCGACGGCTCTCCCTGCCAGACTAGGGCCCATGTCCGGGCTCCCCGTGCCCGGCCGGGGTTCTGCTGTCCTTCGTCCCGGGCCCCGCGCCGTTCCCGGGCGGCCGTGGCCGCCGCGCCTGTAGGATGTTTTCACGATCGTTTTCTGTATTTTACAAACAGAGACTGCACTGAATGTAAAGTCGCAGGAAAACCACGGGGAGAGCCCTGCCGCCGTCCCTGGCCGCGCTCGCCGGGCGCTGTCGGGCTGCGGCCCGAGGCAGGGCTGGTCCTGCTGGCAGCAGATCGGCCTCTGCCACTGCCGGGCACGGCCGGGTGTCCCGTTCAGTTCCGCCGGCCTGGGGAGGGAGTGGCCGTCATCTCCCCGCGGGCTAGTGCTCGCCTCGGCAGCGGGCACGGCCCCTGGAGAGCCGCCCCGAGTCGCCCTGCGCGGCACCGAGCACCCAGCCACGCAGGGACCGAACGTCCCGTACGAGCTCTGCCTCTCCCGTACGAGCTCTGCCTCCCTGCGGGGCCGCTCCCATCCCCCGGGTGATGTGCGCGACCGGGTCTCACGCCGGGACAGTGGCACTTGGGGCGGCAGGGGCTGAACGGAGCAGGGTCTGCACAGACCGCTCTGCAGTCAGCTCGTAGCCACCAACACCACCATAGGACTAAGGGGTGCCCGCGGTGGCTCAGCATTCCCTCGCCCCGGGCCGTCACCTCCTCCCGCGGCTCCCACCCGCCCCGGCCGCGCCGCCGCCCAGCCCCATCAGCCCCTCACGAAATGAAGCGGCCGGGAGCCGCACTCCTGGCAAGCGATAGGTTTGCGCGTTGTGTAAGGTCTTTCCCCGTTATATAAATGATGGCAGGAGGAATGCACACGGAGCGGGACGCGCTCCCCCGGACAGCACCTTGGCGCGGAGCCTCCTCCGCCGCGGGGATGCTCCGGGGGCCAGAACCAGGGAAGGGGGGCTCAGGACTGCTGAGCCGCTGCCCTTTCGGAGCGGCCCCGGGTTTATGCAACGCTGGCGAGAGATGAAAGCAGAAGAGCGAGGGGTGTTTTCTCCCTGCTCGGAGCGGGCGTGGAAGCAGCCTGCCTCTGTCGAGGAGGGACAGAGTTTGATCCCCGAGGCCGAGGGGACTCCCAGCGCCCCTCTGCTGCTCCAGCCCCCGGGGCAGTGCCAGCACCGGGGGATGTTTTGCGACCGCAGCTTTCTCTTCCTCTCCGGTCCTTTGCCGAGGCCGCAAAGGTCCTTTGAAGCCCTGGCCGGGCTCGGAGGGTGGCAGAGCCCTGGGCGCCGGGAGCGCTCCCCGGCGGCGCGGCACGGCACGGCACGGCACGGCACGGCAGCGGGGAGCTGGATGAGGGACCCCGTGGGTCTGTCCCGGCTCCTCTCGTCGTGTCGGGAGCGGGCGGGCGGCGGTGGCCGCGGGCAGGGCAGAGCCAAGCTCCGTGAGGAGACACACATAGAGCTCTTACCTTGCGCCCTCCCTCCCGCCCCGGCCGGAGCGGCTGTTTAATACCGCCTGATTCCTGGTATTCTTGTCAGTGTTTTAAGTGGTGAAAAAGTCATTTCCAGTCCCATGGTCTGCGTTTCACCCTGAACTCATTGAAAAGAGAGTGCGGGGTCAGGACTGTTTATTATACAACCAATTAAAACAGGAAAATATGCAAAGGCTTCATTCAGCGAGATCCGGCTATTGTTAAGCCGAAAACGATATTTTTGTTTCAAAAATAAAAAAGTACATTTGTTACTTAAAAAAATCTCCGCTCTGCGTGTGTGACAGTCGGGAGCGCGGCGAGCTCCGGGCGGCCGCGGCCCCGGCTCGGGCCCGGCCCGGCCCCTGCGGCCGGAGGGCGGCTGGACAGGGCGGGAGGCCGGCAGGCACCGGGGACCCCCGTTCCCCCCGCCCTGCGGGGTCCGTTCCTGCCCGCTCGCAGGAGGGGCCGGCCAGCCTCAAACGCGGGGACGGTGCAGGCGGGCACGGGCAGCCGGCGTGGTACTTTGGTCAGTACAAGACGGCGAAAAATTATTGCGAGGGCTGAAAAGCTCGACGCTGTAGCAGGCTCGGGCAGGGCCGGGGTAACGAGGCTGGAGAGCCCCGAGAAGCGCTGCAGAGCTCAGTGTTGAGCCCCAGAGCGGCGCCGGCAGCCCTGGGCACACCGCTGCGGCCGGAGGGGCGCAGGGAGAGCGGCCTCAGCGGGGGTCTCGGCTCTGCAGCTCACCTGCGGCTTCTCCATCCACCCATGCGAAACCCACCAGAAGCCCATCCCTGGGTCTGCGGGGCATCGCCGCCCTGGCAGGCTCTGCTCTGGGGCAGTGTAACATCAGCCCCGCAGCACAAGGCAGGCGGGAGGGCAGGGGGGCTCCTTCCCGGTGCCCCTCGGCGCCCGCTCCGCCGCCCGGCACCGCCGCCCGCCCCAGGTAGCCCTCGGGGATGTGCTCAGCGGCGGGCCTGGGAAGCGTTCATCAAAACAATCGCTCGGGCTGGCCTAATCCAATGAGTTTATTTTAGTCCTCGAGCTGCATTGAAAACATTCGCTCCGCTTCTTGTGGTTGTTTACAGTATGTTGGTCTCAACATCACAGCCGCCCTTCTGGAAGAGTCTTACAGGATTCAGGCAAAGGGAAACCAACACAGAAGTGACTCGGAAAGCATGATGGCAAATGATTAATCAAATCAGAGACAGGAAGGCGGAGGTAATCAATGAGTTTTTCACTTATAGTTTACTTGGATGGACATATTTTTCCTTTTTCTTTCCGTAAGTTTAGAAGCCACATGGGGTTTTATTGGCCAAACAAGCAGCTGCAGGATTTGGTGAGCTGGTGGGAATTCGTTCAAAATCAGCTGCATGTTTTCCTGAAGAACAATTCGGCTTTCCACAAAACCTCGTGCTTGTTCCCGCCCCAGGCACACGGCGCCGGGCAGCGGGCAGGGCTGCGCCCCCGGGACCCCGCCTGCCCCCGCCGCGGCGATCCACCCTGCCCGCTGCCCCGGAAAGAGGCGGGCGAGGACCACAGACCAGGAACGCATTGGCAGAGAAGGAGAGCCTTGCTCTCCCTCAAGTTGCACAGTGAGCAAATATCCTGGGAATTCTCATCAGGTGCGATTTTAAAGTGAAACACCGGCTCTCCTTGCTCCGCCTTTGAGAGAGGCTTTGCGAGCTGTGTAAGGCCTGTTCCCGTTACAAAACGACGGCAGGAGGAACGCCACCCTGCCCTGCCGTGCCGGAGGTGCCGAACTCGATTTTCCCCGAGGGTACATGAGGGTGCGGGCACACAGGTGGCTCCTGACACCGGCGGAAGCTCCTGCCTTCCCGGCTGGTCCCGGTAAAGCCTACGGTTCTGCTGGCAGATTAATTGTTCGCCTACTTTCGTTTAATTTCTTTCTCTCTTCAAAAGGAACTTTCCCCCCACCCTACATGAATAACAAATTCGTAGCAATCACGAAATAACTGGGCGGAATTTCACATTTCTCGTTCACAGTGACCATTTTCGATGACATGAGGCAGCATGGGATGAATGCGGGCACAGAGTGCCCCAGGGAGTGTCCCCGAGCCGCGGACCGGCCCTCGAGGGACAATGTCACTGACACCTAAGGGGCATCTGGAGTTCGGCTGAGGCAGGGCCGTCTGAAGAAAAACCTCGGGGTCAGTGGTCTCTGGGAGAGGAGGTCTGTGATTTGTGGGCTGTCGGGGCAGTCTCCACTTCTTCGAGCAAGCAGTGTTTGCCAAGGTGCGGGTTTGGAGGAACGCTGCCGGCCCCGCCGCAGAGAAGAGTTACTGACCTGTTGTTTAAGATATGTCGCCCGTTTCCTCATTTTTCCCCAGCGATAACTGTGATTCTTTTCATTACGATCGTTTTGTTCTTCGAAAACCCAAACAACCAATAAAGTACAGGCGAAGCTGAGCACAACACGAGGCGTAATGTTCTAAGTTATCAAAAGTGGGAAGAAACAAAAGTCACTCGCTGATTTTTTTTTTTTTTCAGGTGTTGCTTTTAACAAGACGTTTTGAAAAAGAATTATATCAGGCACATGTCGACCTGCGCTTCCTCTGCTCCTGGCTTTGGAGGTGATATCGCTTGGCGCTTATCAGCCGCCACATCTGAGGCATCTGGTACGTGGCTCCTGACTGCTCCCCGCGCTCGGGTACGAGTACTTCCTGCGGCACGAAGGCTGTCCCGCATCCAGCCCCGCATCCAGCCCCGCATCCAACCCCGCATCCAGCCCCCCATCCAACCCCACATCCAGGCCCGCCGAGGAGCTGCTGGCAGCCCCAGCGGAGAATCAGAAGCGGCGCCGGTAACGGCTCGCACAGCCCAGACAACGAAATCCTGAGAAATGTTCACCGCCGCTGGCTGCCTGGCTACTAAAACATCCCCTGGGCACGGGGTGAGGCCGGGAGGGGTTTCAGGAGGAAACAAATTGCAGGAGCCTGAGGTTTGGGCAGCCGGAGTTCTGCCTCGATGCGTTTTCCCCGAGGTTTTGGGGCCGTGCCCGCCGGGCGCTGCGCGGAGCTGCTGCCAGCCCCTTCTGCCTTCAGAGCAGCCGCGGGCGGGGCAGGAGGGGTTCGCACCCGGGAAGGGCCCCGGGATCCCTGCTGGTACCAGTGGGAGAGGGGCTCCCGAAGCGCTGCAATCCATGTCCCCGACAGATCCTGCCATGGATGTGATGGTCCCAGCCAGCGGCGGGCGCGGGGCAGCGGCCACCCTGCCGGGCTGCCAAGGCAGGGGCAAGGGCAGGGACAGGGACATGGGAAGGGGCGGCCTTTCAGTCCCCGGCCTTACTAGTTGCTTTTCTGCTTCCTATGAAGCCTCCGAGATACGGGACCATATTCAAATAAAAAGAAACAGGGGATTTTAAAAGTTAGCAGTAAGGCTTTTTAAAATACACATCAGTGATGATGTCTCCTGTAGAACAGCCTCTTGCCTGGCCTGTCGTAGTTCCAGTCCCAGGGAACAGTCCTCTTAACCTATTTGTTCCCCAAAATCAACGAGTTTGCTTTGGAAGCCTCTTGGCTCTCCTTTTTTTATAAACCACAGTTCAGTTCAGCCCAGAGCAGCCAGTGGTGTCTGAGACAGTCACCAGTTGCCTTGGAACAGAAATAGGAACCACTTGTTTAAACATCTTAAGGTCCCAAAATCTTTAAGACCCATCACAGAAGGGTTTGGTTGTTTTTTGGTTGTTTTTTTTTTTTTTTTCCCTTCCCGAAGTGAGAAGGGTTCGAGGGGATTATAGGGAAGAATGTCTGCTCTGGCTGCTGCAAGCACCAGAAGATTTTGGTTTGCCTTTTTTTTTTTTTCTCCTTTCTTTTTTTTCTTTCATCAGATTTTCCATTCCTTGAGGAAAATTTTTCAGCATCTGAATCAAAGTGCATGATTCCAAGTCTTTTTTTTTTCTCTGTTTTTTTGTTTTATCTCGGCTCTTTTTCATGTTTTCATTTAAAAAGTGACAGATTTGGTAGAACTCTCAAGTGTTTTGCATTAGAGGCGGGGAGTTCACCAGTGTGCCTTTCTGATGTTGCACATGACACATTTCGGGGTCTGAGGCAGAAGCATGCCCTAAGCAGTCACAGTTGGGCAGTGTGGGGGCAGTGTGGGGGCAGTGTCCATG
>VZSR01001065.1:5117080-5127944 GCA_013398615.1 Brachypodius melanocephalos | reverse complement strand
GGGGAGCCCTGAGGAGCTGGGAGGACCCCAGTCCAGGGCTGCACCGTCTGCCGGCCCAAGGTCCCCGTGGCCGCCCCTCCCCGTCGCAGCCGGCTGGAGCCGTGGCTTTGCCGGCACGGAAATCACAACAGCACGGTCGGGATTTCGGTCCCAGCTGATCTGTATTTGTAAAGTGTCGGCTGTGCAGGGGCCCTGACTCTGCCGGAGCGCCTGAACGACAAAAACACAGCGAATCCGAACACTAAGTGAGCTCGGCAGGTGTGAGGGAGCCTCAGCAAGGGAGAGGTGTGTAGTCACTGGTCACTGCAGGTGTGCGGTCACTCTGCGTTACCTGCACACCCACCATCACCTGTGCACACCCACTGTCACTGTCACCTGTGCACACCCACTGTCACTGTTACCCATGCACACCCACCATCACCTGTGCACACCCACTGTCACTGTCACCTGTGCACACTCACTGTCACCATTACCTGTGCACACCCACTGTCACTGTCACCTGTGCACACCCACTGTCACCATCACCTGTGCACACCCACTGTCACTGTCACCCGTGCACACCCACTGCCAGGGCTGTGGGTCAAGTCCTGAGGGCAGTGTTGCCAGCTGCAGTGGAGCTGAACTTTCATCTCCATCTCTTGTTAAGGAGAAATCAGGTGTTAAAGTGCAGCCCTGGAGAATTCCTGCTCCTGGGTGTATCATTCCCACGGCTGAGGTCCTTAGGGCTGCTGGCACATTCTCCACGGGGACTTAAAAAGGATCATTTACTAATACCCAATTGAATGTTTACTACCCTTGCCCTAGGTGGAATCAGGCCAGCTAATAAATACACGTAGAATCATTTTTGGAGGAGTCTCGGCTCAACTGAAATACTGTGGGAATGAGTTCCATAGGTTAATTATGTGCTGTGTAGAAAAAGATTTTATAATTTAAAATGTTGCCTTTCAAATTGCATTGAAGTCATGTTGTTCTTTTATTATTAAAAGAGGGTAACTAGTCAGCCCAGAGTTGACAGCAGGACTTAAACAATACGTGTTGGTGTCAAAATGTGTGAAGCATAAACAGGACTTAGGTTACTGTCTACTCCTGTTAATGTCCAGACTTTCTCTAGACTCACTTTAAATTTTGCTGTGAGAAGGTATTTCTTTTCTTCAGATTTGAATTTTCTGCCCTTTCCATTTCCTTCCATATCCCCGTGTTCAAATATCAGGACAAGAGAGAACCAAGCTCCTATCTCCTTTACTGGATGCTTCTATCAAGTCGTCTTTGACTCACTTGTTCTCTTTCCTGGGAAATCCTGGTCTTTCAGCCATCATTTGAAATTTTCCATGCTGTGTCATCAGCATATTGTGAAGGTAAAGAAGCTGACAGCTTCAGGGCTGGTGTTTTACCCTGAAGCAGGTAGGGCTGTAATCTCCCTCCCTTCCACTTAACACTGCTCACAATATTTTTCCACAAGCTAAGGAGTAGTTGTTGTAATAACAACGTAATTACAGCTGTACAGGGCTCACATACCTGAGATTCCTACAAAGATTTTTTTGTTTCTCTGTCCTGTACCTCAAGCATCCAGGCACCCTGCTGCCTTCATTGACCATGCTCATTCCCATGACGGCTCTCCAAAGCTGTTTGCAGTCATACTCAGGTAGATTTTGTACCAGCACCATTAGCTGTGAGCAGCAACGTCTGAAAACAGACGTGCCTTAGTGCTTTACTGAAGTACAATTATCTCTTAAAATGCCCAGACTGGGCTGGCCTTTATTTTATCCCTGTAATTGAAATTTGGCTTCAAGTGCATCTAACTGCAGCCAGTAAATAGAGGCAAAACACAATCCCTCAGCAGTCATTCATTCACCCATTGTCCAACAATGTCTCCAGTGATTTATTTGATGACTGTTGCTTGGCTGTGGAGGAGATGGGGTGAGCAGTGGGGTGACAGGAGCACTGATGAAAGCGCAGGTTCAACTAAGAAGCAGCTAAAAAACTTGGAAAGTGCATGGGAGATGAGTGTGTGTTGGAGATGGGAATATAGATTTCTCAAAGGACTAGGAGGGGATGGAAAAATGTGTGTTTTTAAATAAGCTAGCATCCAGATTTCAGTACCCTTATTTAGGGTTATCCTAACAGGCCAACTCTCAGGCTTTATTGGAGTTTGCCCTTGTAATGCCTAGATTTTCTTCCTCTTTGGATTTTGTCCAGGGAAATTAGGGAGCAGCTATCAGCGAGTTTCCAGTAGTGCTCTGAATGGCCAGGACATATGAAAACAAGATAGCATTACTCATTTTAAGAAGTGGCAAAATCTGGCCTGTAGATATCACTGCTATTTTCCCACTTATCCAGAGTATTGGTCATATGCCAACAGAAAAGCTGCCAACTAAAACGTTTTAAGAAAGGAAACACTGTTTGAAGCCTGGCAGTAAATGTTTTTCTTCCCCTGAAATATGTGCTGAACATATATAAAGAAGGAAGACTCAGGGGTGTCTAGTGAGGTTTAACATTTTGTAATCATATGGATGAATTTGTTAACATTTTCACACTTTGTTCTTTAATAGATGAACACTGTAACTAATGGTTTTTAGTTAGAAACAGTACTTAAACACTGAAAACGAGGGACAGTGTAATGCAGTTGGATAAATCCATTAAAAAGGCAGTAGTATAGCATTAAAATGCCAACACCATGAGTTCTTTGTCGGTTTAAAATTCCTTTGCTGTTCTGCCACTTTCTTTGTTTCTTTATGCTCCTGTTTTTCCTTGTAACTGAAAACATCAGATGACCACGAGGGATGAATGTGCAGCGGTGCTGCCTCCCAGGACATGTAGCTGCAGCCTCTAAGCCCAGTGTTACGGCAGCCAGGATCCACGTGGCCGATTGTTTTGCAGACATAGTGGTGGCGTATTTATGTATTTCTGAACTTGTTTTTCAGGCTCTGTGGCCGCCTGCATATCATGGAGCTCGCTGCTTAACAACAGAAATAAAGCACTTGTCAGGCAGCAGCAGTGCGTCAGTGCAAAATGGAATTCGCAAGACTAAAGTTTACACGAGGCAACAACAAAATCTACTGTACCATTCTGTGAGGCAACAAAGGTAATTTGTTATGCAACATAATGAGGACTTGTGTGTGATAGGCAGCGGTGGCTCTTGGTTACAGGGCATTGACATCAACAAGCACATGCAGAGCTCACACATAAGAGAATTGCTATACATAGCACAGAATTCACAAGCTGGGTTTTTATTACAGGGTTTTTTCCATCTTAAAATTTGCAGAATAAACAAACACATTGAGACTGGTCCTGCAGTCCTTTATGTTATGGGTAGGACCTTCCTCATTTCTTTTTGGGTAGGTCTGTGTCTCAGACTTGACCATCAGCCTGAGGGTCACAAGGGCAGGGTCACAAGTGTCATGCATTTCATGTGGCTCTGACACATTTGGCAAGCCTGCCAGCCCACACAATGACAGGGGAAGGGCGAGTGCAGGGGGAGAAGTTGGACACAGTCACAATGCTGTTTGTTGCTGCCCAGAAGTCTGTGATGTCTGATCCCACAGGCTCCACTGCTGCTGTTAGCACACGTACTCCCACAGGGCAGTTATCCTCTCTGGTGTGAGGCAGTGGTCCTGCACCTGTTTTGCAGACCAACTGCAATGTGCAGGCTGTGTACAGAGCTGGGAATGGGGCCCTGCCTAGAGAGCAGCAGGGCTCATCTGCTTTGCCATATCACCTTTCAAAGGAAATCTACCTGCTGGTGTGATGGGGCCTCTTCTTTATGATGACTTAGGCTGCTCTCTGCCTCCAGAGCTGGAGCTAGACCCAAAGATCCTGTTTGCTGACATTCCAGTACTGTCTCACAACAGCTTGTGTAACGCACTGTCGGGTATGCGTTCTCCTGGCCCACGCTGAATGTTTCCCTTGTCATGCTGCTGAAAGAGTCTGCAAGCAACCTCTTCCTGAGAGCTGCAAGGGAGACAGTGGGCTTGAGCTTCACTGATGAATTAATGCAGGAGAAATAAGGAATCCAGACTGTGCCACATGGCCTGCAGAGTACTAAGCTGAAGTTGCGTTGGTAACCTTTGTCCTGACAGTCTGCAGGGTTGGTTCTGTTTCTTCAGTGTACATGTAACACTGCACCTTGTGCATGATACTCTGCAATAGTCATAGTTAAGCAAACAGTGTAGTTCCAAGAGTGCTGTGTTAATCTGAAGTAAATGCTTGCTTTTTGCTTCAAAAGCCTGGTTGGCCAGACCACATCAGGGGAAGCTGCTCCTGCAGAAAATTCAAAGACTCCAATTGCTTGGTGTGCTGTGCCTTAAGCATCATTGCTAGTGGCAGGATGTTGGAGTTCTTTTGACTGCCAGTGACTCAACAAGGGCCTGATCTGTTTACTCCTGCTCAAACAGGAGCCCAACTTCTTAGCACAGTTACAGCAGCAGTACAAATAAGGGAGAGCCACTGAGCTAACCACTACCTTGGTCAAGTTGCTTTACCTCTCAGTGATTTAGGGCATACAGAAAAATCATCACTGTGAACTTCCTCTCTGGTGCTCAAGGTTTTAACCAAACTCACTGAAACAGCTGAAGAAAAGTGATGAAACAAGCTCTGCTTTAGTGGTTTATGGTGTAATGTTGGACATGACATGCAGGTCAAGGTATTCAAACTAGGATGAGATTGAGAAAAATATTGCTTTTGGTGCTGGAGAGGCACCTGTACTGTGCCAGATGCCTGCCATTCAGCAGTGGCCTCCTCATATTAAGAGGCAGATGGGTTTGTCTGGCCCCATTTTCTTATGCATTTTTTTCACAGCCTCTTGAACAACAGTCATCTAGTCCTTACTGAAATATTTTAGGAGCCACTGTGACAGAAATACTTCATGATGATGCTGGTTATTTTAATTTAAGACATGTTAATTTAATTACCAACCAAAGCAATTAAATTAAGTCTAACCAAATTAATATTGCATCATAAGAAGCACTAGGATTCCATACTGTAAGGATAAGAAGCAAAAAAACCAAGGCTTTCATGCAAAAGATGTTATCTGACATTTGCATAGATATTGTGTATGTAATTAAAGCCATCCTTAACGTGTAATGCTCTTATTGCAGCCCTTGCTATTTTGTAGTAGTTGGTAGATCTTATAACGAATGAGTATAAAAATATCCCAGGGACTCTAGAAAGCATTGCAGTGACTTCGCACACAATGATCCTCTTAAAGTAAACTCCGTAAGTATCCTTGCTTTTTCCCAGGGAAGCACCTTTGTTAGCATCTGTCAGGATGAACGCTATTGCCCCTGAAGAAAATGCTGGTCCTGGCAGAGTGAAGGCTCGCAGGTGAGCGGCCGGCTGGCGCTGTGCGCAGTGAGGGCAGAGTGCACGGAGCGTTCTCCGCAGAGCCGGGGCTGCTTGGCCGGGCCGCGGGTGGTGGGGAGGGGAGCGGCCACTGCAGCCAGCCCCGGTCCCGGTCCGTGGGGAGGGGAGCGGCCACTCCAGCCAGCCCCGGTCCGTGGGGAGGTGAGCGGCCACTCCAGCCAGCCCCGATCCGTGGGGAGGGGAGGGGAGCGGCCACTCCAGCCAGCCCTGGTCCCGGGTCGTGGGGAGGTGAGTGGCCACGGCGGCCAGCCCCGGTGAGCGGCTCCCGGAGGGTTCGCGCTTGGCTGCACGGCGGATTTATGCAGCGGCAGCGATCCCGTGGCAGACGTGCCGCGGGCTTGTCTTTCCGCCTGAGTGCAGCTACTTGCAAATGTCCTGCTGCTTCTCCTCTGCAGCGCTGCTTTCAGGACCGTTTCAAGGTCAAGGCTGTTAGCAGCGCTGTGAGTGCAGTGCTGCCTCTCGGACGGCGAGGCCCGTTATTATTTCTGATACACTTGTGCGGTACCTGGTGCACTGAAATGTTGTTTTCCCCACAACTTGTTCCTCCTGCCTAGCAGCAGCACAGTTCGTGTGATTTTTGTGCATCTGTCAACCCTGCTGCCTGTCTCCCAGCATCAGGAACAGCAGATGAAGGAACAGCTCAGTAAAGTTCAGCTGAATAAAGTATCACACACAGAACTTGCACTGTTGCCACCAGCAGATTACCAAAATGAGATTGAGTACAACTGTTCAAAAACCGAGTTAAGAGGGATTTTCACATGTAAGCATTTGGACTGAGATCTGGTATGGCAGCAAATGGATGAGTGGACGTCGTGTGTTTTAGGACTCCACTTGTGTTTTCAAGGTGCTACGTTAGGGTCAAGCTCATCTGGGTTGGGATGGTGGAATTTGCTCCTTGGAAGGTAGCCTGCTGCCTGATTTCTCCCTGTGTGGATTGCGGTTTTGACAAATGGTGTGTCTGCATTACTTTAAAGTCAGTGTTGTGCCAAACAGCATCTACAGAAAAGCCTTTTCAAAAGTCAGGAATTTGACCATCACAGGATTTGGCTGTAACCATTAAGAGAAGAGAAAATTAATAGCTATTCCTTTATTCTACATGCAGCAGATGCTTCAACAGGTGACTATCAAGATACAGGATGGGCGTAGCTGTCAGGGACTGACAGGTGACCAACCAACTTTAGTTGACCAAATGGGTAGTTTTTATGTTGTAATCTAAAGCCAGGTTCAAAGCAGGTGTGTGAGGTATTTGCCAAGTGTTAGGGCTTGGTAAGTGCTGTGAGTGAGATGAAACTTTGAATTAACCGTTTTGAAAGTCATAACAGTCGAGTATCTAATGAAAAATGAAAGAATGAAATTAGTGGGAACAGGAGAGTTCCCACCAGAGCACCGAGAGTTCCCTGAGAGCAGTGGGCAGCCCCTGCAGGGGCAGCTCGTGTGCTCTCTTCTCACAGCTGCTTGCGTCTTCTCCTGAGACTGTGGCTTGGCTTAGCTTTCACTCTGTTTGTTGTCAGTACAGCCTGATTTGAATATGGTCCGAGTGAAAACAGTTACAATCTCAGGATCTGCCCGCAGGAGAGTTTCAGCTGTGTTTTCAGAAGTGGTCATGCAAACAGTTCTCTCCTGGTAGTCAGTTACCTCCTAGCCCAGCCTTTCTTATTTCTTAGCTACAGAGCACGAAATGCTCAGAAATCTGCGACATTCATACCATGCAAAGCTCACTTACTAAAAGGGAAATGTTTCTGAGTGATGTACAAGTTTTCCCCGGTATTTCCTAATCCAGGAGCTGTGATTGTCCCAGGGCACGCCCCAAGCAGCCCTGGGGAGTGGTGGCAGCTCTGTCCCTCAGCCTGATCCCTCTGTCCCTTTGCTGGCCTGTGTCAGCCCAAGGCTTCCTCTTTACTCTTCCTACAGGGCTGCTCACTACCCTAGCGTTGCTGCTGGGTGAGGATGAGCAGTTTGGGGCTGCTTCTCCTCTTCCCACAGCAAAAGTAAAATGCTGAGCACCCCCATTCCCACAGTTACCCTGTGCCAGGGGAGCCAGAGCTCTTGGTGCCGCTGCAAGGCGTCAGTCTTAGCACTTCTTATTTATTTGTGAGGGGGTCTTGGCTGCTCTGGGGTTTTCTTGTGAGGCTCCAGATCTTCAAAGTTATGTTAAGAAAAGAAAATGTCAACTGTAAAAAACTCAACATCCCCCCAGTTTTAGTCCTTATAAAAAAGGAAAGAATTTAAATTAATAATATACAATAAAATATAATTTTTGCCCTAATGGTCACACAAAAAATATCAGAAATTAGACGCAGCTGTAACCTAATATTGTAGGCAGAAATTAACCGATAATTAATAAGAAAAAAAATCATACTCTAAAAGTTATTTTCACGATTTTAAATCCTAAGTGTTGTGAATATCCTCTCTTTTATGACTAAATTCAAGATGATGATACTGCTTTCTTCTCCAAATAACGTTATAACAATATATAAAATATGTTTAATACTGTTAGTTCATTAGAATTGGGCAAGCATAGACAAGCAGAAAATGCAGAACAGCACAAAGACAGTTCCTTGTGGATTCCGTAGGACCATCAGGACATTCTCACTGCTTATCAGAAAATATGTAAATAGCTCCTGGCTCCCTTGCTTGCTCAGATAGGGAGGCAAGACCTTTTCCATAAGCCTTCTTCCAGGAAATTCATCCTTCTCAAGGTGTGTGGTGAGAAATGATAGCAAAAGAAAAAGCAAGAAGGATAAAAGGCAACGCTAGATAAGGACAAGAATACAAAGGGATCCTGGGAAGCAGTGAGGGAGGGGTGTGGGTTGTCAGGATCTGAAGAATGCTGAATACACTGATAAGGTGAGATGAAACCTTGGCCTGTAAGTTAGGCCGAGGAGTTAAGGAGTCTCTAAGTTAGGCCGAGCAGACAAGCTGTCTGCAGGCTGAAAAATCCAACTGTGGCAGTAGACATATAAAACAAGATTTCTTCAAGGCAAAGGCAAGAAACTGAGCAAGTGGGATTTGTCTCTGCAGTCCGTACCTTGGTACCTATTTTTACCCTTTAGGCCATGCTTAGGTGCCACAGCTGTGTTCAGTGCATGGCAAACAGCCTTACTTGGACAGCATCATCTGTACAGGGATGGCTGGTGGAGGGTGGAAAAAGTGAAGTATTAGCCATGCTCTGTGTGAGGAAATTGGAAATTTGGATTAAGGAACTATCTCAGGAACACTCAGTGAGGAATTAGAGCCAGCAGTGCCCCGCTGCTCATCGATCTCTGAAATCTGACACATTAGCTCCCTTGACATAGATGGCCATACCAGAACGTCCGAAGGAAGCAGAGTTTTTTCAAAGCAGGGTTTAACCTACGCATGCCATAAAAGCTACTGATAAAGTGCTGGCAAAAGGCAGTCATGGAGAACTATGCCACCAAATCTGTCAATTCTGATGCAGGTATAAACTCGAAAACACCAACAGTCACTGAAAGTTACTGATGCAAAACACTTCCTGAGATCCTGACTGTTTTTCCTAGTTGCACCTTCTCAGCTGCTCAGGTTTTCATCACATCTGCCATTGGTTCATACAGGTGTTAGGATAGGTGCCTGGATAGATGCCTCAATTTAGATTATTAAACTACTTCTAGATACAGAAGTACTGTACCTTCTGTTTCGAAAAAAATCAACTGAACATACCCTTTTTCCTTGAGGAAGGCAACTATTAAGAAGTCACAAGTACATTGGGAAAAGAAGCCAACCTTTGTGTTTTAGACTGGATGAGTTCACTCATCCCACACGTCCAGTGGGAAAGAAGCTGGCAGAGCACCACGAGTGGGCAAGGGAAGGTGATGTCTTCCTGTAGTGTGGGTTTATGCCAGGTAAAACTGTGACTGAACTCTGACTCTACAGTTTCTGTGACTCCAGGTGGAAGCTATGTGCCCCAAACACTCCTCCACAGGTGAGGATGATGTTGCAATGTGCTGATGTAACTGGACAAGGACAGATGCTTGTCCAAGGGGAGGGGAACCAGCACCCTGCAAGAAACGGCAAGGAACTGCTGCTGCCTGGGTTCTGTTCTGTGTTAGTGGGCAGGGACAGCTCTGCTCATTCCAGAGGACAGCGGCAGGGAAGAGATCTGGCACTGAGGATCCCCAAAGCACACCCATGTGGACAGAGAGGAGCCTGGAAAAGGAAATTCCAGGTGGAAGATGCTTGAGGTTCCTTTGTTCTGTGACATAAGTTTTTCTGCCCTGCTCAGAATCTTATTTGTGGCTAGCACAGTAGCTGTAGGAGAGGGTCTGGAGTTGCTATTGTTCATTGCAAGCTATTGCCTATATCATGCATTTAAAAAATGTCAGACTTCAAAAATATAATGTTGCCATGCTTTTAGCATATATTCCAACTTTGCAGGTTTGAAAATTCTCATTAAACCTTTCTTGCAAGTACTAAAATTTACAAGACATCATTAACTCAAATTCCTCTCCTGCTGAACACCACTCTTGCTGCTCATAGCAGACAATAAAACAGGAATATGAGGTTCAGCTTGCCCTGTGGGACGTTGAAGGCCTCCTATTAGGGCATTTTTTGGATTCAGGCTTTTCTTAGAGACCATGTTTTCCTTTGGTTCAGCAGCTGAGGCCAGTCTTCCTGTGGGATCTGCTCATCATCCTCCTTTTAGCTTTCTAGTTGCCTCATGTCTGCCAGCAGATGCCCTGGCCTTCCCACCGGATCCAAGCTGCAGCCTGCAGGAGCAGAGCTTTGTGCTTTAGCACCTTACACGTTGCCAGGTGTGATGACTGGATTTGTGCATCTGTCACCGCTACACCTGAAGTTACAGTTTTTGATTTATCAGAACACCATCTCCCAAGCAGTGACCTAAACCTCGGGGAAGGCTGGCACAGGGTGCTGGTGAAGCGCAGAGGAGAGTGAAGGCCTTTTTTTGGCTGGAGGTCAGCCAAAAGCACAGACATCTGTGTGGGCTGTGGGCAGCTGGTTTCTGCTGTGCATTAGCGCTGGGCTGGCTCAGGCAGGGCAGAGTTGGTGTTGGTGTTCCCCCGGTGTGGCAGGGCGTGCCTGTGGGATGCCCTGTGTCAGCCTGAGGGGCCGGCAGGGCTTCCCACAGGAGTTTCTGTGGTAGGTGGAGGCCTGTGGCACGGGTGGTGTCTGTGAGGAAGGCAGGCCCGTGGGTGGCTGGCCTGCTGAAGGCCATGCTGGGAGGATGAGGGCAGGGATGTGTGCTGCGTGCTGGCCCGGGCCCTGCATCCCCCACCTTACCTGGTGCTTTCCAGGCAGCTCCTCTGAGGGGATGGAGGCTGGCATGAGACAAAACAGCAGATTTCATTGCAGTAATCACCTTTCTCAGAGAAGGAGATAAAGGAACTGCAGGGTAACATTTGGCATGACTCAGTATTTCACTACCGAGTGAGTGCAAAGTCACGGCTGAAAACATTATGCCTGTAAACTGAGGGGGCTGGCTGTTCATCTGCCCAGGGTAAAGGTACAGTGTGGTGCTGGGGCACTGCCA
>VZSR01001065.1:5023794-5116980 GCA_013398615.1 Brachypodius melanocephalos | reverse complement strand
GGCAGTGGCAGCGGTGGTGGCAGGCTGTCAGGCTGTGTGTGGTAGTGGTGGTAGCAGTAGCAGTGGTGGTGGCAGTGGCAGGCCATGCATGGCAGTAGCAGTGGTGGTCGCAGTGGCCGCTGGACAGCGGTGTTCCGGGAAGTGCCAGTGCCCGGCGAGAAGAGGAACTGTCCCGGGCGGCAGCGGGCGGGGAGCGGGCCGTGTGAGCCCCGCGGCTCCGGGCCAGCCAGAGCCAAGCTCTCCGCCGGTGTCCCTGTGCCTGGCTCGGGGCCGGGCCCAGGCACAGGAGGAGGAAGAGGCGGTGGCCGGCCCGGGGCGGGGCGGGCCGGGGCAGCCGGTGCCGGGGACTCTCTGTCGGTGCGCGGCAGCGGGAGGCACGGCCGGGTAGGACCGCGGCTCGCGTTATATGCTTTCGCTTCTTTTCTGACCTCCCCCGACCCCTTCCCAAGAGCGGGAGCCTCGGCTGAGCTTCTGCCCGGGCCGGAGCGGGCCGGGATGTCCCCACTGAGCGCTCCCGGCTCTGCCCCCCTGCCCTCTCTCCGGCCCTGCTCCAGGCCCGGCCGAGGGTCCGGCATGGCCCGGAGCTCTGCCGGGCACCCTGGGCTGCGGGGCGAGAGCGAGCCCCTGCTGCCCCTGCTGCCCCTGCTCCCTGACCGCTCCTGGCCGGCTCCTGGCGCGGAGACTCGGGCGCGTCCGCTCGCTCTCGCTGCTGGCGCTTTCTGTGCTGTGAAAAACTCCTCAGTCCCACTGCAGTGGCGGTTTCCCAATCCTAGGTGAATCCCCATTCCCTGGGGTGCTTCTGGCGTCTCTTTCCCTTTTCGGGGGGGAGGAGATGAGAAGAGGGGCAAGGATTGAATAAGATCAGATGCTACTGCATCAAAAAGAAACCAGGAAGAAAAAAGAACCAGAAGAAAGAAAAGAAAATAAAATCAAACCCACCAAGGAGATGTGACTACAGTGGCTAATTTACCAGAAAGCAAAGGGAACAGGGCCTCCAGTTGGGAAACTTTCAAACCTCAGCGAGGTCTGGCAGCTGCTGGGAGTGGGGAAGTGTGGCTGGCAGCGTGTCTGAGGCTGACACCTCCTGCCCGCCAGCATGTGTCAGACCGTTTAGGATGTTAATGGCAAGAATTCACCAATTAAACAACATTCCATCTCTTTTTTCCTGAAATGTTTTCCAAGTGTGCTGTCCTAAAGGGTAACCTCAAATTTTTTAATGATGTAAAGCATCGATGTTGTCTGTCTTCCTCAGCAAGGTGCTTTCCTTAGTTGTGATTCATCACTGTTTTTCTGTTCCAATTAAGCTGCTGACTTAGAGCAACTGAGACAATCAGTGTCTCATCCTATGAACTGGGCTCAGCATTATCAGGGAGTTTGTCCTTCAGAGTGGGTTCTTGGTAGACCGGGGGTGTTTTCAGTTTCAGGCTATTCTGCTTTACTGGCAATTGTAACATGAAGGAGGTCAGCGATCTGTGAAAGCTCGAGCAGACTGGGAGGGGTCTGATAAGAGTGGAGCCTTAATTGCAAATGCTTGTGTGCTCTTGGGTTGCTTCTCGGAGACTTCACATCCCGCAAGAGAGCTCAGACGGCTGCCGAGGGTTGTCCACTGCCCTCGGATCAGAGTCTGTATTAAAGGCTTACATGCAGTGTTCCAGTAAGAGTTTTTGTACATTAAACGTGAGGATCAGTGAGTTAATCTTTGACGGCGTCGGAGCATTTCCTGGGAGCTCAGTCCCTTTTGGCAATGAGTGGCCAGATATTGGAGCTGAGATGCTTGAGGAGGGGAAGAATTCCCTTGCAATTCCCAAGCATGGAAGGAGTCTGGCAGTGGTAGGCTATGGCTGCTGTTGTTGGAGTCTCCAGTGTCCTGCTCATTCCACTTTTATGAGTGGCAGCTTCAGAAGTGCCCAGGAATGGTGAGGAACAGACATGATCACCAAATACATTGTTTTGCAGAAAAATTTAAAGCAAAGTACGTTACTTTTGTCAACATTTGCAGTAGACTTTCTAAAATCGTGAATGCTTTTTGATTGACAGCTTTGACTCAGCTGCAGCCTGGCTTTCCTGGCCAAGCTGCCTCTCCCCAGTGGTGTCATCACCTCCCTTCTAAATGATCTCACACCTTGTGGGAGATGTGCTCTGGCAACTGAACCACAAATCCTGTGAGGTACCACTTCAAAAACAAGTTTTTGTTGAAAACAAAATCATAGTAGGGCTCAGTGTTTTTAGAAATTAAATACTAGACAGATTGAGGGCCTTTAATGGAAAGCTTTTTTTTTTTTTTTTTTTTTTGGCCCCAGGAGAAAGACACAGTTTTCAACAGCAGAACATCATGAAGGGAGTTTTTTGACTAGCCCTGGGCAGCAGTTCCTAAGATCCAATATTAATGGGGGGGGTGAGGAATGAATGCAGTCAATCTTGTCCATTTCTTGCCTTGACATGAGTGAAACACTGACTGCCACGTCATCCTGGTAGGACACTCTCTTCCCTAGAGTAGGTGGAAATGTAAATCTTTCTGCTTTGCCCCAAAAGTCGGCATGCTGCAGGTGGATATTGCAGTCCTTTCATGCCTTGGTGGGTTTGGTGCTGTTTGCATACCAGTTGCTCAGTTCCTAGGCTAACAGAGCAGTGAGCAGCCAGGTTTATTTCTCACACTTTTGAGGCATATATCAGAGTTTTTTGGCTGTGGAAGTTCTGCAGGGATACTGTGTGCTGCACCAAGTGGTGTTGCCAAGGAAAAATGCCATGAGCAGGCTCTAAACTTGATAACCATGGGTGTCCTGTTCTAAACAGTGGATTTTATTTCTTCCCTGTGTAGTGTTTCTCTAACTTGGCAATGAATTTTAGCCAAATATTTCTGGCTTGTCCTTCAGGAATCACATTAAAGTCTGTCAAACAGCATGGCTGGGAACCTTCCTCTGCAACATCTGGGTATGAGCAGTACTGGAAACAGGATCCTGGCAGAAACAGACCCTGTCTCTGAACCATTGTGGTTTTTCTAATGAGATCAGTTTGCCACCTGCATCTCTCTGAGGTGTGACTTTATTTTAGAGATTTTGTAAGCATATAAACAACCTTCTGACCTTCCTCCCTTCCGTCTTTTGCTTTATTCTTCGTTTCCTTCTCTTCCTCTCCATCCTCTCTCACGGTGTTGTGTCCTTGCAGACATTCCTTATTGCTGGTTTGAGGTGAACGTTGTTTCACAGCTACTTCAGACAAGCAGGAAAGAGCTTGCAGGTGAGACAAAGAGCCCTCAGGGTTTAACAGCACCCCCTGAACAGCACAATCAGCCAAGCTTTGGTAGCACCCTGGTTCTCATCACTGACTCCTGAGCATCTGTGGGGGCTCAGCAGAGCTCAGCTGTGGAACCCTGAGTGCATTCATTGGATCTGCTTCTCCAGGTCATGAGCAGAGTGGACTTCACTGAAGAGTTGTGAGCAGTTAGGCCAAAATTCCCCCCTGAGTCTGTCATCCAGGAACTCACAGGGTAATGCTGGACTGTTAGCTTTCTTATTACTTTTCATGGAAGTTGCTCAGATATAAGGAATTCATGTTGAAGGCCTGAATATTTGGGATTATACTTAGTATTTATTGTCAACAGTCAAAACAACATTGGCACTGAAACTTCTGTGGGAAGGTTGTGAACTATTAATTATTTTCAGTCTACTTGGCATAACATGAAGGATTATTAACATAACCAGTCTTACAGGTGATGATAAATTCAACAAGCATTACTTATATTTTTTAGGCAGTTGGTTTTCATTATTATTAATCTTTTACATAGATGCCTTATTCCAGCTGACACAAATTCCTTTTAGAGCTGACCTAAACCTTGTAATTTGCCAGGAAGTTAGGATATTTATTTAAAATCATTTCCCCTCTTAATATAGCAACCAGGGTTTTCCTTTTATCTTGTAGGAGGCAAAACATCGTGACATTATCTCAGTTCTGCAGAGACCTAACGTTAAATTCTTTGTTTACCAATCCATCTTAAGAGGAAGAACACATCTGCTAAATCTTTGTCTTCTCCTTCAATTCGTTAATTCACTAATTCAAGCACTTCACTAATAGGCCAGGTGGAAAATAGATTTCAGTTATTCCTCAATATTTACCTTCAATATCGAGTGTAGCACCCTGAATCACAGAGGTAAGAGTGAGGATGGCTGTAAGGCTGGTGGAGGGCAGGTGTACATTGGACCAGCTTTCACTTCTGATCTACCTGCAGCCTGCTGTGAGAGGTTACTCACAGCTCTGACATGGTGCTGGCAATGCACATGAAAGCATTGAACTGTGAGCAGCCCAGGTTCTGTGGCTCTGATTACATCTGTGCTGGAGAATATGTGTTACTTTCTTGCTGGAACATAGCATCCAGGCTGAAATGAAAGCCCAGCTGAGTGACCTTGCTGGTTTTACTGCTTCCATTGCATGTGTTCAGGTCATTTCCAAGCATGCCTTCCTTTGCTGTGCGGTACAAAACCACATTGACTACAGCAGTGTCCTGTGGGCTCAGTGGCCTTTGGAAATGGAGCAATGAAACATAAATTCATGAGAAAGGAACATAACAATGCAAATACCTGTTATATGGACCAAAATGGATGTGTGAGAAAAGTTTGCTTTCTAATAGTCTAAATAGAGAACTTGTGTATGGGTAGGAAAGAAAAAAAAAGTTATGCTCCCCCAGTGTTATTAATAGTAAATATATTTATCTTTTCCCCCAGTGAGCAAGTGTTGAGGGTATACTTGTAGTTAAAGGAAATAATTCTGATTTTGGTTGTTACCACCTTGGTTTGGCACATCAGATGAGGGAGGGTCATTTCCTATGGCTGGAAGTACTCAGGCTGTTTTACACCGAGAGCACTGCTCTTCTGGTGAAAATACACCTTTCAGTACCCCACCCTGACAGCTCTCGTATCACTGACTTGCTGAACTTCCCCTAGTCTGAACAAAGCTTTGGTGCTACTACTTGTGTTAGTTGTTTTTGTTTGAGACACAGGGCTTTTTTTAGTTTCTCTGAATTTGCCCTGTGTCTTTCTTCTGATACAGATGGTTTTGTAGTGCTTGATGTCATCCAACCACAGCATCACAGAATGGTCTGGGATGGAAGGGACCTTATAGAACCTTAGAGATCATCGAGTTCCAACCCCCCAGCCATGGGTAGGGACAACTTCCACTAGACCAGGTTGTTCAAAAAACAAAATAAAATAAAATAAAAGCTGTCATGAAAAATACTGTTTATCCTAAGCTGAACTTAAGCACAGCTCTAATGCTCAGAGCAGAGTGCAGTGCATACCCTAGAAGCACCTGTGTCATCTCTACCTGTCCCTAAGTCTTTTGGCTTCAGTTAGACAGACAGAAATGTGTAGCAACAATTGCTTATATCCCTGTTTTTTACATGCCTCCACAATTATAATGCTGCAAGTAAATATCAAAAAGGAATGTCTTATTTCTTGTCTTGGCTTTTAACTCAAGTAACATTTCTATGGCAAAGAAATGTCTATCCTGACATTCATCTTTTGTGATGTGGTCCAGTGAGTAACAGTGTAAACTGTACTTAAACATAGCAATTACAGAGAACAAAGGGATGGCTGAGGGAAGCTGGACTTGTCCATGCACATTACAGAGTTCTTTCAGAAGGCAGCAGAGTGTCCTGTCAACTCTGGTTCCTAAAATACAGATTAAGATGAGTTTCCTTTGCCCTAAAACTCAGCTCTCAGTGACAGCAGGTTCCTCAGAAGGGCTCAAACCATCCTTGACACTGTAGGGAATTTTCTTTGGAATGACCTAGGGACTTCCTAAATTCCCTGCTTTTTTTACTTGCATTCTTCTTTTCAGATTTTTCAGCTGCCTGTTTTACTTACTCTGGTTTTGGTGGGTGAGATGGGAACACGGAAATCCCATTTTTCATGTTCCCCAGCTGCACAGCCAGTGTGTTGTAGTTCCACCTGTGCTGGCAGGGATTTCCTGCTTTAGAAGATTAATTAGAGTTGAGCAATTCTGAGTTCCTCTAAAAGAAACGATTTTCCTTTCCTGTGGGAGGGAGATTGCAGTCTTCTGGGGCTGTAAACTTGTTCAGACCCACCGATGTAGCAACTGGTACCAGTTAGAGATACCGGCTGGTTTCAGTTCTATTCTGTGACATCAATGTAAATCTGAGTAGCTGCTGTTCTCTCTTTACCTCTTTTAGGGGTGGTTGTTCTTGCAGGAGGAGTTTTTTGTCCATCCAGAAGTTTGTCTCTTGCTCTCTCTTCTCTCTCAATCAAAAGGCACTATCTGTATTTATCTCCAAAAATGATTGCCCTAGGTAACTTCAAAACCTTAATCCCACAAGCAGAAGTGGTTTCTAACATACCCTCCCAGTTTGGATGGCCCTAAGGATTCATGTGCAAACAGTTTTCACTTTTTTTCTGCCTTTTTTTCCCCCCTCTTTTTTTCCTTTTTTCTTTCCCCCTGTTGAGGTGGTCAAATGGCCAGCACTTCTGCCTCACCCAGTCAGCTTATCCTGGTCTAGTTCCAAAGCCAGAGGGTGAGGAAATGGCCTTTTTCCTCGGGAACTTTGCTTTGACAGTTTTTTAGTCACATACCATATTAACTTGCTTGTTTCTTACCTTGTTGTGAAGTGTATTTGAACATCAGTTATTAAGGAGGGCTAGAGTCTGGCTTCATACTCACTTTGCTTCTTTGAGGGGAGGCAAGATGGGAAATTCACAGCTGGCAATTCCCAGATTTCCAGAGTGGCAGACCTTGGGATGTTGCAGCTCTGAATCCAACACACGCTTAGAAGTGAGCAGAGAGTCACGGAGCAGGATGTGCAAAAAGGGGTGGCAAGGGACAAGCTGGGATAAGAGGAGGAGGAAGAAGAAAGGGGACAATGTATCATCCAAAATGAATAGGAGAACGTGGGGAAACAGGAAGGAGTTCATGAGGGACATTGAGATTTCTGATCTTGTTTCTAATTTAGGCAGGAGCTATAAAAATGTATGTATTCATATATTTCTCATATGACTTGCTTTGAAGGCTACTAAGATTCTCCATGAATAATACTCTCTGTTCCTCTCTCTGACCTGTCACACTTAATCTTTTCAAAGTTACGGTTTAGCAGCAACTGTAAGAAGATATTTGAACTGGTCTCATGATTCCACCGTGGCACCCAGAACTGACACAGCAGTCAGAGGTTAATGAGAGCTGTGAAAAATGAACAATTTGGGTTGCATATGCCACGTGCAGAAGTTACTGGAGATGGCAGGGCAGCAGAATGAAGGGTTGTCCCTACAGATTTTCAACAGACCTCATCAAACCCAGGTGTGGCATTGTTGACTTGAGACTACTGTGGATTTGAGACTAAGAAAGAAAGCAGTTCTTAATAAACACTTGGGAAATACTATTCAAGAGATTTATTTTTTCTCCTCCTTCTGTTTTATGTCAAGGTGGAATTTTGGCCATAAACCAGACTTTTATGGGTTTTTTCCACTGTGTACTTCATCTCATGCAGTTTTAAGGAATTAGACTAAAATATGTCAGCTTAGCTAGAGAACTTTTTTTTTTTTAATTTGATGTAACAAAAATAATTTCGTAATGATTTCAAAATTCATGCTGACAAAAATTGGAAAAATACTTTAGCAAATGACAGGCCTCTGCTAAATACCTTTGCAAAGGTCACACTCAGCCAATTTGGAGAAAAAACCTGGACAGAAATTGAGCTAAGGTAGTTCTATAATAAATTTCCCTTCAATATCATTAACTGGACATCAGATAGGGAAAAAAAAAAGAAAGTAAAAAGATGAATTGGAAACCTTGGAAAATCATATTTAACTAGATGGAAAGACCATTAGCAGATGGGGTGAATTGGAAAAGAGGAAAATGTACAGAAGCTGAGATATGCTGGGGGAGACTGTTTTGGAAAGAGTGTTGGACTCAGCAGGATTTCTGTGTGTGTAAGGTTACAGGTGAGGGTATGTGGGATCAGCCCCTGCAGACCCAGAGTACCAAACACAGGGTGATTTTCTGGGCGTTCAGAAGGCAGGCTGGTGATTAAGACACTCAGTGAACCCGAATGAGGCAAGCAGAGTCGCTGGGAGCTGGTGGTGAACCTGTCATGCCCTCAGCAGCCTCGGGTGTGACCCCGCTGCGTGTGGGTGCCCACGCTGGTGGAGGCACAGCCCGTCCCTGATGTGCAGAGCAGCTGTTTGCTGCAGAGTGACACTGCAGTGTCCCCTGGAACAGCACATGCCATCAGCCCCAAATACAGGAGAAGAGCCCCTTTTTGGGTGAAGGCAGGGAGGAGCAGCGACGGGACAGCTGGGCTCTCTGCAGGCAGTGCCACAGGTGCACTGGGTGGGTGTGTTTGAGATGTGGGTGTTACCTTACCGGAGTCGAGTTGGTCAGTGAGCCCAGAAGGATTTATTGAAAACCTCTCTGTCCCAGACAGGATGTGTAGCACGGCGCATGGGTTTGTTCTCTCAAACGACACTGTGGAAGCACTTGGAGGTACATCTGAGCAGGGTGTGGAAAACCCAGTGTTTCACTCCTGCTGAGTTCCATAGGCTGGAAGGGACAGCCCCTGCAGGAGCTGTTACCGGCTGCAGGGAGAAACACAAAGCTGCTTTTGTTGAGTCTCCCTGCATTATCACTGTAATTCAGCCTTTACACAGTGCAACAGCCTCATTTCTATCAGATACTAATTAGGGTCTGTTCACATTTTTTTTCATCTTTTGAGGGAGGTTATCACCTGATCTTTAACAACTTGAAATAATCAGTTTTTTAATAGAGTTCATATGGCCAAGCCACTATAGGACTGCACGACTATTCCCCCAGATGTTGTGGGGGAAGGAGAGAAAACAGCAAAACAAAATGATGCTGTTTTTCAAGGCATGTGTTATGGATAATTTAGCTGAGCATCATCAATTCTTAGATTTGAAAATGACAGAGCCACAAAGTCTAATGGGATGTTCTTTGATAGAAAACCTGACATGCTGTAACAGGATCTTGGTTTTCATATCTGTGTGTATTTCCTTTTAACATATATCTGTGATAATGGTAGTTTGAGATGTGACTAAGATTAAAAGAGGTGAAGTATACCTCTCTCTAATACCTTATTCAGATTTTTTCTCAGAGTACTATTTAGCATAAGAGTCAATATTTAAAGATTAAATAAACATCTTTAAGTTAAATTATCAAAGGAAAAGACTAATGTTTAATGCTAGTGTTTTTAGAGGTTGTTTTGGATCTCCTATATGAAGGAATTAGCATAGGATGGTTTGGAACTGTACAGGTGTTATTTCACGAATTGAGGCTTTTTCCACTGGTGTGTAGAGATTTCTTTTCACGTATTGTGACTGCTCCAGGTATTTGCTCTATTGTTAATGGTGCTTGAGAACAAAGGTGCTTGAGAGCTGATATTTGATACATTTTTTACTGTTTTGAATCACCTGTCTAGTCCTCACTCTAACTGAGTCACATAACTGAAAATTGTACTTGACAAAAGGAATCCTAAATATAGTTTAATGACAGGGTAAGGATGTACTTGAAGTTTCAGTTTCAATGATGTGTTGGTGTCCATTGTGTGGGGGCACTAGAAGGGCTAGAAAGGATTTGTGTGAATGCTCTCCTGTAATGGCCTTACATCACAGCTCTGCTTTAGCAGCTCTGCAGTGTGAGGTCGGGATGGATCACTGGAGCTGAAAGAGGTTTGCCAAAGTGCTCTGCTCCAAGCTCTGTGAGTGAGCACACAGCAATCAGGATATAGACCTGTGTGCAGTCAGATATGTAAACGTTTCCATATGCCAAATGTGTACAGGCTGTCATTACCATCCAGTCTTGGCCTTCCTGCTGGATAGGTGTGCTCCCAGCTCCCTGGTGGGCTGTGGGATATCTGCAGAGAGGGCTGGGAGACTGCTGCTGCCAGACACTGCTTCATAACCACAAGCTCACAGTGTGTGACAGGCTGAGGTCTGGCATTTCTTGCATGTATTGAGAGCTGGAAAGCCAAACTTCGGTGAAGTTGCAGGAGGTGTGGGTTGTGGATTATATACATCTGTACATGAGTGCAATGTGCACACCAACCAGCCCCTTCAGGAGAGCCCCTCCTGCCTCTGTGTGTCCTGCTCTATCCCAGGGCCTGCTGCTGTGGAGGCTGTGGAGATGCCCGCCTGTTCCCCTGTCCTTGTCCCTCTTCCCCTGTCCCTGTGGAGAGGGATCCAGGCAGGAGCTGGGCAGCACGGTTCTGCTTTGCAGGTGGTGGTGGGAGCTGGGTGGGTGGGTGGAGTGGACAAAGGACAGTGCAAATGCATTTCCTTTGCTGTCATCACGTTCCTCTCTGAACCAGGAATTTATACCTGAGCTTTAGTGCCCTCAGTGCCCTGGCTGAAAAACGAACAGCTTTTCAGGTGAACTTTTCAGGTCTTGACAAGTCTAGACACCACTGATCTTTCTGAGTGTCCACTTAGCCCTACCATTTTTAGAAGTCTAGAAATGAGTAGTTTTATTAGTCTTTCATTAAAAGAAAGTTATTTCCCAGCATAAAGAAGAATTTAGGCTGCAGTGAGTTACCCTTTCTTAGGAAAGCATAAGTGGCTGACCAAAGCTTTCTCCAAAGGTGTTTGCAGATGGTTTGGTCTTTCCAGTAGCTCTTCTGTGTGGGAACTAAAAGCAGCAGGGAGTAGCATTTGGAAACCCTTCTTCAAAACACTCCTTACTGAGCGCTGGCATTCCTGTGATAGCTGTAATGCAGTCATCAACCATCTCCTGGACCATCTTCTGAGCAGGACAGGCTCCTTCTGGCATGGGTTTTGCTTTGTGCCTGTCCTGATCAGCCCAGACAAAAAAAAAATAAGCCCATATCAGTTCCTGAGATGTGCACAACAGTAGCCATGTAATTGTGACCTGATTTGGGGTGTAATTTCAGTTCCCCTGTGCTTTATGGTCCTTGAGGAGTCACTGGTGCTGATGTTGTAGTTGTCAGACAGGTGGGAGGCCTTGGTGCTGAGAGCTGTGATATTCCCATTACTTCTCTTGCAGATGTGGGAGATCAGGCACAAAAGGCTGCTGCTGTAAGCAGAGAAGGCTTGGAGGAGGTTGTTCACTGGAATTTCTGTTTTCCATTTATTGCCCAAACGGGACATATTTCTTACCAATTGCAGTGACTTAGATCCTTGGATCTAAGTAGTGCTTAGTGCAGCTGGTGTCACATCCTCAGCTGGGCTGCAAGTTCAGTTCCCAGTTATGGAAAGGGAACAATCCAACTCCATCCACAGCTCTCAGCCCTGTGCAGTTAACAGAAATTAAATGAAATAATTTATATTTGGAAAAAGTTATAGAAAATGCATGAGGTTACCTTCTTACTTAACAGCTCTGCTCAAACTTATTGCCCAGGCATTTCTCAGAGTGGAATTTGGTGTTGTTCCCTGGGAGTTCCGTGGATACTTGACCCTAGGTCAGTCTCTCCTACAGAAAACCCTCATGAAAGTACAAATGCCAGTGGAAAATCCCAGAAACTTCCTTGGGCAGTTCTCCCTTGGGACTAATGATTCTCAGTCTCATGGAAGTGATTCAAGAGCCCATCTTCATCCCAGTGATGTGATTAACCGTGTTCCCTTTGGTCAGTTGGCAGAGAACTGCCTTTGCCCCTGCTGTGGAGTGTCCCAGACAGTAAAGCAGAAGGAATTATTGGCATATGCTGTGCAAGCAGTGGGCATGCCTAAAATGACACTAAATTCCAAGGAGATTTCCTCTACCAGATTGAAAAGAACTGTGGCTCCCCTTAGAAAAAGATGTGAAAACAACTATTCTCAAAATTAGGGTGGGGAACACGGTTGGGCAATGCACTATGGGAAGACTAGGCTCCTATGAAACATCCTTGCTGGGAGGAGAAAACCCCCAACTTGCTTCCATTGGAATTTGTCATCAGTTCTTAAGAGTGTTATCAGAACTGCATTACTCCTGAGGCATCAGCTTTGGGCTGTGAGGCCAATCAGAGGCTTTCAGAGAAGGCCATCTCTGAGCAAGCTAAGCTTTCAAGAGGTTTAAAATCCACCTTGGAGATGGGGAAAGAGGAAGATTCCAGCCAACATTTGGTGGGGAGTACCTCATTAATAATAAGCTTTAGGTGCAGGAGAACTGAGGAAGATGTTTTTCCATTATCACAGAGGGGAAGCAATACCAGTTAAGGCAAGGCTTGCAGCAGAAACATTTACTGGAAGTGTTTACATGTTACTTAATACCTTGACATGCATTATTCAACTTGGGTAATATCAGCTGGGGTGGAGCAGGGAGGAATGGCTTTGGCAGGAGAATTTGTTTGCTCCCCATGGAGTATTTTCCTGGTCGTAGCTACCTTCTTTGGCAATGAGGTACATTCCAGGAATAGAAAAAGTGTTCTTAGCCACATTTTTATGAGCTGGTGGAATGTGCTCTCTTGTGAAGGTGACCTAACCTTGTCCAGACGGCTGCTCCTTCTCTGAGCACTGCCACTCTGTCAGTCTTTCTCAGAGTGGAACAGAATTGCAACAAAAGCCCCCTGTGAGCCCTCTCCAAGCAGGGGAGCATGCCACTGAACGGTGGAGCCATTGAAATGGGTGCACTTCTCATTCTGGAAATAAACCTCACTTTCCCTCGCAGAGGGAGGCAGCAAGGGCACTCTCCTGAGCAAGCCACTTAAGCTGCAGTTCTCCTGATGTGCCCAAAGGACTTTGTGAACTGCAGCCAAGTGAGCTGTGTTGAGGAAAAGGCAGGGAGAGTTCTGCTCACATGAGCAGGGCTGCAGTCACACAGTGAAGGAGAGGAGAAGGAGAAATAGATTGGGAAGTGTGAAGTTCAGCTGGCATCTCTGCTTCCCTCATCCACACAGACAGTAATTTCATGATTCACCTGCTGGATGATTTTGTTTTGCTGACAAAGCTGTGATAAACAAAGACTTGGCATCGTCTGCATAGTTGTTTAATGTAAAGACCTATGAGTCATATAAATGAAACTTTCGAGTTGTTGTGATAGACTGCCAGGCAGAGTGGGTGAAGCACACAGTTTTTGATTTGGTTAATCAATACCTGGAAACCTTGTAAAAAGTGATTTATCACAAAGTCTGGAGTTTCCAAAATAGTCAGGCAGGCTTAATTTCTAGTTTTGAAAGGAATAATAATATGCTTGTACTCTTACACTGCAACATTTTTTTTTTTATGGCATCTTGCCAGACTTGGTAATTTTAGCTCTTGTCAGCTAAAAATTAGGATGATGCATCTGTAGCTCAAAGAAACCGTCTAAAATATAATTCCTAGAAATAACATGAATCTTCCTGATTCAGGGTGACTGGATTGTCTAGCAAAGAAAAGCTGTCAGAGCAATGCTTCAAAAAATGTAGTGGCATTTTTGGAGTATTCCAGGAATCTCTCCCACATTGGTTGTGCAGTGCCTGTTAATAACACTGCTCTGAAATGTGTCAGATTGCTGCTTTTTGCTGCTTTGGATGGGACACATGGCTATGCTTTATCAGAAGTTCAGTAGAACTGTGAGATGAAGTTATCTCTGTCTGGTGCAGCAGGGAACTGAACATTCTTGCTTCTCACCAATTTCAGAGTGTGCTTGTGTCTCTGTTTGCACTGACTTAGTGTAGGACAGTTTTACAGGAAAATAAACATTAAAATTAGTTGTACATGAACTAGTATTAGACTTGAAACATAGTTAATAGGACATCTGTAAATGCCTTTTGAAAGCCTATCTGCTATATATATGTATTCTTGGTAGTCCTTGTAAAAATAGAAACTCATCAACAGTATTAAAATTACAACACAGTCACCAGAGGGAAAAAGTTAGAATCTGAGATTTTAGATAAAGATTAAAAATAACGCTCCATTTGTGGTTAAAATTGGTATTTTTGAGGAATGATGATGCATGTAGCATGTCATTTTTCTAGTGCTTACAGATTTTTTAAGTTTCGCAACAACTCTTTTTTAGTTTGCCCTGCTATGTAGGCATAGTGGTGATAAGCAATGAAATTATTGTTTTGATCGTGTTTTCCATGGGCTAGTGAAATGTTAATGCAGTACCTGTGTCATATGGTAGCAATGTATCACATTTGCTTTTATCTCTTTCTTTGGTTTGCACATCATGCAACTCGTGCGAGGTAAAGAAAGGTTTGGGTTGGAGCAAGGCTTTCATGGTTTGCAAAGTGACATGGCCAAATTCTGAGGTGATGCCCACTGTGCACTGCAGGCCAGTAAATGTGTTTGACCCAAAGAAGAGCTACATCAGTGTACTTGGAGGGATAAAGACTGTTTTCTCTCTTGTGGCAGTTCTGACAAAACAGTCTTGCTAACCGTGACTTACACTGTTGTGGCTGGACAGTGATCTCCTCCAAGAAAACTTGACAAAACATCAGTTGAAAGTCTCCTCAAGGTGAAATTCTGAAATAATACAGTGTTTTATATCCACAGTCATTAAAAAGTGTGACAGCCTCAATAGTATTCCTGATCATTACTGGTTTTCACAGTTGTCACATCTGCTCTGTTATCAGAATTGCCTTAACAAAAAGGCCAGCTAGAAAATAAATATGCAAAGAGGCTGAGAGAGAGACAGATCTCCTGTAATGAATCTCTTTCTAGTCTTTGCCTCTGGCTGAGAATAGTAATATGCCATTAACCCAAGAGATGTAGACCATGCTGTGCTGTGCTTGGAGGGGTGTCAGAAACACCTCCTGTAAGGATGAGAAGATTATTTTATTGCTTTTCCAGTGGTTGGTTAGCCTAATCATAGTAAGCATTTCAGCAAAAGGGAACTCCTTGGGAAGGCTGAAGTTTGATTTTGGTAATTAGCAGTTTGCAAAGAGGGGCTGGTAACACAGATGTATCGAGGCAGGTAGAGCAGCTGTTACATTTGAAGTGCTGTCTCACACATTACAACCTGCTGGACATTGAGGCCTATTTTTAGCAAAAGAATAAATAAGCTGGCTGTGCCCTACTTTTTGTCAAAATGTGTCATGGGATCTTTGTATTTGATTAGAAAAGTCAGTAGAAATAACACAAGGGAACTCAGTGCCTCGTCTAAAAACTGACATTTCTAACAATCCAGTTATGTTAATAAAATGTTAATATTGGTTATGAGTTCAGGCCCATAGTGTAGGCAGAGGAAATGATAGCTGGTGGGAGACTTGTCTGTGTGGGATGTGAGGTTACATGTGGACAGAAGTCCTGTTCTGGTAGGCATTGGCCTTTTGGATGAAAGAATTTGTTTTGTGTTGATGGAACTAATTTTACAAAGTCTGTGTTAGGAAACTGGAAAAATGAGAGACTAGGTGGAGTTATTTGTGTATAAAGGGAGAACTGACGTGGTCAGTTGGCCACGTCAGGATGCTGTTGATTGTTGTACAGGCCTTACTCTTCCTAATTCTGAGTAGTTTTTGTTTAATCCTCACTTGGTGATGCAAATGGAGCTCCACATACCTCATGAAAAAGCTGTCTTGTAAAGTGTCACCATACCCAGAAACCAGAACAGACACAGAAAAAGATACATTGGCTATGGTATGGAATTAGTGACAAGTACTTTCTGTCAGTTTCTCTGCAGATTAGTGCTATAAAAAAATTACTGCTTTATTACAATAGAATTTGCATAACCTGATCAAAATGCCACCATTTAAAAGTGCCTGCCTAGGAGCTCCTGCCCGTGGGGTTTCTGTGCTTTGGAAGCAGTAGGACCATGTGCCTTCTGGCTGTGGATTTCCATGATGGGGTGGGAGGTTCAGCTCCCAGCCCTTCCTGGCACAGCTGCTGGCTCAGTGCAGAGGGACCCCGCAGTTCCCCAGCCAGGATCCAGGTTTGGAGAGCCCCAGTTGTGCTTTGTGGGGTCACCAGCACAGCCCATGCTCCAGGAGAGCCTTGGTGGAGTGAGGCCTCCCTGCAGCTCAGACCTGCTGCTGCTGAGCAGCTCACACAGCTTGTCTGAACGGGGAAAGCACAAAGAGCTGAGCCCATCAATTCACAGCAGGGCTGTGTCTGCCCTGACGGGTTCATCAGCTGATGTGCTGCTGATCCTGGTGTGGCACAGCAGCCTGGCAGGTCAGGGAGGTTGAGGAAGAGGCCCTCTGTCACTTAAGATAGGCTTAAAATTTTAAAATGAGAGGCTTCAGACATGGAATTCAGTGGGGGGAACAGAACAGTGAAGTGCCAGGATGGTGCCTGGGCTGCTGCAGCTGGATTTGAGGGGCTGCTGCAGCTGGATTTGAGGGGCTGCTGCAGCTGGCAGAGGAGTTTGCCTCTCTGGTTCCTGTACTTACACTCTAGGTTCTCAGAGAACTCTTCTACTGAATTTTTCTCATATTAAATAACTTGGTTTAGCAAAGCACTGTTAAAAGCTGCTTGTTCTCACTGCAGGCTTTGCTTCCTTAGACAAACCCAGCACCCGTTTTGTCTGACATTGGTGCTGAACATCACTCGGGCTGTTTGCTGCTGCCGCCTCCCCTGCACTGGAGTCAGCATGAGACACAAAGGGAAGCTTTTATAGACACCCAGGCTGAGGCACAGGCACGGGGACCAAAGCAGTGCCCAGAGCTCCTCTGGAGAGTGTCCTGCTCACAGCACTGGGGTGGCATGTCACACCATGTCCTTCTCTGTGCCATGAGCACTTCTCAATGCACCCTGAGAGGCCTTGGTGACAGTGGCCAGCTTGGGTTTCACAGGCTGGGCTGTCTAACAACTGCAGAGATGGGGGAGGTCCAGGAGGCCAACTTTTTATTTGTCAGCTGAGGCTGGTACAGGACCATGCTACCCACATACCTTATCCTCTTTGTCATATCATCTGTATGTGCTGCAGTACTTTAACCTAGGGCATGAAGTCATGCGTTGGGAATCTCTTAGTGTTTTCCCTACGGGAGATTAAATATAGACTTCAACAGTTAAACCTGATGCGTGGGATTTTTTGTACTAAACATGTGGTTTGAAATAGTCACAACCAGTATTATTCACTTGTTTATTAACACTTTTTAAATTTCAGTGACCAATGATTCCATTACGGTAACAACCTACTACTTTAAGCAACAGGGGACATTTTTTTTCTAGTCTAGATGAAGGAGGGCCTTTAAAGGGGAGTTGAAAGTTTTGTTAACAGATCAGCTATTTTTTGAATGTTATAAAGCAAACTGGCTTTCCTCTAGTGACTGCTGAGGAGAGTGACATGTCATTTGTCATACACAAGATATTCTAAAGCCTTTTATTTGGACAGCAGTAGGCAAAGCTGACAAAGGGATGACCATGCAGTGTAAAGTGACCATTATTCTCTCTACTATTGCTCACACAGTTTTGAATTTTTTTTTTTTTTTAAAGAATAGACTTACTGATGAGAGATTCTCGTGTCATTCTGTATTCACCAGAAAACATTCCTGTGCATTAACTGCCCAAAGCTCATTTGGTTTGTAGATGTTGCCATTGTATCACAGTATCGGAGAGTAGCAAGCTGCTATAAGTGTTTAACTTTTCTAATGAATTCTTTCTAAGCATCTCCTGCCCAGTGTTTCACTGTGTTCTGGATCATTGTCCTTTAGATTTAATATCTTCAAATTTTTTCAAAATGGCTTTTTCTGCTTCAGGCCAAACATCCTTAACATGGCATTTCCACTTGCCTTTTTTAAATGTCTGGGTCTGCTGCCACGGTCCTGTGATGTTTGCAAATACAGAGACAACTCAGTTCCTTTCTTCTCATCACTGCAGTGACACAGGATTCAAAGAGTGTAAACCCAAAAAACTGAAGATGACACATTTTCAAGCAACCAAGAATGTGCCCAAGGTGTACAGCTGTTTCACATGCAAAGACATGACTCAGATCCAGCCGTTTTAGACAAAAGCCTTTCCTTGTACTGAGAA
The DNA here is from genome assembly GCA_013398615.1 of Brachypodius melanocephalos. Taxonomy (NCBI): domain Eukaryota; kingdom Metazoa; phylum Chordata; class Aves; order Passeriformes; family Pycnonotidae; genus Brachypodius; species Brachypodius melanocephalos. The sequence goes on along the minus strand of VZSR01001065.1, from coordinate 5,099,143 downwards.
CACATGTAACAATAGCCTGGGGGGCAGAATAATAGAACATTTGTTGTTTTGTGAAGGGGGGTGGGAAGAGAATCTAAAGATAAGGAAATTGAAAATTAAAATGATATATGAAGTCTGGTGGGGCTTTTTTTCGTGCCACATAGGCTATATAAATATTTCTTTTAAGATGTTTCAAGGCAAGTTCCTTATCGATATTGCACATACTGTCTGTAACAACTCCATGTGTGACAAGAACATGAATATCATGCAAGCTAATCAACTGTGACCTGAAATATGTTAATAACTACTGATTGAGATCTCTTTATTCCCCCTGCTAAATACTGTGATTGTATTTGGAGGCGTAAAACAGAAAATGGAAACTTGAAATCAGGGATTACAACCCTGGAGAAAAACTCGGTGTTATCAGGTTTCATTGAAGTCTATTCACAGAAATTGCTTGTATAAGACAGTTTTAAAGTGCCTGGGGCTTTATGTGTGATAGACACTGCAAGGCATCATTATTCAATTGAAAAGTTGGCAGTACAGTAAACAGACTTACTCTGCTCAGTCAAGTAAGTCTCTCACATTATACTTGGCTTATGCTTTGCAAAGATGCACTGGATCCTGTAAAACAACCACCTAATGTTGCAAGATCCAGAGTAAATAGCTCTCTTTAAAAAAACGTTATCAAGCCTTTCCAGTCACAAACCCATTTGTCATCAGTGAGGCCAACTACTGAGCCAAGGTTTCAGTGTCTAAGCCAAGACTATCTGGAATATTTAATGTCAAAACCACGAGTATCAGAATGATTTGAAAAACTGCATATCTGGGACTTTTTACACTACTGGGTTTCATTAATACCTTATTTCTTTAGAAATATATTTGAATTGCCATGTGAACTGTAAACAGAAGAAATGAGTGACTCAAGATGCTGAACTAAACTTTGTTGTGTAGAACACGATCCATTTGCATGAGCTGCACATTTGCCTGATAAACCAGTTTCATTTGAACTCTACTGGCTTTTTTTTTTTTTTTCCCCAGGAAGAAGGGAAGTCAAGTGCAGTTACTACACTCTGTGGTGTGAAGTAGCAGCATGATGTACAGGAGCAAATGCCTGTGGTACTGAGCAGACTTAAGGAACTGGTTAAAAGCAGGAAGAGGAGCTGTTAATTGATACACGACAGACAGGCTGTGAAGGCAACTGACACACGGTAGGCAAGATTTCTCATTAACTTCTGCCCTTCCACTGAGATTTGCCTAGAGGTAGTATTGCATGATCACCATTCATGCAAAAATCCCATTTGCTGAAGTAATAGGGGAGATCATTGTACTTCCCAGAGATTTCCAGTTAATGCATGTTGTGGTTGGTTGCGTGGTTTGCAAAAAGCAACAAAGCATTTCTTAGGTGTTTTCTAATCCAAATTTAATGGAGTTTTAGTGCCTTGAGAATCTGCAAGGGAAGTTGAGGAAGTAAATCCATCCAACCATTTTCCAAACTGGAATAACTGGAAAAATGAACAGACTAAAATAGACAAGCTTAATGATACAGCATGATTATTAGCATAAGGATGTTAAAATATGCATAATATGATCATGCTCTTTGTGGACAAGGATGTGCTACGCCTCGCCCTGTGTTCATTAAAGGCGGCAGGAATGTTGCTGCTGATTTCAGTGGGTGGGGACAGGCCCGCTGCGTTCAAAACTTGTTTCATTACCGGTAACATTCTACCTTGCCTTCCTTTGATTGCTTCTCTCAAGCCTGAGAAAACCCTCTTTAATAGGTACTAGTTTCGGTGCAACTATTCCTGACAGCTGAGCTCACCAAGACTCTAGAAATGAGGATGTATCAGAGAATCCCTTGGCAAGGCAATAAGCTGCTATAACTAGCTCTTCGCTGATTTCCAAAAGGCGCTTCGGGAAAGGTGCTCTAGGCTGAGCCTTTCCAGCGTGCCCAGGCGCAGCGGTCCGAGGCTGCCTGGGGCTGCGGTAGCGGCTCTGCGGGGCGCTGCGAGTGCGAGCCGCGCCCGGGGAGTGCCTGAGCGGGGGAAAGTGGAGCTGCGCGTCTGCCCGCAGTTCTGTAACGTGGAGCTGCGCGTCTGCCCGCAGTTCTGTAACGTGGAGCTGCTCTTCCGTCCGCAGTTCTGTAACGTGGAGCTGCGCGTCTGTCCGCAGTTCTGTAACGTGGAGCTGCTCTTCCGTCCGCAGTTCTGTAACGTGGAGCTGCGCGTCTGCCCGCAGTTCTGTAAAGTGGAGCTGCTCTTCCGTCCGCAGTTCTGTAACTTGGAGCTGCGCGTCTGTCCGCGCTCCCACAGCGCCAGGGGGATCTCGCCAGGGCCTCTGCGGCCCGGCCCGCGACCGTGCGGGGGAAAGGCGACCCCCGCCCTCCGCGCCGCCAGCCCGCAGCGCCGGCCGGAGGCGCGGCCAACTCCGGCCCTCCCGGGGAAGGGGAGCGCCCGCAGGGGCGGGACGCGCCGCGCCATTGGCCGCCACCCACGGTTTGATAGCGAAAGCCTGGCCTGGGTTGGCGGCGGTGGCCCGAGGGCGAAGCCATCGCCTTGGTAACCCCGGCGGAGCGCAGCGCCGGTGCCGGTGCCGGTCGAGGGAGCGCTCCCCGCTGGCGCCAGCGCCGCCGCGCTGGCTGGGGCGGCGCGGACACGGCGGCGGCCGCTGCCCGGGCAGGCAGGTGCGTGTGCGGGGCGTGCGGGGCTGGCCGTGCTCTGGGCGGGACGGGACGGACCGGCGGCACCCGCTCGGTGTCGGTGTGGCTGCGGCGGGGCTCCCCACGGCCTCCAGCTCGCTGCTGGCGGTGCCTCCCCGGCCCGGGCGCCGAGCTGCGCAGGAAGAGGGCACCGCTCCGCTTGCGACAGCGCGGTTGCTCAACTGCGCGGGCGGCTCCGCGCCCTCCCCGCGCGGGGGAAGGTTTCGGCGGGACGCGGCCGTTTGGCAGCGGAAAGGGGCCCAGGGCGGCCGGCAGGGCTGGGCTGGGCTGGGCTGGGCTCGGTGCGGCGGGAGGGCGCCTTTGTGCGCGAACGCGCCGGGAACGGCCCCGCAACAAGTGCCCGGTGCAGCCCGGTGTGGGGCCAGCGGCACTCCCGGTCCGGCCCGGGTGTCCCCTCCCTCCGCGGGGCGAGCGGCACAGCCCCGGGCCCTTCCGCTGCTCGGGGCTCGGCGGCGCTCGGGAAAGGCTGGACGGTCCCGGGGTATGCGGCGCCTGCTCCCCCCGAGCGTTCGCCGGACAAGCTTTGGGCTCTGCCTGGTGGTTTTCTTCTATTTTTTTTCTTCTTTTCCTCAGAAAAGAGCTGAGGACTCAGAACTGTCGGTGATTGCTCTGTGAATTTTAAGTGGCGTTTCTATTACTCGGTAGTCCCGGTTGTTTTCAGCTGGGTTTCTGAGCGTTGTTTTCCTTCGGAACCGCAGGAATTTGTATGGCAAAGCAGTATTTGGGAAATGTGTTTGCAGTCAGCTGCTCGCACGCTGTGCAGGGCGGCGCACAGAGCGATGGCTTTGGCACTGCTGTCATCGCGTGCTCTCCTAACACACAACCAGGCTTCCACAGACGGGGAGCTGCTTCTGTGTGAGGGGGAAATAAATCTTCATTACTCCCAAAGAGTTCCTGAAAGAGAAACGGAAACCTTTCATGCCAGACTCGCTGGTTTGTCTAATTCCAACACGTGTGTGCTTAGGCTCATGTTGGACACTTTCCAAAATCCAGAAAGCTGAGGTTTTACTGGGGTGTAGGGAGGTTTTTTTTGTTTTGGTTTAGGTGTTTGTTTTTTTCCCGGACTTTATGCACTTAAAGTCTTTTCTTGTCACTAGATACGCTGACAAATTTTGTTCATTTGGAATTGACAAGTGTAGCCATAACTGTAAATGTTAGGTACTAAGTCCCTGCTGCTATTGAACTTCATTCAGGCTTAGGAAGTTCCTGAATCTGTAAACCCCAGCAACATATAATTTATGTTTTCAGGACCTTAGTTCAGGGTTTGAGGGGAGATGAATGCATGAAGGATGTTGGAGAAATTTCATTGGCCTGTGTTTTGCAGTATTAGCTAGAGACTCCCACAGCTGTATGCCTTCAAATATTAATTAAAAGGTGGAATAAAACTTTAGAGCATGCTTACTTTTAGGAAAATTGCATATAAAGGAATATTGAACATCCATATGCTTGGTAAAGGGTTGTGAAGTCTAGTGGAATGTGTAAAGGTGGCTGGAGAATCAATCACCAGGTCCCCTGGAAACTTGGATCTGGAAGCTTCAGTTCAGATTGATGGTGGTTTCCAGGCTTTGGGAGTGTCATGCCAGCAAGAAGTGCTTTTCAGGAGAGTGGGGATTCAGGAAAGGATTACTGAATGAAAATTCTTTGGTAGCTGCTTTACTGGCCTTTTAAAAAAGAATATCTGGGATATTGGTAACATGGAGAATGTTTTGATATGTATTGCCTTGGAAGCTTGCTTGAGTGGGGATTTTACCATCGATTGAATGTTTGGGGGGGTGGGGCTTTTTTTGTGTGGGTTTCTTTTTTTATTTGTTTGTTTGGTTAGGTTTTTTTCTTTAAACAAAAGAGGCCTCTTCCAAATGTGGTCTTGAAATATTTTGTTGTTTGTCTCCTTAAGTATCTATTTTTCTTGAGTAAAAATCACTTCCGTTCAGCCAGGTTTCACTTCCTTGCAATATCTGATGTCATGAATTCACTGGTTCTCCAATTGTCTGTGGGCTTTTGGCAGAACTCCAAATTCTAGTGTAGGAGAGCCTTCTTAAAAAAATTTTAAAAATCTTTCTTTGATTTTTGTGATGTAGTGAAGAGAGAACATATCCTGTTCCAGTACTCCTTTCCCTTTAAGGTTTGCATATGTCTGTTATATGCTCTATTTGCAAATAATCTAAACGCAAAATCCAGTAAAAATCCAAGTTGTTAGAATGCTGTATATACGAGGAGGGTGCAGAGGAAGGAATGTTGTTATTTAGAAGTTGTGTAGAAATGCAGGCTGGTGTTTTGGCTGTTTAGCTAGAAAGCTGCAGTTGTGTTTCGGTGACCGGGTCAAGCAGTTTAAGTGCTTTTTCACAGATCTAAAGATACACATGGAAGTGTTGCCCTTGGTTCTTTAAAGCTTGCCATCAGTTAAGTTACCTGAAAATAAATGCAGGGCTTTTTGGGCTGTAGAATGTGATGCTGTATTTATCCAAAGGCCACGGGGCTGCTTTGGTTGAGCTGGACTTTCTGACTTGCCACTCTTGGGAGCAGTAGATCACTAAGATAGCAAGTGAGCCCCTTTTCCCAACTGGCAGTTTCTGTAGAAGCAGTCCAGGACAGAAAAAATCTGAAATAAGCATCATTCACACAATTACTTAGAAAAGCTTGCTGGTTTGTTTTGATGGGGATCTTTTTGTTTGTTTTTTAGTGAATGTGTGTTTTCCTCAAACCAGTGCTCTTGGGCTGACACACACAGTGTTACACACTCATGAAGGCTTTGAATCATGGGAGGTCAGAAATTCAGTACGAATGCCTCAGTGCATGAAACAATTTGTTTTGTGACAGTGCTGCCTGTCTTTCCAATCAGTCATTGTTTTGATAATTAAATCAGATCTGGGGCAAAGATCATGTTGTGTTAGAAATTTTTTTTTTCTTTTTTTTTTTTAATGTAATTTATTTTACTAGTAACTAGCAAGCAAAGTTTTGCTTTGGGTTGGTAAGGTGTGTACTTAAAATCCCGAATTAACAGCAGGTAACCTTTGAAATAATCACAATTCAGGGAACCTTGAAGGTGAAGGTTGTGGATCTGGATGGTGCCTGAAGTATCAAGTACTTTGTAAGCAACATCGACCAATCTCTGTTAGTCTATCAAATTTACATGGGTAAATCTTTTTATCTCAGCCTTTGGTGGGAAGAAACTCAGGAATGTGGTTTCATTTACATACATTAGGAGCTGCAGAGGAGGCCCTCTTGTGCAAATGCTTGTGGATATATAGGTACCAACATAATTGAATTTACATACTGGCTTCAGAAGATGAAAGAAACAAAGAGTAACACCGAGGTGTCAAAACCGGCTTCCTTTGAGAAGTGGGATTGGGGCACTTCTACTTCCCCACTGATAGTTTGTGTGTCTGCATTGTTATTGGTTTGATTTGGGCTTCTTTTAGGCAGCCAAAGCTATATTTTAGCCTGCTACAGGGCACAGTCTTTCAGAAGCTGGTTGTACACAGAGGATCCAGGCTGTCCTCACCTATCTTTGCTACTTCCCTGCTTTGGCTTTTGGCCAAACCATTTTCAGTTCATTAAAAAGGGAGAAGGGCAGTTGTATCAATTTCTTACCTTAGGTGTTCTAGACTTAAAATTGTGTATTAGTTGAACTAGGCAGTAATTTTCTGTCTTTGGAACTACATCTGTGTATATAGATGTATGTTTAGTATTTACTTTTAAAGGAGCATAAGAATTAGGAGTACTATAACTTCCTCCTGACACAAAATATGTGAATTTGCTACACACAGCTTACTTTTGTTTTTTCAAGCTTGTTAAACATGTGCATTTTTCATAAGTAGTGTTGCATTAAATTTTTGCTATGAAATTGAATTGTAAAGGGTGCTTTTCTGTTTCTAGAATATCTTGCTCTTGTTTGCAAAAGCAGTTACTCTGATTTTTTAGAATAGCTTTGTGAATTCATCATAATAGCAGCATCAAAATATCTTAAAGGAACTCCATGAGAGGTACTGATGTCCAGTTTTATGCTTGTGTAGCTCAGCTTTATATGCTGGTGTAAAGCTGAACAGTTTTACTTCCCATATTAGGTTGATAAAGAATCTTTTGATACTTTGCTTCACTACTGGCCGTATGAATAGAAGTTTTTTACCTGTTTTCCAGAAACTGTGATGATTGGGAGCAAAGTCTGTGTTGGGAGTTTAATTTTTGTGATGGTGTGTGATGTTATGTTTTGTCTTTGCATGTATTCACTTGTAAGAGGGGGATCAGTGGCAGCACTGTTATTTCTAATTTCTTTTTATAAGACACAAATAATCAGTGTGTTCTCATTGCTGTCTCTTTGGGTTCACTTTTAGGGGCTATTAAAGGTGTAGGTTGATTTTAAATTTCTTTTCACAGTGCTCTTCTGGGGCTTCCCCCCCATATAGTATGCAAAGCAGAAAGCAGAGGCATTAATTTGGAACTAATGGACAGTTTTAAGTGATGTGTAGTCCATTAGAGGCTTGCACAGCTTCCTCTCACTTTAGGTTATTCCTGTCCTCTCCTTGCCTCCAGACACCATATATCCACTGGATTAGAAAAAAAAAAATTTAAAAAAAAAAAAAACACAAAAAAACCAACCAAACAAAAAACAACCTGTGAGAGAATTCAGAGATGAATTGGAGGATGTAAGTTTGGAGTTGGCATCAGCTGGCAGAATGTGGGCACGAGCTCATGTGGCTGGCAGAGGTAGATAAAGAGTTTTGTGGAAGTCATGTGAGGCTTTGTGGTGAAAGTTGTCTGTTAATAAGAATCTGTAAAAATAGTGCTTTTAGTTTTATGGTACAGTGTTGCTGTGAAATGTTTGTTAATTCTTGGTGTTTCTTGTGTCCTTTTATGCACAGAAGGTATCAGGGCAATTAAATAATTTAGAAACAAGCATAAGAACAGGCAGTTGTTTCTGGAAGCTGTTGTGTGGACTCTGCAATAGTTGGAGTCTGTACCATTAACCTGACACTGTAAGAGGCTCAGAGCCCTGCTGGCAAGTGGTTTTGTGACAGATTTAATGTGGAAGACCTGTGCTTGTGTGCAGTTACAGAGTACCAGAAGCAGTTTAAAAGTCAGAGTAAGTAGGTTTGGAGAACACTGTACAAAATCTCTAGAAAATAAAATAAAGTAACATTTTTTTACTGCTTGAGGTTCTTGTGGGAGCTAACAGTTGAGCAATACCTTTTTTATCTTTGGAAAGTACTGTGCTTGAGAGACACATTTTGATATTGTTGCATCATTTCATTTTTTAACAAGCAAAGATAGCTTGATTTTGAACATAATTGAAGATCAAAGATAATTGATTTTGAAATGTGCTGTTATTTTCAGTTAACAATTTGATATTTATGAGTGTAGAATGTTCACAACAGAAGAATATGAAATCTACATAATTTTAAAAGCTGATTACAGTTGTGTCACTACAAATAACAGCCAAAAACCTGCTTTTGAGTCCTGCAGAAGGATGGTTTTCAGTCAGTGGTGTGAGTAATGCTATTTAGTCTTCCTGAGGAGTGCAGGTTGGTTTGTAGTTTGTGTGTACAAACCATTGGTACAGACACAGCTACAGGGGACAACCAGATAAACAGATGCCAGTGTTGCCAGCAGAAACTCAAAAAGCTAAGTACAAAGTTGACCTGGTAGAAAGAATCAGATAAAATGTTACTTGAAAATTGCACTGGGCACTGAATCTCCTTCCTGCTTGGCTTTTTGTCTCAGATTCCTTTTCTGGTTTTGAAGAGTACTTTGGTGCTTTTGCCTGTACTTTTTCCCACTTCACCTACCTTTCAGTATTCCCAGGTGGTTGTTTTTGGGTTTTTTTTTGGTTTTTTTTTGGGTTTTTTTTTGGTTTTTTTTTTTTTTTTTTTTTTTTAGAGTGTGGCACTAAGTTTACTACTCTTGAATTAGTCCTTCTCCCCAGATCCCCATTATTTCCCTCCCAATCCCCAAAGAATTGAAGTGTGTTAACCATACGTGACAATGTTATTTACTCTCTGCTGGTGTTGGGACTTTTTTGCGTTTGGGGTTTTTTGTGGGTTTGGGTTTTCTTCTTTTTTCTTCCCCAGTTCCCTTTTTGACTTAAATAGGTGTTGCTGAGTAAGGCAAGGCCTTTGGGATTTTCACACCACCACACGCATTGTGTATTGAGGTTTGAAAATCAGATGGGCTTGGAGTATTTGTATTTCTGACCTTTAGTGCTGAGCATCTTACTTTGTTTCTGATACAGGAAAAGAATTTCTGAATTTACTATTTGGTTGTCTGTATGGCCTGCTAAGGATGCAGTTCAAGACATAAGATATTTAAGGAGGGTTGTTTTAAGTCCGACCCAGGGATCCTCTAAACAAAGAATTAGTGCTTGGTGTAAAGGCAGCAGTGACAGAGAGAGAGTGCCTGTGTGTGTGCTGTCCCTATGGGCATGGGCAATGGCAGCATCACAATGTGAGCACACACAGTAGAGTGTTAGTCCTGTTACTGATTAATGGTGATGGACAAGACTGAATCCCTGAAAACAAGTCCAAACCTAGTAGGAAGTAAAATTTGAAATGTAGAATCCTAGAATGATTTGGGTGGGAAGGTTAAAGATCACCCAGTTGCACTCCCCTGCCATGGGCAAAGGCACCTTCCACTATCCCAGGTTGCTCCAAGCCCCATCCAGACTGGCCTTGGACACTGCAGGGATGGGGCAGCCACAGCTTGCTTTACAATTTTACAATAGTGTGACTTTACAACAACCTGAAAGGAGGTTACAGCCAGGTGAAGCTCAGCCTTTTCCGAAGCACCAAGTAATAGGACGAGAAGAAACTGCCTTAGCTGCACCAGGGGAGGTTTAGGTTGGTATTAGGAAAAATTTCTTCACCAAAAGCACTATCTAGCATTGCAATGGGCTGCCCAGGGAAGTGGTGCACTCACCATACATCACCTGAATGTATTTAGAGTATGTGCAGGTGTGGTACTCGGGGCATGGCTTGATGCTGGGCTTGGCAGCACTGGGTTAAAGGTTAAACTTGCCATTAAGGGTCTTTTCCAGCCTAAATGGTGCTATGATTTTGTTCTGTCTTATGCCAGGTTTAAGTGAAATTGAGGAGTTGTGGATTGAGCCACAATAGCAGGAGGTGAAGAACGCTTGTGTACTTCTGCTGAAGCATTTTAAATTATTTACGTGTAGTAATGACTGAGGTGTGTGTCTGTAGAAGAGCTGCCTTGTTTTTCTTTTCATGGGCGGAATCTGTGATGAATGCTGACTGGAAAGTGAGTAGTAGTTTCTCAGCCCTCTGGAGTGAAGAAAAACATTAGTCTGGCAGATTGTCAGCAGCAAATGGTACATTAATTTTTGGCACAAAACTTGCTAGCAAGGAAAGACTTTCCTTTCTGTTGTTAATAATAAAAATGGGGAGGGATTGGTTATCTGTGCTCACTAGCTTGTATTGTTCTGCTTCTTTTTAGTATCCATGTAAGACAGATACAATGCTTTTGACAAAAATCCTTTTGTATTTTATTGAAAATAAAAAAATCCCTTTATAATACATTAATAATCTGCGTCCGATTACATATCTAACTTTAAATATTTTTATTATGTTTATAAACTTTTACAAGCTGTGTGCAAACAATTGCAAGATTTCCCATGTGTTTAAAGATAGAGATCACTCTTCAGATGTGTAGAATATTGAGAGTCTTCATGCTAGGCCAGTTTTACTTCCCCAGCACTTCAGAGGTTCTTTTTTACATCTGCTACTAGTGGTATTAATGTAGGAAGAGATTTTTTTTTTAATAAAAGTGTTTATTTACACTTGAATTAGGTGACCTCTAGCTATGTTGAAAATTTCAGTAAGCTCAGAATAATGGCCTAACTCTATTTTTATCTGAGTAATAATAACAACAGCAATGTTTTGTTTACCGAATTGTTGCTTTAACTGTTAGGATACCATTTTTTTCTATACTCAGTGTCATTCTGCACAAATTAGAGTCCAGTTAACATAAATACATAACAATTGTTTATTTGCATTCTGTAGTCTGTTTTGATAACAGGGAGCTTCTGTTTCCTCTGGGCACTGTAAATAAATCTGGTGCATGGAGACTTGCAGTGAGAGGGAAGAGCAGAAAAGTTCTGCATAAAAGGGAAGGCTGTTTAGTAGAGTTCTTCAATAAATCAAGTTTGGCAAGAATGTGAGGATGTAACCTAAAAAGTTGGAAGGAATGTTAAGACCACAATCCAGTCACAATTTCTTGTAATGAGTAGTCAATGGAGATCTGCAGCAGCTCTGTATCTTGCAAAGCTGGATGCATATATTGGGTGCTGTCCTAATTTCTGTCACTGCAAATATGATGTATTACAACTCACTTTATAGTCAACTTGCTGGGCACCACAAAATGACAAAAGTCCTTATCTGTTTCTACATTTTGAACATAAAGAACTTCTCTCTGTGTATTATTTCCCATACTCCATGTGGTTTAACTTAAAAGGCTTCAACATTAATTTACGTGGGTGAGAAATACTGTGAGTAAAGCACTGGCTGGGAATTTGTAATAATTAGATTCTCTTTCCAAGTGTCTCACAGGCTCTGTGTGAGTTCAGAGACATTGGGTTATCCTGGTGTGGTTTTATCTGTGCATCGAGGGTGAGGCAGTTTTCTTTCTTTGGTGTCTTTGCATGGTAAACTGGAGTTAATGTCCTTGAACAAATATAATGGATGTGATGCTTGGGGACAGGGCTTAGTGATGGGCGTGTGGGTGCTGGGAGAACAGTTGGACTCTGTCATCTTAGAGGCCTTTTCCAGCCCTCATGATTCTAAGGTTCTCTGCTGCTTTAGGATAAATGCAAACACTTAATTGAAAAAGACTTTGTAGCAGCTCTGGGAGTTGATACAATGACAAATAAGTTTTATGTGCTTTATATTAGCTTGGAGAAAAGGTAAGTGTATTTTTAAGTGGCCCCATTAAAAAAAAGATCCATTTAAGTGACCACATATAATTGTTCCAGCTGATGCACAAGCTCGCTTTGACGATTGTCGGTGAAAATGTTTTTGTCAAAAGAAAATCTTTATTGCATTAAAAAATAAAGGAGAAATTATTCTTAAAAAGTAGGTAGAGGCAGATGATAGTGCAGCAGCTAAAGGATTTTTAAAGCGTTCTATCATAAGATAAAAAGTTAGTCTTTAGTGTATTCTTGTCATGGGAATAGAAATTTGAATGATTAACCCCTTTCTATTTATAGCTGTTTTCTCTGAGTTATTTCTGTTCTAGTTAACTTCTAGGTAAATCTTATGAGAAGGCAGAACTATTCTTGCCTTAGTCTATCTCTGCAGCTCATCATTTTAGTATCCTCAAGTTACTTTCTTTTTAATGTGAATTTCACAAACCACGGCTGAATTTTCAGATTTATTTGTAGTTTGATAACTTGCAACTTTCATTGTGTGCAACTACAGGATTTATAGAGGCCTTCAGCATTTGGTGGCTCTTTTTGTCTCCCCATCACTGCTTGCCAGAGTTTGAAATCCTGGTATATCACTACTGAGAGGTGAATTCCTGGGGTTATTGCCTCAGGAGGATGAGAGATGCAGGCTCTGTGCTGTGCTGATAAAGCTTGAAAGAACCAGACCAATATCTACCAATTTCTGTGAAAGTTTCCCACTCTCTTGATGCCTTAAGTTGCTTCTTCATTGTTGATTTAGCTGGGACTTGGCCAGGAAAGTAGCATGCTACTCTTTGGGTAATTTTTAGCTCTTATTTGTGCAGTAATAAAGGGTTTCTATCATGTAATGACAATTTTCTTGAAAACGAGGCAGTGATTAGACCCCTTATACAAGAAGGGTTCTTTAGAGATGGCAGCATTCCTGAATCCTGTAGCTCAAGCATCTACATTTTGTTGATTAACGGACCAGTTAAGCTCAAAAAGGATTTATTGGGGTGTGGTGGCAAATGAAATGGTTTGTTGTTAAACTTTCTGTTGTTCTGTGATGTACTTTTTTCTTGCAAACTACTGGTGAGAAGTAAAATAGGATTTTAGAGGGGCTTTGTTTTCTTTCTCACTTATCTTGTGAGAAAAATTGAAAGGAGTTTGGGGAGATATTCCTTGGAAAATCACACTTCTGCTGTCAAGTATGGTGTTGAGAAATTTCTGTCTTGGTCAAGCCATCATTGTTTGTGTGAAAACTGAAAAGTCTTTGCTTTCACTTGCAAGAGTCACTTTTTTGGTGTCTGATTTGGTCATGTTTTAATAATTGCTCTCTTAAATGCAGGTGCTGCTGCTGCAGCAGCTCTTCTGTATGCCCAGATTTCCATCCCTCGTGTCCTGCCGCTCCTGCAGTGTGGAGCTGGCAGCAGGTTGGGGTGCAGAATGCAGTGAAGTTGTCAAAAGAAAGTCAGCTCTGGGACAAGAAGGAGCTCGTGTTCATTTGTCGGGGAGAGGGGTGGGTTTTGGTTGCCTGTTGCCAGAAAGTGGTGTAAATACTGGTGTCATCACTGAGTGACAGCAGGAGGATAAATACAGGGACTGTAATGTATCAGCTGCCTCTCCTCCATCCTTGCACATGTTGCATCTGGAAATGTCAGAGGATGTGTCATTCCTTGGGGCTCCGGCACTGCTCAGGCTCTGCTCCCCCAAATGTGGAAGGGAATTTCTCTGAAGAGCTCCTGACACCACAAAACACTTCTGCTTCTCTCAGGAGTAAGCCTGTGGAACAGGCTGGTGAATGGGCTGAAACCTTTTGTTGATAAAGGAAGCCAGAAAAGGCTGTGTAGCCTAAATTACTGAGCTGAGGAAAATAGGAAGGTGTGGGTTGGTCAGGTTGTTCTTACAGCAGGTATTCTGTAATTTTAGGTGGTATGTCCAAAGGCAGTGTAAAATATATGAATACTATTCAAATCTGACTTTTGGATCCAAATTCAGATTTAAACTGTTGGTTTGACAGCAGCAGGATTGTCTTTAGTGTTTGTTTTGGGGTTTTTTTTTGGTTTTTTGGGGGGTTTGTTTGTGGGGTTGTTTTGGGTTTTTTTTGTTTGTTTGTGGTTTTTTTTGGTTTTGGGTTTTTTGTGGGGTGTTTTAGGTTTTGCTGGATTTAGGGTTTTGTTTGTTTATTTTTGAAACCGAGCACTCCCTTGCTTCTAGCCTGGGATTAATTCAGATTTGGAGTTCTTAAATTATGTACTATTATAAATTGTCATGCAGAAATTATGCTTCATATTTATATATTTTTCTATGAGGCCTCGCTACCTGGAAGAGGAGGGAGTGGGGAGAAAGAGCAGATCAAAATGCACACTTTTATTATCTTAACAGATTTGCTTTTGAGTGTTGGATATAGCTGGAGATAAACTGCATTTATTAGATGCTTGTATTTTTCCTTCTTCAGCACAGGAATTATTCTTAGTGATTACTTCTAGTTTCAGATAGTATTTACTGTATATATGTTGTTAGTGATGTATTGTAATGCTGTTGTTATGTGTTATGTGGTAATATTTGGAATCAAACAGCAAGTTGGACTGCAGAAGCATATCTGTAAAATACACTTAGGTATTTCTGTGTTGGTTCAGTCTTTTGCAATCCACACTTAGGAGTTTATTTTAATCATGAAGAACAAAGCCTTTCAAGTGATACCTGGAGCAGAGTGGGCAGTACCCTCACAAAATGGCTCATAATAATTAATTACTGAAAAATTGTTCAGTCTTGCTTTTAAAACTGTATTCTCATTTATATAAAATCAAATATGAGCACAACAAAAAAGCAGAATTTGAGAACTAAGTAGAAGTAAATTTGCATAGTTTCACTGTGTTAGGCATTTCACAGAGTGTAATTGGGAAGTGAAACGTGGAGACATGAAAGTAGTGAAGAAAATAGACTATGTAGATCACAACAAACAGAAATCACAAGCAGTGCTACTAATCATTTCAAATAACTCAGTAATGGTGATGAGATCGTCACAGAAACAGGATGAAGACTCAGTTTCTCTGTTTAAAGTGCAGGTAAATATTTATTCATGTAGTGACTTTTGGGTGGAACCAGTTGGGGTTTTTCAGTGTTTTTGTATCTATGACACACCAGTGAGTAGAAAATGCATCAGCAGTAAGGGCCGTGTTCAGGTGTTCCTGAATTCGGAGGAGATGCTTCATCAGTCCTTATGCACCTTGGGCCTTTCAGAGTTTAAGGCAGTCAGAGAGAAATCATGAAAAGAGACATCATAAACTTTAGAATGGCTGAAAATGTCTCATTAATCGAATATAAGATTTCTTTATTAGAAGTGATGGTGCGGGGGTAATTTTGTTTGAGAGCAAGTCCTTGTGTTCTGCCCGGTAGTTAACTCTAGATTCAGGAGCAGCTTAAAAACAAAAGTATGGGATGTGATTGTGTTGTGTTAGAAGACCAAAGAAACAGGTACAGGGATTACTGTGCTGCTGGCAATTAATGCTCCTGCCCTTGCCCCCGAGACTTCTGTCCTCAAATACTGCTTTAGATGTAATGAAAATCCATGCAGAATCAAATATTTTATTACTGTTTGCAGCCTGTTTTAGGATGTGGAAAGGTGAATCTGGGTGGCAGGGCTGCTGAGGGTGTGCAGAGATGGCAGGCAGGCTGGTTGGGGGTTCATTGACTCCTTGCAGACATCTCTGTGGGTGTCACAAGGGTTTGTGCTGGGTTTGTTTGCCCCTGCATGAACTCTGCTCAGTGGTTAGGCTGGCCCAGCTCAAGCCTTAGTGCCTCACACTTGATGTGTAGGTGAGGATTTCTTGCACAAGCACTTGAAGGTGAGGATTTCTGGGAAGAGGAGCCCTGCTCTGTGACCACAGCTTCCAGTTCTTCACTGCTGTCAGCCACAGGGAGTGAAGCAGAGTTAGAAAAGCTGCAACACTGGCATGGAGATGGAAGTGGTCTATGGGCCCTGGGAGGAGTTACATCTTCCTATGGATGAGTCTGTTCAGGCTGAACTATTCAGTTCTTTGTCCCCAGCTCTGGAGCTGCTGAGCCAGCTGGGTAATCACTTGTGCCCTGTGCTGCATCGGAACTGGAAATGAGCTGGAAAACTTGCTCACTTGACTCTGTGTTTGTGGAGCAATATAAAGCAAATCTAAGCACTTGTTTGTGAGTCATCTGCAATCACAAAAACACTGCTATTTTTATACAACACTCACACTCAGCCTTGAACTTTGTGCTTTTTGAACCATAGAGTACCAGACAGACAGAGCACATCCTCCAGCCCAGAGCCTCTCCGAGGATGTTTTCTTATTCTGCCCTTGTCATTAGAAGTGATCAGCACTGGCAGCCAGCCCTGAGTGCTGGGGGCATTGCAGGGTCTCCCTTAGCAGAGCCTTTGCCAGTCTCCATCTCAGCACACTGCCCTCAGGTCAGGGAATGACTGGCTGCCTGGCAGAGCGTGAGAGGAAATTTTGCTGTCTAGCAGCCTCTTTTTGTTAAGCTTCCTTAACAGTGATGTGTTCTCCTTCTGCTTTGCCCACAGGCGTTTCTTTTGAAGGTGACAGAGCAGGAAAAAACCAATTGAAACATTCTGGGGAATAAAAATGAATTATTTTTGTTTAGGTTTCTGTTTGTTGTTCCTGAATAGTGCAGGTGATTCTTTCCCATCTGGAACATCTGTTCCTTGGTGCTTTAATGGAAAGTCCTTCATTTTCCAGTGCCAGTAAATGTCGACTGTGTTTTAAGTTTGACTTTATTGTCTATTTGCCTCACAAGTCAAATCAGATTGAGTTCTATGATACAATTAGTAGGAGGGTTACTGGGTTACTGAACCTTGAGCACCATCAGGGAGCATACATCACTGTGAAGGAGGGACACACCCTGCCCCCTTGCAAATAAATTCAAATGCCAGTGACGGACACCCTGTTAAAGAATCACTATATTCAAAATAAAGACCTGGTGAAAACCTGCAAAGATCTTTTTGATATTTTCTTGCAGTTCTAATCTGAAAGGGAACTCAGCAGCGTGTGTAACCATGTAAATAAATGATTCATTGTAAAGTGTATTAGTCCGTGCTTGTGTGAGTGTAAATTTGTTTTAAGCAAGCTTGTTGGGCACTGCAGGGGATTTCACCGAGGTGAGCCAGGGCTCAGTGAGGCAGTGCTCTGGGAAGAGTGACCAAGGCTTCCTCACACTGATTCATTGTGCTGGGAGATGGGGCTCCTGCCCTCAGTCAGCCACTGGATAAATGGAATTAGAGTATTGAGTTCTTCTTGATGAAAACAGAACGGAATCTAGTTTCAAATCATGTTTTTAACTGTTATCTGTTTAACTTAATAATACTGGAAAATGCTAAGTGGTCTCTGTTTTGCCCATCTTCAGGAATAAGAAAGAATATGAACTGACTTACAGTTCTGACTTAGATGTCTGTTTTGAACTCATTTGGCAGTTTCTGTCTCTGCCTTTTTTCTTTTTTTTTTTTTTTTTTTTCTTTTTTTTTCCTTTTTTTTCTGTGGCTGTTCTTGTGCAATGGGAACTTGCAGCTCTATGCCTGCTCAGTTTTGGTTAAAAGATTTTGTACAAGATAGGTGGGTTTCACATTTCAGAGAAGTCTGAGGCTTTTTAAGGGATGTTACTGGTTTCTGACCAAGCACCAACACCTGGGAAAGTAGAACACAAAGAAGAATGCTGTCCTGTGTGTAACAGTGTGCTGTCCACTGTCAGTAAGGTATTTTTGTCTCTTAATGTTGCTGCAGAAATAAGTGCCACTTTTAAAAGGTCAAAAGTGGTCTGTGCTGCTGAAGAGACTCTGGGCACTGCATTGTGAGGACAGTGCTTGTGTAGAGCTCTGCTGCATGGATCAGCTGGCACACAACACTAGGAAATATATCAGAAAAACTTCTTTCAGATCTAGGCTTTAACCTGCATTTTCAGCCTGTGCACTCAGGTGTGCAGAGTGTAGAAGCTGGAAGCTGCTGTCATTTGGGCAGATGTGCATTGCTGCGAGCTTCTCTTTTGCTCACTCTTTTAGTTCCTGGATTTGAGTTGTGATGGCTTAATTACTGGCAGTGAATGTTCTTGAAGAATTTTGTGCCTGTTATTGTTGAAACTTAAGACTGAGTTCATTTATATGTTTCTGTAATTTTTAAGTTGAAGATATTTGGTGTATTTACTGATGCTTCATACTTTTTTGTCTCAGACTTGGTAAAAGGGTGACTTTCTTCATTGGTACAGCAGCGAATTCAGTTTGATATTCACTTGTCCAATATTCAGCACTACTGAGGGCATGAAATGCTCAGCACAGCTTTGAGGTGACCAAAGCTGTGAACCAAAAGCTCTAAAATCCCCAGCTTTGTTCTTCTCTGTGTATACCTGTCCTAAACATCTGCTAGTGCTCTCCTGATGTCTGCCTCAGTGCTTTCTTCACAGAGAAGATACCCAAGAAACTGCTATATTTTGTCATTTAACCCACTCAGAGTTCCTTATCCTGAAGTAAACCTGGAGCATCCTCTCCCACAAATGGATTTTTTGTGTATCTGGAAGAATTGACAGAGCAGCACCCTGTCTGATGGGCCTAGAAATTGTTACAAAGCAGAAGACAATGGGACCACAATTAGCCCAGTAATTTCTATGTGGCATCTTTCATTGTTTATAAATGATTTTATTATTTTCTAAGTTTCCTATTCTCTGTATTTGCGAGTGGCCTATTTCCTTGGCTTGTAACTGTTTATCTTGAACATTATGCGACACAGGAATTTTAGGCAAAAGTTTCTTGTGGCTCTTCCCCCTTTCTTTCCTTGTGATATAAATTTTTTTTGGTCATACATTCATAAGTGTTTCTTTGGACGTAGGGAGTGTAGGTGGAGAACTGTAAAAAGTTTTACTGTATTGTCACAGGCATTTTGATTGCCACCAGTTTTATGATTGCTGAATTGCCTTATAAGATTGTTAATGTTTTAGAGAAAACAAGTTAGGATTTACATACAATCAATATCTATGTAATGAGGGTGTAATTAAAGGATTAATGAAAATTATTATTTTGCCAAATGCAATTTCTCATGCAGAAGTTGCAAGCTGGAATGGAAAAGGATTTCTGTTGGGTTCCTGGTAGGTATTGTCAGAAGAATTCAAATGGGTGTGGGCCCAAGGTGGTTTGGTGGTGTGTTTTTGGCTGAGTTCACACGCAGCAGACCCAGAAGAGAGAGTCTGTTTGTAATGTCCAGCTGCCGGTTCTGCTTTTCCCATGTTCCCCAGAGAGGTGCAGTGGGGAAAAGAGATGTCCTCATTAGGATGAGTCCATTTGTGAGGCAGATCCTTCAAGTCTTTCTGGTCTTTATGCACTTCCCAAAGATGATGCTGGTATGTTTCTTATGTAGTTGACGTCCTCAGCGGCCTCTCATGGTTGGTGAAAGGCCAGCAGAGTTTGTGCCCTGTCTGCTGGGTGTAACCAGCCTTTGGAGAATTCTCTGCTTGTGGTGTGGAGGTGGAAAGTGTCCTGGCTGCCTGTGGTGGGCTCTGCAGCCCATCGATACCACCTCTCTTAACCCCTGCTCTGAAAAACGGGAAAGGTTGGTTGGAGAACAAAATAAGGCGGCATACCCTCATCCTCTAATGAAGGGTTTGTTTCTCATGCTTGAATAGAGCAATGGGTGCTTTGTTTGTGTACTTCAGAAATGGTTTAAGGTCTCGAGGGCTGGCTGATTCCCCCATAGTTGGTTATAGAGGACCAGCCTGTTGTCAATGTGATGTCTGTGCTGCAGGGATACAAAGTGCTGTGGGAAAAGAGGGGAAACAGGACAGAGAGCTGGGGTGAACACAGGAACTGTGACAGGAGCTGTTCACAATGCAGTGGTTTGTTTAAGCTGTACAATTTATAGACCCTGAGTAATTTCTGGACTCCACCATCTGATTTGTCATCATGTGTCCAGTTAGCCATTGACCTCTAGAAGTTTGGGATGTCCAACTTTTAGTCAAAGGGTATTCTGCTCCTGCCACGAGGTGTGGTTCAATCACATGCTGTGCCCCTTATTAGAGGGGCCACAGGTCATGCAGGACTTCTTCCTTGGGTGGAAGTTCTGTTGTCATGCCTGTTAGCTATACTAGGATGCATTTCACACCCCCTCCTAAGATCCTCCCTGCTGGCCAGTAGCTTTTGATTCAGATTTTTCTGATTTCACAAGCACAAATATTGACATGGCTTTAATACATGAATTCCAGGCTGATAGTTCAGCCTTCATTCTGTGAGATTCAGACTGTTGCTTTCTCCTTGCAATTTCCAAATCACATGATACTGTCTCCATTTTTCTCTAGTCTTTCTTTTTTTTCTTGTATATGTTCCCTGCTGTAGGCTCCTAGACACTAATTTTGAGAAGTTTCTGGACTAGCTCATGCCTCTGCATATAAATCAAATGACTCAATGTGTGTGGATTGGCTTCTTGCACACCAAGTGAAAACCTATTTTGGGACAACACCTTTATGTACCAAAAGGTTGTGCATGGAGCAGTAACTTAACTTTTTTTAGGCTTAAGTACAATCCCTCAAAGCCACTGAAGAGTCTGAGTTGCTTCAGAGGCTCTACATGCCAATTCCCAGAGAAATTCTGCTCTGTGTGGGACAGGGCAGTGACAGCCCTCCCTCCTGGTCACTCTACTGTGTTGGGTTCTCACGAGCACAGTGACACCTGCTTGGTGTGGTTTAGAAAAATGATTGTTTATGGGAAGTGCAGTGTAGTTACACGTCTTGTGCTTTGTGGCTTGGCCTCCAAACCTGGAGATAACATCAGTGCAAACTGATAGTACTGCTTTGTGCTCAGGGGGCATTGAAGTAGTTCTGGTTTACTTCTCTTGATTGAGAGCTTGATTTGCAGGGTAGAGCTAAGGAGGTTGATGTCTTGGCTTTGTGGAGGTGTTTTGCCCTGTACATCTACAGGGTGTTTGTTGGTCAGAGACCTTCTGAACCTTTCACACATTGAACTATGAATAGGAATGTGGGATCACTTGTGTCATCAACTCAGCTTCTGCTTAGTAGAACTACAGATGATACTACACTCTTAAAAAAACCCAGAACCACCAAAATCCCCCCAAATAAAAAACCTTCACCTAAATCAGCTTACAGCCCAGAGGAAAAAGAAAAAATATACTTAAGATAATGAAGGCAACTCTATCTCCCTTTTTTTGGCTTTAACTGCGATGGACATCTGCTGGTCTGATTCAAATGGTGTACAAAACCTTGAAGATATTTGTAGAAGCTAAGAATGCTTTTGACTAATGATCATAAGACTTGTTAGAATAAATGACATATTCAAATTATTACTTCCTTTTTTTCCTTTCTGGTAGCAGGGTGTTTGTAGATTTGACATACATTTAATTGTTAGATTAATCACATTGTGTAATGGGAATGTAGTGCTGTAGTATTTGAAGGCAGTAAAAAATAGTGTGATTATTTAAGTATTTCTGCACAGAAAGTGGTGCAGCTTTTAAACCAAGTACAAATGGCTGATTTTCTTATTTGGTCAATTACATTATGTTGTGTTTTGCTTTTTTAGATCACATTGAGGTCATCTTGTGGAATCTTCTGAAAAAACAAGAGTAATAGGAAGAAAATGTTTAATAAAAGTATCTTCGCTACACAGTGAAACTGAAACAGGAAAGGTTCATTGGAGTAAGTTTCACAGGGCTGGGGGGTTTTGGGGTTGTTTTCTATTATCTTTTGTTTGTAAGGTCAGCATGGTTACTAGGCTTTTATTGTATTTAACTTTGCTATAGTTATATTAAAAATATAAATGGGTGACTCTACTCCTTGCAGCTGGTAATGGATTCATGGATTCTCACTGAAACATCTTCCCTCTTGGAAGCAGTTGTAGCTTGTGAAGTTGAGATGGGTTTCAGGTTTTTCTCTTGGCTGCTGTATATGCTGGCTATGGTTTTGAGCAGGGAATTGTCTGGTATAGACATGATTACATATAAGCCCCTATTTGCTGGAAAAAGTTAAAGCACTGCTTGTATTTTCCAGGGAATTTAAAAATATGCCTTTTTTTTTTTTTGTCTGTAACTCTCCAGTCATGGCTCTTCTGAATGACTTTAATATTTCTGTTTTCACTATTATTTGTCCTGGATTGTAGTTCCATCATTCATCAAACTTGCTTAGGTTTTCAGTTTATGAATGTCAGAAACATCTTTCCTTCACTGTTGATAGTTCACTTCCAGCTTTTTGAATTCTGGGCTGACACATGTGTGTCTGTTTCTGATAAAAAAGGCCTCTCTGCCTAGTGCAGAGACTGTGGATTGCACTTTTTGCTACCAGATAAATAGACATTTATATCCTGATAGAGTGTAATTCTTAATTTCTGTATACTTCATGTGCTTGAGATGAGAAATATAATCGTTTTTCTGCCACTTTGCATTGGATTTTAGGATGTTTAAACATATTCTCCTTAGAAATTGGGAAAAAATTGCCTATTTCTGGTGCATTTTACTCATGCTGTGTGATTGTGTGAATGTAGTTCTGCAGGAGTCACTGAAATACTCCTGAATGCCTGGTTGGGAATGAAAAAGATCTGATCATTAGAACTGAAAGAGGTGAGAAGTCATTTTAGTTTAGAAGAAGTATGTTTTAGCATATTGCTTTATTACCAAGAGGAAATGACTCCTCTTAGCTTCTTCTTTAAACATGGATGTGTAGAGGGCGTAATAATTGAGGTACAAAGATGTCTGTGGAACCTAATCAGACAAGAAAAGCTTTTCATACTTGGTGTTTTTAACCAAGTGTTTTTAACTGGTAGAATAACACATTTGAATTGATTGATAGCCTGCCTTAAAAAATACTATAAAATTTTCGATTCAATGTGGATTTAAAGAAGCTGATGTGCTTTAGTTCCCTTTCTTTAAGTACTTGAAAGAAATGCTACAATTTTTAGTCAGCACATTTAAATTTGCGTCAGTTCCTGATCTAGGCCAAATGTCAAGTGATTGGTAAATACTTGTGTGCAGCATTCTTGTGGCACCTGATTCTGCATTCTGACCTCTGAAGTTTTCAGGAGCTGTGTTATTTGGAGTTATTTGTCTTCTACTGCCTTACTAGATTACACAATAAAAATCCAGGCAGCTGTTCTCAACAGCCCAGTACAAACAAACAGAGTTATTTGCTGCCTGCACACTTAGTTTGAAAAGTTAATTCTTGACTCTGGTAATCAAAGTTACTTAAACAATAAAGTTGCAACTGAGCTCCCCAAAAACATAAAATGAAAATGTCCACTGGAGACACCTTTAGTCATTTTAAATCATTGTATTCAGGCTTATGCCAGACACAAAACTTGCTCAGGTGTTCAGTAGTCAGTGAACTTGTGTCTCTTCCCTCCCCTCCCCTCCCGGCCCTGCGCTTTTTTTTAAGAGACTCAGAGAATTCCATTTTTACAACTTAAAATTGATTCAAATTTTTTCCTTTTTTGGGCAGTGTTTTGCAACCTGATTATTTGTTCTTAGTTGGACATTTGTGTGTACTTGTGTGCATTTGGATCATCACAAGGTATTTTGCAATTGGAATTTTTAAATGAAAGTACTAAGAGCATTAAAATAAAGTCTGAGCAGCATCTCTATTCACAGTTAAAAGCCAGGTGGAGTTCTTGTGTAGTCTTAGAAGCAGATGCTGAATCTCACAGCTGGGGAAAAATAACCCAAGGAGCAGTCAGGCCCTGCTGAAGGGATGCTGAAGGCTCCAAGGGTTGCTGTGTTTCTGGGACACTGTGGAGCCTCCATCCATGGAGACTTGCAGAATTGTGTGCAGACTCCTAAGCAACATGCTATAACTTCAGTGTTGGAGCTGAGCTTGGGACCAGCTGACTCCCAGAGGTCCCTTTCAAGCTAAATAGTCTGTAATTCCTATGTAATTTAAACATTTTTGGTCCTTGTGATGAATGCCCAGGGCTGCTTTTGGCTTTATGACCCTCAACTTCATGACAAAAGGGTTTTTTAGGATTGTGTTTTTCTACCAAATGGCATTGTATTTCAGCTTGTCTTTATAAATAAGTTTCCTGAAAAAGGTGTATAAAATACATCTAAATATTTGCATTAGATTTGAGTTGTTGGATTTCCTTTGATGCTTGGTCAGTCCTTGACCAGTCCTGTCCGTGTAAAAAATGGCTGTGAGCAGCCACCTCTGAATCTGTGTGATGGGGGCATTGGAGCTGGTGTTGGAAGAAAAATAACTGTAAAAATCCAGACCAGACTATGTAAGAAACATACCCCATCAGGAAGAATGCCTGGCCTGATGAAGCATGTAAAATTTGTATTTTTTTCCATTAAAGGGCATCTTTCTACTTTGTAACATCCATGGCATCCTGTATGAGACTTTAGCACAGCCTGCTTGTGTGTTTTGGTCTGTGTGCCCTCCTTGTAGATGAAAATTTCACTCCTCATTGATATTCAACTGGTTTTAATTATTTCATGGGTTCACCTCCCTCTGTAGATGCACACAATCTGTCTGCTGGAGAATAATCCCCTTTCCTAGAGGCTTTGATCAAAACACCAGAAATAATTAGAAGGCGAATCTTTTAGTCCCTGTGCGAAGAGGTATCTACTTACTGGAAAACCTCAGTTTCTAACTGTTTTTATAGTAGAATGTAATGTAGATGTAATATCTTAATAGTCAGCTGCTGGTGAGATTTGATGGTCTAGGTCCATTTGTACAATTCCAAAGGAGAGGAAATGTTAACTATTTATATGTTTAAGTGTCTTATAAATGGAATGTCTCCTTTGTATTTATGGTGGAATAAAAAATTATTTTGAGTGGTAGAACAGGCAAGGAGAACAGAACTAATCCTGATTTATCATTTCCTAGTTTTGTTATCAGCCTATTAAAATGTCAGCCACAATTCTTGTTTAGCAATGGGAGGACAAGGCTCCTACAGTTTATTTAGTACAATAAATCAATAAAAGCACAGATTATTAGCGCATCTTTTCAGATTCATGGCAGAGACATTGCGTAGCAGTTCTAATAATAGCTTGGGTTGTTAGAAAGCCAGGCCTTTAGGCTGTAGTTTTGCCTACATTTTTTGAAATGATCTTAAGAGCTGTCAAGTGGCCAGGCAGCCCTGAGGCTGTGAGGAGCTGTCACTGTGCCACTCCTCTTGCTTCTCTCTGCACCCATTCCTATGCTGGCACAAGCACCTGTGGAAAGCTTTATGGAAACACCTGACTGGCCTGGCTTCATTTGACAGCTTTATTTTGGTTCAGCTCCTTCTCCTCCTTCCCCATTCAGTCTGACTGTCCAGTCCTCCTCCTTCCCTTGTGCCTCCTCCATTCACCTGTTTTGTTAAGCTTGGTCTTGTTTGTTTGTTTAAAATATCCAAGTGAGCGTGCCATCATTGCAATGTTTAGTCTATTCCTGGAATTCATCATAGCCTGACGTTTCATGCCGGCCTCCTGATGCCGTTTGGGTTTTGTATTTTTTTTTTTTTTTTACATGATTTTTTTACACAGCTGCCCTTGAATGCCTTCAAATAAAGATCTGCTCTTATATTACTTCCTTACTAAAATTGTCTCGAGTTTCATTTCCGGGTTGGGAAAAAGGCAACATCCCCTCTAGTTCATGAAGTATCAACAGTGCTGTGCAGGGTCCTAAAAAGGGAATTACCTGGGTTGTGAAGTCACCAGGTCTTTTCCCAAATCCTGTGTCTCACTTTTCTGTCCTGGAGCTGGCTATACAAATGCATTGGGCCCACTCTGCCTGCTGCTATTGAGAATTTTCCAAAATATCGAAGAGAGCTGTTCAGAAATGCTTCTAAGGGTGATTCTACCAGATATTTTCTCACAGCCCAGTTGGTATAGAATACTGACTAACTGGCCTGAGCTTTTTTCCTTTGAGCTTTTCACCTTTTTCTCTCCCTAACTCTGTTGGTCAAGGCATTAACTGAGCTGTTACTCATATGATGGTGCTTTTCTAATCTGCTGTTTTCTTCCATTTCTTTATATTCCTTCTTTCTCAACCATGCAGAACTGCATTCCAGCCATCTGAAAGGGAATGTTTTCTTGTAGTGTTCCCAGCTTCAGTCTGATCCAGTGATTGGATACTTTCACACAGCAATATTGAAATGTGAAAGTTTTTCTTCTCCCTGCAACTCACTTTACTTGCACAATTCAAAAGGATGGTCTGAAACTCTTTATTTATATTTGAATGGATCTATGCAGTGATTCCAAGGTAGAGCAGAGGATGGCTGTGAATTAGCTGTGAGAAGGTGATGTGTTACTGTTTTGTGTTCCAGAATTACATGAATTGTCGTGCCTGTGAGTTGTTGGAAGTCTATCAGAAGCCTGGCACTTAAGTTTTATTCACTTGTTCAGTTCATCATGGATATTCTTCAGAGGGAGCAGCACCTGTGTATATTTGCCTGAGTATTAAGTAAAAGGAAGTAAGATTTCCCGTCTATCCTCACTGTTCAAGCCAAGTTCTCCTGAGTCTAGAATACCATTATAGTAGTGTTCTCTACATGTAGACTTGTTTTCCAGGAAGAAAAATTCTGAAGATAATCTCATTTGCAGCTGGTTTTTAAATGATACTTCCATTGAATTGTAGAATAATTTTCATAAAAAGGGATGACTAGAGGTAATCTAACCTGACCATCTGTTCAAATGAAGTTACTTAAAATTAAATTTTAATTTGTAACCAGTTAACATGTCTGGATTTTTTTTCGTGTCTCTGAGTCCTGTGTAAGTCAATTGCAAATTCAGGTGCTCAGAATTTCTTGAAAACTGGGCCACTTTTATTTAGAGGAATTAAATCTGAGTAGAAACTGCATTTATTGTGGGTTTAAAATCCTGACTTCAGTTTTTAAAACTTGGTGCATAACGCTATGGGTACACCAGAGGAATAAAGCTACAGGAGATGAACAGGCAAAATAATCAGGGATCTGGTATAAAAAACCCTAATGAAATTCTTTGTTTGTGGAAAATCAGCTGTATTTCATGAAGAGAATGAGAGAATCTAGACTTGATGGCTGAGACCGCTCTTGGTACCAGTGTGAGCCCTGTGAGGGAAGGAGGCCTTTGAAAAAGGCATTTTATATTTTCTATACATAGATATTTTTAGAAAACTAAATGGTGGTATTTTTATTCTGATTTCTGGAGGAACCCTGACTAAATGGACATTTAATTTTCCATTCCATAGGGCCAGCTCATGTGGCAGTTGAACTAAACTGCTGGGAAATATTTATAGTACCACGTGATCTTTAAAAATAACTTTCCAGTCTACTTCGTGGATGTCTTGAATTCTTAAAATCTTTGCTATTGTAGATACCCATGACATTCATGGAGTGGAAAGATCTTCGCTTTGCTGATTTAGGCATTTGTATTTATCATCGATTGTATTTTATTTTTAGATTTGGAAGCAGTTTGGATGGAAATTCACCTGTGCAGCTGTAGAATGAGTTCCCATGGCACAGTCTGCAGGGGTTTCCATGGTCTGCAGTGGCACACAGACCACATTGGAGTTACCACTGCATCAGGGTCTGGTTCTAAAAGGGTCATTACTGGTCCTGTGTGACTGGGGAGAGAACAGAAGATACAGTTCTTAGTAGCTCATGCACTGTTGGAACAGGTGGTGCTTGCTCCTGTCACATTAAACCTTTAACCCAAACCTTGGCTGCAGTTTGCTCTCTCCAACCCCCTGAAGGGTGGATGTACTCAGGTGGGGCTGGTCTCTTTTCTCCAGACAGCACTGACAGGAGAGGAAGGGCAAGTTAGGTTGGATGTCAGGAAAATGGATTTTTATACAGAAAGAGTGATAAAGTACTGTAATGGTCTGCCCGGGGAGGTGGTGGAGTCACCATCCCTGGATGTTTAAAAACAGACTGGATGAGACACTCAGTGCCATGGTTTAGTTCAGGTGTTGGGGCTGGCTTGGACTCGATCTTAAAGGTCTCTTCCAGCCGTGTGATCCTGTGATTCCTCGTTAACCCCAGTGTCACCCTGTGCCTGTTCTGTAGGGTGAGGGCGGTGTTCCTGCTCCACCCTCCTCCACACACGGCTGCTGCTCAAGGGCGAGGCTGCTCCTGGGCCCATGGAAAACCGGAGATGTTTGTTCCTGCTGTTTTCCACTGTGTGCCTGCTGTGGGATGGGAGGGGATGGCCAGCGAGGGGAAAAGCTGAACAACACTGCTCTGGCTGGGGGCTGCCCTCAGGGTGGGGTGGATGAGGGGATGGAATGGGAACGGGAGCAATGAGGGGATGGAACAGGGCTGAGGAGGAGATGGAACAGGACTGATGAGGGGATGGAAGTGATAAGGGGAATGGAAAGGGAGCAATGATCTGGAACGGGACTGATGAAGCCATGGAACAGGACTGATGAGGGCAGAGGGTGGAGCTGGTGCCCAAACTGCCCCTGTCCCAGCCTGTGGCAGTCCCGGGCAACTCTTGGATGCTGCCCTGGGCTGCAGAACAGCTCCCAGGAATTTGGTACAGATTGAAGAACAGAAGAGGATGTATTTCTGCAGAGCTGTGAACTGGCCCCGATCTAATGCAGATAGTTGTCTTTAGTGTCTTCAGAAGAAATCAGACCTTTTCAATTTTTTACAAACTTTTTTCTAAAGATCTTCTGTGTTTCATAGGACATAAATCTTCCTGCATATTCGGACTCCTTTTCCATCTTTCTATTGGGTTCTTTTCCCTTGTTTCTTCTCAAATATTTCATTGATAGCTTGCTCGTCTTTTTATAGTACTAGATGTTTATGTGGTTAGAGAAACCATCACAATGATAGTATTGTGTAAGTGCTTAGTGTTTCTCCTACTTAGACTACGTGATGTGCTGCTGCTGTTTCCTAGAAAATGCCTGTGGTCAGATTGTCATCTCGTCTGTTCTGGACAGTAAGATACTGTTTAAACACTCTTCTTGTGTGTCTGGATGGGGTGGCCCTTTTCACTACTGCAAGACTTTTGGTTTTTTTTAGCCCCTTGACTGCCACATGACAGTAGATAAAGAGCTGTATTGATCACAGTGATGATTGTCTTGGATGTGGTGCTCAACAGTTGTAACAACTTATTACATGGAGCAAAAATATGGATAAGCAGAGTGCCCTTAGTTCTTGCGTATCCAAAACAAGTTAGCTTCTGGTATTTCTCCTTTATGTAAATATTTATGGGTTTAGTGAAAAAAGAAGAGTAAATCCAGCTTTATATTTAACTTGAAGAGCTGTAGATATTTATGTGCCCTTAAAATGCACCCGTGTTTAAAAGAGCTGAAGAACTTCTTCAACAGAATTCCTTTTTTAACATAGAAATGATCCTCCCCTCCAACTTTCTGCCAAATTTCTGTATGGGATGATAGCATTCTGATTTCATCCTGAGAGAACTCACCATGTTTCAGGGGTGGGTGATATAATTTCAGATGTAAGATAACTCTTGTAAAGACTTTTCCAAAGACTTAGTGCTCAAGAGAATAAATGCTGTAAGAGATAACAGAACATCAAAATTTTTCTCTGACACTGCATTATATGTGCATTTATAATTACCACCTTCTTTGCAGTTACTTTTACTTGTGTTTTATTAGTATTCTTCTCGATTATATTTCAAGATAACACATTGAACATTGCATTGGATTTTACGTTGTGTTCTTTTTACAACAGAAAAACAGATCTGAGGATGAGTGATAGGGGATTTGTGGTGAGTTCAGAAGTAAAGGATTTAATGATACAGTATTGGGTTTTCATAATTGCTTCATTCTTCAAAAACTTGGTTTTAGAAGAATTTATCTGACACAGATAAATGTTGAGTGTTGATGACAATTCAAGTGGGTTTGGTACTTTTTAATGTCTAAGTCTTTTGCCGATATGATAAATCCTTTTCAAAGGAGAGTTCATTGCATTGTTACTCCATGTCTCATTTATTGCAGTGCTCCAGGAGAGGCTCTCTGTGGCCATGTTCTTGGGCAGCTCTCAATTTCAGGAAAGCCTTACAAACTCCCTCCCATGCTTGTCCTTTATATCTCCTTGGTTGGCACTGTTTGATGTCAGATATTTGCACCTCTTGGATTTAATTGTACATATGCAAGTTAACTACCCAGCACAGGTAAAACTGATTTCATCAGCTCTGGCTGCAGTGGTAGGAAACCTTTGGAGCTGGGTGGTCCTGGGCTCTCAGCAATGTCCCGAAGGATTTGAGCTTGGCACAAGATAGTCTTGTTCTTCAGGAAAATGGGTGAATGGTTTAGAAAGAGAACACAGCCCCAGTGTGCAACCACAGCTTCTGAAATCCTACTGATCCTTTAGCCTGAAGAATAAGTCTGGAACTCCTGGGGATGTTCCCAATGCCTGGATTTTGTTAACTGCTGTGCAATGTTCCAGTGGTTCTGCTGGTGGCCAACACTTGCTGGAAGTGTTGCCTACTTTTTTTTTCCTCCAAACTAGTTTAGATTGCTCTGCATAACCCAGGGCATATGATTTTAGTTCTGATTTTAGTTCTATATGTTTAGTTCTGTTAGGGGGAAAACATGAGTGAGCTGCAATTCATGCAAAAATATGTGCAGCTTACTTTTGACTGTGTCTGTCCTTAAATTGTTTTAGAAATCAACGAAGAAGAAGCCTGCTTCTGATAGCCCTTTTTTTAAAATTTTCTTTGTTTTTTTCCTTTCCAAGTGGTCTTGTTGGTTAAATGATGAGACACACTTTTGTTGGGAGGTGAGGGGACAGCTATAAGGTCTCCCGGCTTCTGGAATGAGGCTGTTAGCACCAGAGCAAATTCTTTTGCCTAGAGATGGCAAATCCCTTAAAAACTGCAATGGCAACACTCAATTGAGAAATCCTATTTTAGGGCTTCTTCTCTGTGTACGTTATATGAATAAATACCAAGATGAGTGATAAATTTCCTTCTTCTGCAGATGTTCTACTCATCTGTGTTCCCTTTCTTTCCATTAGTATAAGCAGCTCTGGCAGAACTGCTAGTATATTAAAATACAAATTGATTAGGAGGGCAACACACATACATAGATATGAATCTGAAATTTGCAGGTTAAAGCTTAGAGAAAAATTACACTTTACGTGGGAAGGTTTGAATGCTGTCTGTCAGTACTACCTGTGCCTTAGAAAAGCATTTTGTACTGGGCTTTGCTCCTGTGACATTCAAAGTCATTGATCAGACACTTGAGGAGCCAAGGTTAAGTGCTGGTTTAATTACTTCCTTCTTTTGTAAGCGAGGTTGTTGTTACTGTGACAGTGGGCAGGAATAGCTATGAGGTTAACAGCCTGAAATAGCTTTTTATTATTATTTGAATTGTTGTTTTTTTTTTCCTTTAGCTGGGAGTTGTTTGAAATGTCTCTGGTGCTGTTGCTCCCAATCCAGATGGCTTTTTTTGCCTTTGTTTCAGTTCCTAGATGTGATATTGTTAGTTAGTCACCAGTGCCACCACACATGTCCCAGTTGGGGCCGTGACTCAGACCCAGAGCTGCTGTGGGTTGGCAATCTTGTGTTTCTCAGGATAAAAACTGCTTCTCTCTCAGCCCCAGTGATGTCAGCTCTTGGGGCAGAAACAGGGTGCTGGCTGCAAAACACACTGACATGCTTCCTTGAGGAAGGAAATATTAAGTAAGTGCCTGAAAGCAAGAATAGCTCCTCAGCATGCTCAGATTGGCGAGATGGCTTCACTTCCCTTTTTAATTGAAAATGCAAATGGAATTTTAAAAGATTCTGGTGTCTGTGCTGGAAATCTGTAATTATAAACAAGTATCTTACAAGAACTTTATAACTCTGTGTTGTGGTGTTTGAGCTCCAGGATATTGAGCAGCATTTTTAAGTCTTGCTTCTTTGAACATTTTGAACCTTTGTTGATGCACTGAAGTGGTTTCAACAACTGCAGCTGTGAAAAATATCTGAAAGAGGATGAAAATAGAAAAGATATGCTGAATTAAAGAAGGAATGAACTATATACAAAATAACTACATAAAACACATTTCCTTGCTGTTGTACCTGTCCAAGTAATGCTTTGTAATGGAAATATCTCTTTATTTTACCCTCATGACCACCGAAAATAACTGCAAATGTGTGCATCCAAATATGAAAAATGTAAAGTATTATAATTTTTTGCTGACTTCTAATTTCAGTTAGAAGAGAATTGCAGCCAGCATTTTATGAGTACAAGTAACTGAATGGAGGAAAACAAAATGTATCCTGTTAAAATAGTAGCTTGTGGAAAATATCCTGATTGGTCATGAGGAATTACACATTTTGTCTTTTTGTGTCTTTGTTTGTTTTTTTGGGCAGATGCTGTGTTGTTCCAATAAGGTAGTCTGTGCTGGGTGTAGTGATGGGGTAACATTTTATTTCTTTCCTTCAGACAACTTAGAGCTCACACACTGTGCGGAACTTCACACATCCAATGGTGAATGGATGGATTTGTGAACTGTGGTAATTCATATAAAATACCTTCATATCTGATTTGTTACTTTTACCACACCGCCGCTCCAATTATTTTTACTTTAATTCAATCTGCTCAGTGTAGTGGACCTTTTTGGAGAAAAAACTGGACATAATGGTGGTAAAACTATTATTTGATAGTGATGATGGCAGGAGCTCCCTAATTGTTGCTGCTATTGAGAAAGAAAAAAAAAAAAAGGTGTTTCCTTATGTACTTATGCTTTCTGAAATTTAAAGGTGTTTTGTTTGGCATTAACGAAAACTCTGCTATACTTTTATCTAGTACAAACAAAATATGAAGTGACCCATGCATTAGTGTGGTTACAAGATGTGTTGGCAGCTTGTGCTAAGGCCAGATGGAAAGGTGTTGGAATGATTTGGGTCTTGTTATTCCGTGTATTTACGTGGCAGTTAGAGGTGAGATGGAGTGTGTTGTCAAATACCTGAGGCAGCTTTGAACTGGCAAGTTGATTTTTGTGCTGCTGGCATCATCTATTGTCCATTGTGAGGAAGGGAAGGATTAATTGGGATATTGGAAAGCTGCAAGTGGAGTTGAACCTTCTGACATTTTCTGTTACACAGGGTGATTTCCCACAGCTCGTGCTGTCCAGCAAGAATTCAAAAGATGTAGGGGTAACCTGTTTATTGAAGTGTTTTCCAATGCTCTCCATCCCTTTGGCAGCTGAAGAGCATTGTTTGGATGAGAAGGAAGGTAAATGATTCAGTGAGCCATGGCTGAAGGGAAAACTCAGCTTTAGACAGTGGTAATCAAAAAAGAAGACTTGGAAGGTCAGAAAAACTGGTGGTAGCATTAGGAGTAAATAAAAATGGGCTGAAATACAGAGGACAGGCAGTCAGGAAGGCAGGGGAGTGAGCTGGAGGAGATCACGGGCAGGGTTTCCTCCTACCCTGCAGTGGAAGCAGTTCCCACAGTGGGTGGAGTTCAGTGGTCGTTCTCTAAGGGTGAAAACAAATTGAGATAATTGTCTTTGGAGGAAAATGGCACTTTCTGGTAGAGTTGAAGAAATTTTTCCTGCTATTAACATAGACTTTCAAGTTGAATGTCACTGGCCGCTTTCATTAACAACTAACAGGAAATTTGCAAAAAATAAAATAATGGAACTGATCCTGAGTTTTCATATGAAATATTGCCATTCTTCATCCAAGAAGTTTATTTTGGTTGTGTTTTACACAGATGAAGTTTTAGAGAGAACTTGAAATGAATTTCTAACTTTGTTTCAGCTAACCTCTAATAAGTTTTTTTCTTATTACTTAGTTTTAATGATATAAACATCTCAACAATAGTGCTTTGCCAGGCAAATATTTTTATTATATTAAATAACATTAACGAGTAAAACTATGCTTATGTGTTTGCAGTACTGGCATTTGAAACCTCAGAGTTGTAAGCTGACCTGTACAAAGCAGGCTTATGTAAACCTTCCAAAGACTTTAAAATGTGTGTCTAATTATAGAAGGTTAAGTATACTGAATTTTGGGGTTTTTTTCCCCCTAAGGCCATGTGGTTATGATATTATTGAGATTCCATAATGCCTCCTGCCGTGACAGACAGCCTTGACATCTGGGCAGTGGATTCACAGATTGGTGCTGATGGCTCAATATCTGTGGACTTCCTGTTGCCCACTGGAATCTACATCAATCTGGATGTCCCTCGAGATGCCACCATATCTCAGATTAAACAGGTAACACCAAATGGGGGGCGGTTCACTGGTGTTGGAATGAGGGCTGGTTCTGATTTGGACGTGCCCTCTGGCAAATCAAGTCACAAATTTTAGCAGGCATGGCAGTGAGGTACTGAAGGCACGTGCCCAGCAGATTGACTGATAAAGAAGTGTGGTGGGGGGGAGGGTTAGCACGGGGTTTGGGCAGATGGCAAGGTTTGGGAAGTGCCTTCTTGCTGATAGTTACAATTCAGCAGAGACTATTCTGATAGTTCTATGTTTGTATCGTATTGCCACGCTGAACCTTTTCCTAACACGTTGGTAATCCGTTGTTTGCTGATCTAACATTTCTCTGATTAGATTTTTAGTGCAGAAGTCACACATTGGGCTCCTGTTGACTGGCACCAAAGATAATTGCTTTAAAAACTGTGTCTGCCACTTCTTAAAGGTTTTTTACAAATTGGACCGTCACTTAAAATGTGAGGGAATATCCAAATGAAAGGAAGGGGAGAACATAAGGAAGTGACCACAGATAATAAAAAACAATCTACTGACTTTTGATCAGATAATGGCTATGTGAGGACATGGGAAAAAGTTACTGAGGAATTAGGCAGTAAATTAATTACAACACAGACTAACCTACTCCTAATATAATGAGTGATTTCAAGTGATAAAGAATTTTAAAATAAATGTGTAAGTGACAGCAATAAGGGATTTGAACAAAGCTGTCTGGTTTTCTTGCTGCTTGTGGCACAGGGAAACTTGATATGCCATAAACGTGTACTCTTGGTATTTAGCTGTTTTCCAGAGAAATGCTGATGCTAACTATGGAGGTCTGTCCTGGAAATTACTCAAGACAGAGACTAAAAGTGAGACAAAGTAATCACATAATGATATATACTGATAAAAATTAACCAAGTTAGCAAACATGTTTCTTTTCTGTTTTTTGGGAACATAAATGGAAATGGATGTTGCCTTCAGGGCCTTAAGATGTGTCTCTGTTTTCTGGGTTTTGTTGTTTTGGTTTTGTTGGGGTTTTTTTCATTTATTTCTTTGTTTTCATTGCAGCTGTTATGGAAGCAGGCACATTCCTACCCACTCTTTCATCTCCTCATGGAGATTGACTCTTACATGTTCTCATGTGTGAATCAGACTGCTGTACATGAAGAATTAGAGGATGAAACACGGAGACTTTGTGATGTTAGACCCTTTCTTCCTGTCCTTAAACTAGTGACGAGGAACTGTGATCCAGGAGAAAAGTTGGATTCCAAAATAGGTGTCCTTATAGGCAAAGGTAATTCCATTTAATTTTTTCTTAAATGAAGTTAAACTTCCTTGTGTATGAGGGTCTTAATTGGGCAGGTAGGAGTGGACTTTTTAAAAAATATATTAAAAATTCAGCATTTCCCTTAGTCAAACAAATACTGATATAGCTGGAAAGAATTTAAATACTCAAGATGAAACACATGAAAGTTTTTTAAAGCTACTTTCTGTATTGCATTTCAGCATTATATTACTACATCAATCAGGAACAAATTTTATTTTGTAATGAGGAGAAAAATATGTATTATTGTTATTACTAAGTGAAAAACAGCATAATGCTAGAGCAGTGTTATAAATAATCTATCAGCAACCTGGATACTCAGAAGGAACTAGAAATGATTTTGTTATACGTGATGTCTGACTTGGTTAACAATGATTCTTGGTTTTGCTCTCAATTGTGATACTGATTTTCATCAAACAATGAAAAGCTATTTTTAAAGGTTTCACAGTAACTTATTCTTGATGTTATTTCAGAATTTTCAGCTTTTAGATCTACTCTGCTTGGTTATACAATCAAGATTGACAGGGTCATATGAGGTCATACCTCTTGTTTTAAACAATGAGCCATTGTTAGGTCTCTTATAAAGACTGCAGGTTTTGTTTAGATTTCAGCAGTACACTGTCTGCCTGTTTGTTAGAGCTGACAACGGGAGCAGTTGGTCAGTTTAACCATTCCGACAGATCCTGACAGATTGAAAGAGATTCACATTCTGTGACTGAATATTTGGTTTATCAGAGCTCTGCGAGACCCCCCTGCCTTATGCAGCCCCTATTCAGTACCTTAG
The DNA here is from genome assembly GCA_013398615.1 of Brachypodius melanocephalos. NCBI lineage: Eukaryota > Metazoa > Chordata > Aves > Passeriformes > Pycnonotidae > Brachypodius > Brachypodius melanocephalos. Next base: position 5,063,363 of record VZSR01001065.1, on the reverse strand, counting down.
CAGAGAAAAAAGTGTGTTCCTGTCTGAGCTTCTAAAATTAGTGCTTTGTTCTCAGAAGGTGCTGGGTGCTTTGTGTGATTTGGACAATGTCCTTCAAAGTTCACAAGTAAAGATAAAGACACTTGCAGCCCCTACACATCCTGAAGTACCAAAAAGTCACAGCTTTCCGTTGTATCATGGGAACATGGGGTGGTTTGTGTTGAAAGGGGCCTTTTAAAGGTCATCTCCTTCCACCTCCCTGCTGTGGGCAGGGACACGTTCAACTGGACCAGGTTGCTCAGAGCCCTGTCCAATCCGACCTTGACCATGTCCAGGATGGGGCATCCACCACCTCTCTGGGCAACTGGTGCCAGTGCCTCACCACCCTCCTTGTAAAAAATATCTTCTTTACATATAATCTAAAGCTGTCCTCTTTTAATTTAAAAACTCCCCAGAGCTTGCTTTTCTCCAGGCTCTCTCAGTCTGTCTCCATTGCAGAGGTGCTTCAGCCCTCTGAGCTTCTTTGTGGCCTCCTCTGGAGTCTCTCCAGAAGGTTCCCTGTCCCCCTCCTGCTGGGGGCCCCAGGGCTGGGTGCAGTAGAAGAGAGGGATGGAATCCCCTCCCCTGCCCACCTGCCCTCGGTACTTGTGATGCATCCCGGGACACGTTTGGCTTTCTGGGCTCCCAGTGCTCATGGCTAGGTCATGTTCAGCTCATCCACCAGCACCCCCAAATCCTTCTGGGCAGGGCTGCTCATCCCCTGGCCTGTGTTGATGCTGGGGGTTGTGATTCAGGTGCAGGACCTGGCATTTGGTGCTGTTGAACCTCAGTGGTGTTCCTCTGGCTGGCATCCCATCCTTTGGGTGTGTCACCATGCCACTCAGGTTCGTGTCATCTGCAGCTCTGCTGAGGGTGATCTCGATCCCTCTGTCCATGTCATCAGTGAAGCTGTTTAATAACACTGGTCCCAGAACACCCTGAGGGACACCGCTTGTCACTCATGTCCATTGAGACTCTGAGATGTTGACCATGACCCCCTGGATGTGACCATCCAAACAATTTCACACCCACTGGACAGTCTCTTTCCAATTTAGAGACAAGGATATTATGGGGCCCATGTCCAAGGCCTTACAGAAATTCATGTAGGTGATATCCACAGCCATCCCCTTGTCCACTCATGTCACCCAATCACAGAAGGCTACCAAGTTGGTCAGGCAGGGCTTGCCCTGTATATTCTTTCTTTATATGTTTTGGAAAAGGAATTTTACTGGTCTTGGACTGGTAGAAATTTCAGTCATGTAATTTTGACTTGAGTAGAAGATTTTCTCTTTTGACTTTCAAACAAAACTAAAAAGGATGAAGTCATCTTTCTGGGTGATTAAAAAAACCCATAGCTTGCAAGCACTTCTGCTCTGTTGTCTTTATGATGCATTTACTGTGCTTTTTAAAATTTGCTCTTGTGAAGAGAGACTTAAAACTTTCCAAGCTATCTTGAACCCAGGGTAGCGTTAGATTTTCCACTTCATAGTGCCTAAGAGATACATTGGTTCATGATGTTTAAAATAAACACTTGTACCAGGTTGCATGAGAATTGTGCAAGTAACTTTGGAAGTCCACTGATGTCCAGAACCCAACTCAGCTCTGAGCACCCATTTTGGATGGGATGTCTGAAGGAAACCACCTGTGTCACCTCAAGGCTAATAATGGTTTAAATGGGATGGGCAGTATTTCTACAGCTGTATATCCTTTTGCTTCCTTGAATTGTTTCAGGTCTCCATGAGTTCGATGCCTTACAAGATCCTGAAGTGAATGACTTCCGAGCTAAAATGAGGAGAATCAGTGAGGAAAAGATTCAGTCACTTGTGGGTCTCTCCTGGATGGACTGGTTGAAGCACACTTACCCACCAGAGCAGGAGCCTGTTATCCCAGAGAGCTTCCAAGATAAGCTCTATGGTGGAAACCTTGTAGTCGCTGTTCATTTTGATAACTGCCAGGTAGGAATGGTTGTTCATCATGTTTCATGAGCTGTTCTTGAGCCAGGTCTGAATTGGCATGGGTTGCTCAAGGATATAAATGAAATAGAATACCTCCATTATGGTGTTTGCTTTAAAATGCAAAGTCTTTCACCAGGATCCTTGACTCTTGAAAGAAAGTGAGGATGTGAGCCTACGGTTGAGAATTGAACTTCTAAAGTCTAATTACAGTTCAGCTTCTAAAGGCAAAATATACAACTTGTATCTTCTATATTACTTCACATTTATTTAGATGTAAAACGTGATTCAAAGTTGTCAGGACTTTTTTTGGCCAACTGTTCTTGTGTTGTTTCACTTACATTCAGTTTTAAGCTCAGTTCATCAGAGATTTCTGATAATTGGGAGGCACCATATTCAACACACTTGTCTCTATGTGTGACTCACTGAATGTCTTTGGGGTTGATCTGCTAATTAGATCGAGAAATAAATTTTTTTAAAGAAGAATTAGTGTTCCCTTTACTAGAAACACACATAGAAAACTTATATACTGAGACCTAGAGTTAGCTATTTGTTAAGGCTGGCAAAACCATAGTTTACTTTTAAACTAAAACCCACTTTGGTTTCTACCAGGAAAACCTGAAATGTTCTAGCATGAGTTTTCATGATGTTGAAATTGCTATGACTCTGCCTGAGTTCAATATTCCCATTACCATTTTTTGCACTGTGTTCTTTTGGATAACCACAAATGATCAGCACTGGAAACCTTAAAAATCTTAAAAGTGTGTAAATACATCAGGCTAGATTTAATGTCCATTTTGACCCAGGTGCAAGAGGCTGATTTTCTAATGATTCAGGTGATTTTAGTTACAAAGATGAATTATTTCTAGCACTATCCTTTTAAACTTTAAAGGTTTAAAATGGTACACACATCTGCCCTGGAAACATTAAATGTAGAGGTGAAAGCTAAATTTGGTCAGCAGTAACCCCAGCTGGTGTTGGATGCATAGGTGTTTTATGACAAAACCTTTTCCAGTCCTCTTCAGCTTAACAGAGAGCTTGTAGCTGTCCAGGAGTGAGATTATCTTCAGCCCTTGATTAAATACTGCATCTATATGCATGTGCTGACAGGACAAAAGCAGTGCAAAAGTTCTTGCTGGTGCAGAATGTATTTGCCTGCCACTACAATAGCATAGGCTGCTGACATTTCAAATGTTTCAAATGCTTGTGCTGCCAGCGCTGACCTTCAGAGCTGTTAACAGTTCAAATCTGAGCTGCTTTTTAGAGCAGTAAAGTCTCTTCCAGACTTCACTACTTGCACTGTGCATTGGAGTCATCCCAGGAGAATTAGAGAGGAAGGTGTAGGGACTGTTTTGTCAATTCTTGCAGCTGCAAGGTTGAGAGAAGGAAATATTGAAGTGGGTTTTATCTGGAAGCTGTGGGTGAGCTGTAAGGTCACCCTGGTTGTCTCTGGAGCAGGATAGACTGCTCCCCATCTCTGTGACATGTCTGTTAAGATCATCTGGGGAGCAAGGCAGCTGTCAGACCACCAGCTTCCTGGGAAGAAAAAGTGTTACTCCCTGTCTGCCACTAGCAGTTATGGCAGGAGAAAAAAGCCTTCACACTGTGGCAGCTTTCTGAAAGGGGGAAGCTGTTGTGAACCAGGCCAAAACTGAGAAAACACAGAATTAATTTAGTGTGACTCTGCAGGATTTGCTTGTTCCATTGGGGCAGCTTGGCTTCTTATCAGTCTATATAAATAAAGCACAAGTCGAAAAAATTTAAGCAAACAACACTTCACATTTGTCAATTACTGGGTTTGAGGTGCTCACATCTTTCACAGAACTGGGTGAAAATAAAAATAAAACAACAAAACCCCAGGACCTCCTGAATCAGCCTTTGCAAATAAACCTATATAAAACATAATGTGGTAGATGAAGGGAGAGGAAAGATTTCACAGAAGATCTTGTACTTTAGGAACTTGAAATTGATTTAAACCTTCTTTTTAATTTACAAAAGAGAGTAACTTCTTACCTTTATCTTTTTAGGACACATTAAAATTAAAGATACTTTGAAAGTAGGTTGATAGGCTCTAAGGGTTTTAATTAAAAACTTCCTTAAAAAATGCAATCTTTCCATATTATGCTCAGAATGCTACAGGTGTTGGCTGCTACTCCCCTTTTCTGCTGTCCTCCCAATGTGGTTTTCTACATAACTCACACTCACAGTTTCTTCTACTTTTTTACTTAAAGCTTTTTCTTCTGAGTTCAGTGATCCTTAAAAAGAGGATTACTTGCTAGTAGGCAGAAAGATGAAAAATTAACACATCTAGTACTGTGAAATAATTTAAAATGCATCATGATTTATTGTCTCCCTCATTCAGCATTCCAAAATACAACCTTCTAGATCAATACATTGCTCTAGAAGTCTTTAAATCACTCCTGAATCAAATAAAGGCCTATGTTTTTAAAAGTACTTATGATAATATAAAAGTTTGGGAATTATCTTACAGCTTTTAGGGTATCTATTATTTTGAATGCCCTAAACCTACAGACTTTAACTGTTAAAACAGTCTGGATTTAACAGTTGTTATTTCTGCCTGTTTCCTTATGTGTGCTGCGATTTTAGCCTTGTGTGTCTGCCCATGAGAAGTTTGACCTTCAGTACTCCTGTTTGTGTTTTGTTAGGATGTGTTTAGCTTCCAGGTGTCTCCTAACATGAATCCCATCAAGCTGAATGAGCTGGCAATCCGAAAACGTTTGACTATCCATGGGAAAGAAGATGAGGAAGTTGATCCTGCTGATTATGTGCTGCAAGTTAGTGGAAGGCTGGAATATGTCTTTGGTGATCACCCATTAATTCAGTTCCAGGTACACAGAGTTTTTTGGAGCTTGACGTAACAATTGTCTGCTGCCTTGGCCAAAGGTGCTTCCTCCCATCAGTCCCATCCATTACTGAACAGCAACATCTCCCTCCTTGTGTCTGCAGCCCTCTGCAATTGTAAAACACATGAGCACCATTCTCTTTGTGTCTCTGTAATGAATTCTTTGTTTCTTTGGTTCGGAAGTTGCTGTAGAAATGGTCTGCTGGCTGCTAACAACTGCTTTCCCTGGGCTTTCAGTATATCCGCAACTGTGTGATGAACAGGACCCTTCCCCAGCTGACCCTGGTGGAGTGCTGCACCATCAAGAAGATGTGTGAGCAGGAGATGATTGCCATAGAAGCTGCCATAAACCGAAAATCCTCCAACCTTCCTCTTCCTCTGCCACCAAAAAAAACAAGAGCAACAACTGTGAGTTCCTGGGGAGAATGTCTGATACCTGAAGGGAGCAGTGACTGGTGGAATATAAATCCCAGTGCCTGGGGTTTGTGCTGTGACCTCCATGTTCCAGTGTGGGTCGCCTGGGTCCACTCAGAGCCTCCTGTTGTTTGGGAGATTTACCTCAGGAACAGAAATGTGCACAGGTCTTTGCTCTGTTACACACTCTGCAGTTATTCAGAATGAACAATCAATTTTCAGTTGTCAGGGTGTAGCATGATGTATGTTCTCACCCCCAGCTCTCTTCCAGCTGAGTTTTAACTTTGTCTCCTTGTAGCCGGGATAACCAATTTCTTTGAAGATTTCGAGTTTATGTTTTTAATTGCATTTTTTGGGTTGTATTTGATATTTTTGGTTAGAGTACTTAGCTTACAAAATAGGTCTCAGTGTTACAGTAGTGAAGGATGAACTTGTATCTTTGTTTCTCTTCTCAGAGTGTGTGGGATATTTCCAACCCTTTCAAGATTATTCTATTAAAGGGTAATAAACTAAACACAGAAGAAAATGCCAAAGTAAGTAACTGTGTCTGGTATCAGAAGACATTGTGTTCATCATTTTAATGATTTTCAATGCTAAGTAAACTCAAAATCATACAGATTTCAGCATTTTTATTTATTCCCAGTTGCATTGGTAGCATTGGTCAAAATCTGGCTTTATTGCTGAAATACTCCTTTATTGCCTGAAGTTGGATATGTACATTGGAACATTGCAATCATTGTGGTAGTATGACATTCATTGGTATTTGATTTTCTAAAACATGGTTTCTCTAAAATGCTGACAGTGGTGTGAAGTGAGCTCATTTAGAATAGATTGTCATGAACACCTGATAGGAGTAAATTAATTATTAAATGTTTTAAAGTGGAACATGGTATTTTTGTAGTCCTGAATGTATTCTGTATGTCTAAACTTGGACTGTATGCTTCTCTACAATCTGTCTTTTATTTTCTACACATGAGGAACACAAAGAAAGAAAGAAAGCTGGAGTATCATTTCCTGTAAAAATATACATGACTGGGCTACTGACTGCTGTACAGACCACAAGTTGTTAACACGTGGGAATTTATTGCACAGCTTCTCTAATGCCTTACAAAACACTTGCTTGTGAGGTAGAACAACATTAAACTCCTTTATTTGGTTTAGAAATCAGTAAATTGTATAGCCACTCCTGTAGATAAGGCAGATACCAGTTAACCATTGATATTTACTGTTCTCATGCTTTATTCAGGATACTTGATGCATTTTTTTTCATTCAAAACTGTTGTTACAACCTCCTCGTAAATTAGCAATCCTACATTTTGGTCAACACAAAAAGAAGTTCTACATTACCAGTAAATGATCCATAGTTACATTTTAATACCTGAGACACTGTGATTGTGGAAATGGATGCTGCAAAGCCAGATGTTTCCCTCTCCTTTGTCTAAACCGTTATTTAGCTAGTTCCAATATCTTCTTAACTCTGTTCTGTAGACTCTTAAGTTTTTAAAAGGAAAGATAAAAGAGCCAGTGGATTCTGGAAGCAGCATAGCTGTCGGGAGTTTCTAAGGTCTTTTTGCATCCTTAGAGAAGTGACTTTTGGTTAATTTCAGTATGCTTTTAGGGGAAACACAATCAAAGTATTTTCTAAGCTTGAGAAGAAACCAGAAAAATGGGCAGTTCTTTTGTATTGGCACCTGTGGGCACCATCTAAATGTTATTTAGTATTTTGAATGCTTTTTAGTCTTGAAAAATTAAAATCCCGTGGGTAACCTAGAACAAGAATGAATGCAATGACCCTGCAAACCTGTGCATGTTTCCCTGCCTTGTCTGTCTACAGTGTTACAAAATTGTCACTATTGGGAATGTATTTGTTTTCCAGTCCTGATTCTATGGCTGTTTAATTCATTGCCATTGTTCCTTTAGCCCCACTGTGCTGTGGATAAGCCAATATTCATCCATTTCTGCTGAAACCACCACCAGGGCTCACAAATGCAATGTTTGTAGTGGGGAACAAAACATTTGTCAGCTGGGTAGCACTGCCCCAGCGTGAGTTGGGTTGGGGACATCCACCTAGGGCACAAGTGACCTCACCCAGCACTCCAACACTCCATTTTCCAAATACATGACATTGGAAATTACTTTGATTTTGTCTTGGTTTTGGCCACCCCATCAGTACACACCGTTTCATTCATAAAAGGGATGTGTCAGAATGAAAAGAAAAAGATTGGGATCCAATCCCTTACATTGACAGGATGAGAAGTCATAGAATTAGTGAGGTGAATAATTTTTTTTACCCAAAACCACGATCAAATTTAATATGTCTCTCTTTCCCTTGCAGTGCTCAGCAATAATATGATGGTGTAGAGGGAACGTGGGGAAGTTTGATTCAGGAGCAGAGGGAATCAGAAGCATCAGATCACTTTTACACCTTTAACATTGAGAACTTCTTTTTGGTGTTGACAAAGATTACATTCATGGGTTTTTCTCTCTCTGTGTCTGTCTCTCACGCTGGTGTTTTGGAAGGCCACCTGAAAGAAGTTGGCACATTTCACTTTGCAGTTTTCTGTGTATATATGTTATTGAACAGAAAAGTAGAAATTAAACAGAAAAATTAAGAAAGAACAGAAAAACATCTTAGCATTGACCTGTAATGAGTTTTATTTCAGTGCCAGTAACTCCAGCTTCTTTATCTAGTTGTCCTTCTCCTTTCCTGATTCTTATTTTTGTTGTTCAACCTACCTGGTTTTGTTGGTTTCTGAGTAGTAAAGACAAAACAAACCCTAGAAGTAACATACATTGTCATTATTATTACAGGTGACCCCTGGTGTTAGAGTCAGCAGGGTTCCCTGTATACATTTTTAGAAATAGTTGAAATAAAAAGTGAGTTTTTTCTTAAGCTGAAAAAAACCCCAAACATTTCTCATCTAGAAGGACAGATTGGTTCTACCTGGAGATTTTAGCTTGTATTCAGAAAATTAGTCTTAACTTCTTCATTTTGCTTAGCTGTTTGATGAAATTCATATTGTATGTGTGTTCTTTATTATTATTCTATGCCAAATTCTGTCGATTCTGTGATAAGCTTAAAATCTCTCATTTCTTTATGGCAGGTTCATGTTAGGGCTGGTCTTTTCCATGGCACAGAGCTCCTTTGTAAAACAATTGTAAGCACAGAAATATCTGGGAGAAGTGACCACGTTTGGAATGAAGTGCTGGAGTTTGAAATCAATGTCTGTGATCTGCCGAGGATGGCAAGGCTCTGCTTTGCTGTTTATGCTGTCATGGATAAGATGAAAACTAAAAAGTCCACCAAGGCAATGAATCCTTCCAAATACCAAACCATTAGGAAAGCAGGAAAAGTGGTAATTATTTCATTTGGTTTTTTTTTTTAAGTGACCTCCTAGTTATATCAAAATAAGCATCCAGAAATCTTCCCTTGTCCTCACTTTAATGCTAAAGAATGCAAAAAAAAAAAAAAAAAAAAAAAAAAAAAAAAAAAAAAGAAAGATACTAAAAAGAGCATATGTATTAAGAATTGCACATCTTGGCATGAAAACTTTTGATACTTCTCAGTGATTAATTGCTTTTCTGAAAGGTATCACCATTTGAAAAAAAAACCCAAGCCACCCTCTCAATTTTCTGTATATTGCAGTGTTTCCTGTGTGGTAACATTTCCTGCATCTTCATTTCCATATAACAGTTCTTTCCTTTGGCAGCATTATCCTGTAGCCTGGGTAAATACCATGGTGTTTGACTATAAAGGACACTTGAGGAATGGAGAACTGGTACTGCACAGCTGGTCATCATTTCCTGGTAAACCTCAGCTTTTCCAGTTTGGGCTTTAACTGTGGGAGAGTGTGGGATCCAATAGCAGAATATTTACTGTATGCATGTTCAGTTCTCATGTAATAATCTCTTCATTACATGTAATTTTTATGTGGAAAAATATACATTTTAATCTCTTTCCTGAAAGTATTGTTTAGCAGGAAAGAGGAAGAGCAAGAGCCTGCTTGGAAGTGCTGTTCTAAAAGTTTCATCTGTTATGGAAGGAAAACCACATAAAATAGATGCACGTTTATATCTGCTGTTACTTGCTTTTAGGTTACAGTTTAGGTTTCATTTGGTCCCTGTGCAATGAACCCCAAATTGAATAGATCAGTTATAATGTAAGTGATAATATTTGCATCAGCAAAAGTTGTGAATTAGAATTTTGCCTTGTTCTCTGATACTGAGATCGATTAGTGGGAGTGTCTGAAGCTTCTGTGTCACTCTTGATCCCATCCTGAGGAACACTGTCCCAGCCTGCTGGCCTGAAGCTCTGCTCTCCATCTGATCCAGAGCTGATTTGCAGAAGCTGCAGATCTCACTGGGATTTGTTTCAGTGTAGGGATAGCTCAGCTTCCTTGGACTATTACGTTTACTTAAGGAAATCAGTTTCTTATGGGGTGATAATCAAGATTTGGGAATGCAGGAGGCAGTTTATGCTGGAAATAGAGAGCATTGCACTACAAGTGCTGTGCAGCAAAACGTGCTCTGTCCATTTTATAGGGAAGTGATTTCTTACTGTGTGCCTGGCCTGTAATATTAACTGTTCTGCCTGTTTTTCAGATGAACTTGAAGAAATGTTGAATCCCATGGGAACCGTCCAGACCAACCCTTACACTGAAAATGCAACAGCTTTGCACATTAGATTTCAGGAATATTCAAAGCAGCCTATTAATTACCCTCCCTTTGATAAGGTAAGGGATGATCTAAAGAGCAATCATGATTGCTTATGGGGAAATAGCTGTTTCTTCTTCCCTTTCAACACTGCCTTTTCCAGTGAATTCCCCTTTTCCTGTCTTTTAGTCACCATAGTGCAGTTTGTTAAACTTGCACTGTGTGAGTGGCAGTGCTCAACTTCAGGGTCTATTTTGAAAGTGTACACTTTTAAAAGTGGTCTGTACATGGCCTTTTGAAGGTCAGAAGCAAATCAGTTTCCCGTATGAATGATCTTACAAAAAGCTAAATTTATCTGCTGTTCTGGAAACCTTCAAACTGTGCTTGCCTGTGATCTATCAAGATCTCTTCTTTCTTGGTACAAATGTGTCTTACCCACTCTTTGGGACACTGCTCAAGTCCTTTAAAGGATAAATGGACTCTTGATGCTGTATGCAAAGGGATTTCTGAAGGTCTGCTCTTGGACTAAGTTCACTGAAGTGGCCCTGCAGTTTTCTACAGATGAAGATAGAATCTCTCTAGAAAGGAGGTGTATATTTGGAATACACGTGGTTATTTCTGTAGTGTGAAGGATAGATGGAAAGTGGTTCAGAAACTAGCAAAAAAACCTAAGACCTGGAAAGAAGTAATGAAAAAGTCTTAAAACAGACTGCTAATGATATATTATAAAAGTCAGGTTTAACTCATATACACATTAGTCTGAATTTTGGTTTGGGGAAAGTAACAACTTAGAGAAATTGCCCTTTTTTGGTATTTGGTTTGTTTGTTTTGTGGGGGTTGTTTGGTTTGTGGGGTTTTTTTTTTTTTTTTGTAGGATTTTGCACTTTTTTGGGGCATGAACAAAAAGACTGAAATGACCAAGTTTTATCATCTTGTTCAAAGGCAGACTTGGGATTTAAGTTCATAAAAATGAAATCAAGTAACAAGATAAGGTTTCTTTTGTTTCAGTTTGGATTGATAGTGTTTCCCCCTCCTTGTCAGTACAGTACTTGCTCTTTTATTCAAACAGCATTGGAAATGCAGTAAGAGCTAAACCAATACTGACCAATTGCTGCCTTATTTTTGGCTGACCAGTTAATGCTTCATAGTGGACATATTTTATCCAGTTTTGTTATTGTTTTATTTGTAATGCTGTAAGTTTTTTGCTCATTGCACTTACATGTATTTAATTTCCAAAGAAAAAAATTGATATACATATTATAGACAGGCCAAGTAAAAATGTCTCTCTTTAGTAATCACATATTTGTTCTGGCTCTGGTGTTTCTTTTCTTTGCCCTGCAATACCAAGTTCTCAGAAAGTTAAAACCCTGGGCTGAATGCAGTCAATGGATTTTATGGGGTGAGACAGAGTGTAGTGACATTAAGGATCTAATGGTCTTCACTCCCTGTAACTTTCACCTTCATTCAACTCAGTCTCCTAAAGATTCTCTTGGTGAAGGTTCTGTTGAATGAGGAGTGACATTGCAGCTGCTGGAATTACATCAGCTGAGGATCTCTCACAATGCTCCAGCTGAGTCTGCCTTGCTCTATGGCCGCTTCTCATTTTCCCAGTGTTGTTGCTTGTTTCTGCCAAGAAAACAATGAATGAGATGCCAGATTTTTGTTTTGAGAGAAATAATGTGCAAAAATAGATGAATCTTTACAATCATATCACCAACCTGCTTGCACAGGGAGGAGCCGTTTGGGGCTGAGGGAGCAAAAGTGCCTGGACCAGGGATGAAAACCTTGTCTGAGACAGGAGCCATGTGTGGGGCTTGTCCATGGCCAGTGCTGCAGGCACATCGTGGGGCTGGGGTTCACTCAAACAGAGCTGGGCTTGCAAAGACTTTGAAAGTTTATTTGCAAACAGAATAACTCTGCAAAGCACGGGGAGGCAAGAATCAAACATAGAATTAGGACACTGTGGTTTCGTTTATGCATGTTTTCACACACAGTATGTAAATAAGCTTTGCAGCCAAGTAGCAGATGTAGTACATGATATTAATGAGAGTTTCATACAGAAAAAAGAAATAAAACAAGTTAGGATGCCTTTCTAAGGATTTTAGCTGCTGGGTATTTCTGCTTTGATTATTGCAGTCTTTTGTTGTTTCTCGTGTTGTCTGAGTAAAGACAACACAAGTCTTGCTGAACCTGGGGGTGCTGTTGTATTCCTGGGTGATGGGAGAGGCAGAGCTCTCAGGAAAAGGAGATGCTGGAGTTCCTTAGACTTTTTTCTATATCAAGATTTTATTTTATGATTTGTTCCTCAAAGCAGCAGCAACTGACAGCTGTGGATAGACATACCTGGCCAATTCAGCATTGTGACACCTGGCTTGGCTGCAGTAATGTGCAGAATGCACATTGAAGAGCTGCCTTCACTTCTAGACTTAATTCTCCATTACGGGTTATTGCGTGAACTTCAAAAACCAAGTAAAATGTTCAAAAGGAAAATAAAATAGGAGGGGAAATCCAAGATCTAGAGAAGTACCTGGACACACTGCTTGAGATCATATGGGCAGTCTGAGAGTGTGGTGAAAGGACTGGGCTTGGGGATTCTTACTGGGACTGAGGGCCAGAAGCATGGACCCATGGGCGTGGAAACAGTGCCCTGGAAACGGCACAAGTAGAGGTGAGAAAGCAAAGAATAACTTAGAGTTGAGGAATTGGTTTGCTGTGGTGAAAATAAGGAGGAAATGCAGAAACAGAAAGCAATATGTCATCAGGAAGGCTGTTTAATTTGGCCCAGGAGCGATGAAAAAGGAAATCATTGAGGTCATCATGAGCACTGCTGTTCCTGATCTCCCTAGTCCTGCAGATGAGAAAAGAGACACTGCACATAGGTCTGTGTTATACCCCTGGATATACAGCATTGCCTAAAGATAGCAACATTTCCTTACCTGCTTCATTTCTGTAATGCTGATTCTAGCAATGCATTCAGATTTGGGGTTAAATCTAATATCTGGTATTTAAAACCAATTTCTTGCAGATACTTGAAAAGGCAGCTGAGATTGCAAGAAACAGTGACAATGCTGCAATGGCGGTGAGCATCATCTAAAGGCTATTTTAAAATTAATTTTCTGGGTTTTTTCAGTTATCTTCTGCATCAATCTAGAAATAAATAAGTCAACTACTCAAATAGAAATTCTACTGACTGTTTTCTTATATAATTCACTTTGATGAACTGCTTTAAAATTCAGATATATATCTGTTTTTTCCAGTATATTTTGGACTTGTCTATATTTTGTCGAAAAGCTTTACATACTCTGGATTTGGAAGACAGCTAAGATTTACGTTAGATCTGGAAAACAATTTAGGACTAGAAGACCAAAATAAGTTGTCTGTTTACTTGGCAACTGTGTTTTCTTTTGCTTGTTGCAAAAGTATTTTTTTTAATTTCTAGTGAAAAGAAATAATTATTCCTGTATCTAAATTTGCTCATTTGAAAAATAGACGAAGAAAGTATATGCATCCTAAATGAGAGTGCTCTGGAAAACAGAAATATTGCCATCTAGTGTCCTTAACTCTAAAGTTGAGCTGTTTTTCAGGAAGCTCTGCACACTGGATTTGGTATCTGTTACTTACAGTGCCTACAGCAGGGAATCTGGAAGAAAGGCACAGCAGTCATTTCCCTGTGTTTCATGATGTTCTTTCTGCCCTAGGGTCACTGGTATTTGAGCTACCGTACCCGAATCTTACTGAATTTATCATAACATTCTACATCTCTCATTTCCTAGGGTCGGGGTGGTAAGAAGTTTTATGTTGTGCTAAAAGATATAATGGAAAGAGATCCTTTATCTCAGCTTTGTGAAAATGAAATGGATCTCATTTGGACTTTGCGATATGACTGTCGTGAAAATTTCCCACAATCGTTGCCAAAACTGCTGCTCTCTTTAAAGTGGAACAAACTTGAAGATGTTGCTCAGGTAAGGGAAAAGACAACGATGGTGGGGAAATAAAGCTTCACTTAAATCATCAGTAAATAGGATTTCTTTCCCAGGTGTAGCCAGTTTGATGTGGTGATGTTGTGCAAGCTGGAGTTCAGTGTTTGACTTCTGCAGTCTGGACATGTAAAGAAGAACTTACTCTCTCAGAAAAACCCCAATAAACCAAAATGCATTTCAGAGGTCCTCTGAAAGATGAGAAAAGCACAGTGGATATACTAATGGATAGACTAATGTTAAAACCTTGTGCTCAAATTTGATGCTAAGAGCAAGAATTTCACAGACTCATCCAGTGCAGCCCCATCCTCCAGCATGGTCAGCCTGAGCTGGGCTGTGTCCAGTTGAGTTGGGAGCATCTCCACCAGTGGAGACTCCACAGGCTCTGGGCAACAAAGTGCTTGACCACCCTCCCAGAAAGAATGTGTTTTTTATAAAGCTGTTCTAAAAAAACCTTGTGAATCAAGATCTGAAATAAAACTTCTTGTGAAAATTGTTAAGTTGCTTAAATATTATAAAATACACATCTCAGACTGGGTAATTAAACCTCGCTGAGGCAGACAGATGGTTTTTCTAAGATATGTGAGACCCACCAGTGCTATAAAACACATAATTCTCGTCCTGTCTCTGACCAAATAGAGTCTCTTTAAAGTAACTTTTAAGGATGTGAGGCTGGTGCTATGATACAGGGTGCATTTTCAGTAAAATTGTTTCATATGTTTGCTATATAGATGTTCAAGGTTAATTCACTGCATTGTAAAGAAGTTGGTGTAGCTGCCTTTTGCTGCTGAATTTACCCAAAAGGAATCTTACTCTTGGGACACTTTTTGGGAATAGGTTGAACTTTAATACAGAAAAAAATTATATGAGCTTATAGTAAGATCATCCCTGCTTGATAGACTGATTTTAAAAGTAATAAAATGACAGGTTTCTGGTATTGGAATGTTTTAGTCAGATTGCGTACAGAGAAGTTTGGGCCAAACTAAAAAGTCTGGCCAAAGTTATCAAGCACAGCACTCCTTCCAAGGGGTGGAGCCAGGCATTGCTCTGGTCTTCCTGACAGAGTTCACATGTAAATGATGCTCAGCTTCTTGCAGACCACTGCACTGAGATCATGTTTGTGTCTTTCCCTGAGTCTCATTTAAAAATTTTTCAACTACCTTTTTTGACTTTTTTGTACACTTAGAGTTAAAAAGCATTTGCTGTGAAGGGTTATGACTGATGGTATAAAATTCTATTGTGCCTTAGTATTCTGGCCTTCACCTGTTACAACCTACATGTTCTTGGAAGAAAAGGCAGCCACTCCATGAAAATCCATCTTCTGTCTATCCATCATATGATCTTTGTGATTATTCAGTCAAAATCTTAGTTTGCTCCAGCAGAGAGTTAATTTTCTGCTACATCCTTCCTATCAGCTAGGTGTATATATTCTGTGAACTTCTAAAAATAAATGGGATTTTGTCCCAGCTCCTTGTCTGTGCCATGAACACTACACTAACAAAATGGAGCACCTACACACTCCTTGTTCACTTGTGTTCTTTCATGTGCAAGAATCCTGTTCCTTAGTAGTTCCGTTACTTCTGAATTTATTGTTCGTTATTAAAAGTTATCTGGAAATCAAAACTGTAGAACTACAAGCAGGCACTTGCTTGCTCCTTAAAATATGTGAAGGAAAAAGCATTCTGAGTGCTGGGGCATTGAAATATGGCCCTTGGTGGAAGTTTTGAAAAGTTATTTGGAGTATGAATATTAGCTGACAGCTCAAAGTCATTTACATTTGGGAACATTAAAGATTATATATTCATAAACCTTTTTATTTACACAGATGGCTGAAAATAAGTTGTTGTCTTGTCACTGTGTACTTTCTGGAAGGAATATAGTATTTATGTTTGCTTATCTATAGACAGTAGTGCAGTTTATATCATAATATTGGTTTTGACAGTGTGGAGAGTCCCTTTGAAAAATGAGATCTTACCTTAAACATGCTGAATATTTCTGTAGTACATAGACATGTCTGCTCCTAATGGTTTACCTTTTCAGCTAAGGCAAGATGGCCTCAGGAATTTTAGGGAGTCCAAAATTAGCTGAATTCATAATTTACTTCCCATTAAAATTCAATATTTACTGTATTAGCTGTAGTTGTCTGCTACAATGTGCACACTGTCATACCAGAAGTTGTTTCAATGCCCATTTTTAGATGTATTTCAGTAAAAGTCTTGACACTTCAAGCAAGAAGTTTAAAAAGCCCCAAACACAATACAACAAAGCAACAAAACCAAAGGAAGCAATCAAACATCAGCTGTTTATAAGAAAAAGCAATCAAACACCAGCTGTTTGTAAGCAAATGGATTTAAAAACTCTATTCCTGTTTTTATTAATGCAGCTTTAAAATAGTAAGGCTCTTTTAGAAATGGGCTCTCATATTTGATTGTAGACTGTCTTTAATGTGTTACTTCAGTGGGCCATGAAGTTATGTCCAGTGGATTCAGGCAGCTTTCCTGAATTATTTATCATTATTTACCAAGGCCTCGTTGGATTTGCAGAATTTTAGTAGAATGGTTGCACAGAAGGAGTTGCCCTTACTGCTGCCATGACCTCCTGCTCAGCAGAATAGGAGAGTGGCAGAACTTGTTAAGAGAATTCATAGGCAGTGTTTCTTCTCAAAGCAGAATTAAAACAAACAAACAAAAAAACCTAAAAGAAATTTTTAAAAAATCCATTTGCTTTCATGCAAGTGACACCATCATTACTGAAAATAGGGAAAGGACAACTGAAACACTTGAATTAACTGAAATAAAAATACTGGCTTGTGCTTAATTGTATTGTCTCATAAAGTCTTGCTAGGGAAGAAATTGTGGTTATTTGTTTATAGAAGAAAATATTGATACACCAAAGCCAAATTTGAGTTTTCTTTGAAACATTGCATTGTTGATTCTCATTGTAACCACCTTTGCAATGATTTCAGCAAAGGGAGGAGCTCTGTATTTTCATATCATCTTCCCAGGAAATGTACACGCTGTGGACCATGACTTTTACTGCCTGATACATGAGGCATGTGAGGACACTTAAACTCATCTTTTCAGGCTATTTCAGGTTCTCCATTTCAATCATTCAGTATTAACAAGATGTCTCTATATTTTTGCTGGTTCTGCACCTGATTTACAGTAGATAGTACAGAAATTCTGATAGTTTTGTTTGGGAGCCTGTGACTGTCTGACAAGCAGAGCTGCTGTTTGCAGTGTGTGCTCTGTGTATTAAATATGTGATCAGGGTTAGGATTTCCTGCAGAATTTCACTGCCAGTGTTCCTGCTATGGGAATGTTGGTGGCTGCAGTCCTTGACATCAGGACTGGCATGACCCTTGCTGGGTCAGTAGATTTTGGAGTGTATTCCTGAGTGCATTTTGCTGTGGGAATGTGACATCTATGTTTAAAACACCTTTAGTTTTACTTTACATCATTACGAATTGAGCGTGTGTCCATACCTGTGTTTGCCCATGGAAGCAGTTTAGCTGATCCTTTCCTCCACTTCTGGAGGTGCAGTACAGCCCTGGCTTTGTGCTGTGATTCAAGCCCATTCCTTGTCTTCTGGATTTCACAAAAACGATGACTCAATTCAGAACCTGCCCCCAAGGTGTATAAATGGTGTTATGAACACACCTGTTAAATGTGGGCTGAGAACATGAACTTGTGTTTGACATACTGGAACTGGAAGGAGGAGCTGATGTGTGACAGAGCAGAAATAAAGGGTTTCCACTGCTGTAAAGTCATTGTGAAATCAGGAGAAAAACAAGATCTAAATTATTCAGATTTGATAAGTTGCTGCTGAAATACAAAATAACCTGTGTTGTCTAATTTGTAGGGAAGGGTATTATTATCATGACTGGTTTTTACAGAAAGAAACATCTTGTGCATTTAGACTACTATGCATTATATTAATGTGCATTAAAGTGTATATTTGTATTTATAGTGCACTGTTTCAGTGATACAACTCTATACATATTAGTCTCAGCAGGTAGCTGTGAGCTTCATAACAATGCAATAAAATCAGTTTATTTTGTGATACTTCTAAATATTCTTTTTGATAGTCCAAAGTTATGCATCACTGTATTTGGTAATTTTTTTTCTAACACATTAATTTTAATATCTAACCTGACTTTTTTTTTTTTTTTTTTTTCAATTTAAGCTCATTACTATTCACAGTGAATGTGCAAAAAGGCTCCATCAATTGAGGTGGACAAATACTTTTGGTAAAGAAAGTTCTCTCTCAACAAAAACCTTTTTTTTCATCCTTAGTTGAAAACTTTCACTGTTACCAGAATGGTTATATATTTATGAGAGTACTTACAGAACATCTTATGTTTATTGAATGTCTGGTTTTTTGTTACCTAATTTTTGTTTACTGTGCATTGTGTCTATGTGTGAAGAAACAGGTTTTTCAGCCTAAAAATAATCTGCATCATTTTGAAGAGTGAGAAACTTAATCACAAGTGGGCCCAATTACCCCAAATTATTTCTCTCCCTTCTACTCCCTCATCCCCCTCCATGGCAGCTGATCACTGTCTCCTGTTCATTTGAGTGCCTTTATGAGCAGTGAGACCCACCTGTGTCCTTACCTGTGTCCTTACCTGTCACCTTTTCTTTTGGAACAGCTTCAGGCCCTCCTGCAGATCTGGCCCAAGCTGCTGCCCAGGGAGGCTTTGGAGCTGCTGGATTTCAATTACCCCGACCAGTACGTCAGGGAATATGCAGTGGGGTGTTTGAGGCAGATGAGGTAGGTGAGCGTTTCTGGGGGGCCAGACTTGATCTGTTTGCTCCCAGGATAAAACAACCCCAAGAGGAAAGAGCTGAACACACTGCCTGCCATGAATAGGTGGCCTGAAAGCAGTCTGATTTCTGGATAGGCTCACTGGCAGTGAAATAAAACCACCTTATTCTGACGCCTTGTAGGAAATTACGATTATTTTCCGTGTTGCAAGGAGAACACCAGTGCACCTTTGTCCCAGAGAGGACTGGGTGTTCATCCCTCGAGAGTGAGAAACTCTGAGAGAAATGTTTTAATAACAAAGGGAGAAATATTACTGGAGTCAAATACTGTAGCACCTGGCACACAGCCACCTCCACTCTGGCTGTACCATTTAATGGGAATGGGAGCTGCAGTATGTAATAAATAATGAGAGAATTACTGATTAGGTTTTGATTCACAGGAGCCTTCTTTCTCTGCAGTTCTTCCCTTACTGCATTTTGTTTGCTCTCCACTGTAACCTAGGGCAGGACTTGTGTAACATTATCATTACTGCACATTTCCTGTCCTTGAATTTTAAATTCTGTGTGGTGGATAGTTCAGTGATTAATTTTGAATGGTCAAGGATAGACTCTTGGGGAAAAAAAAAATAGTTATTTTGACTTCTTTCAAATCCAAACAAGGAATTTGGCTGCTGGGCTATCCTAAGAATGCATCTGGAATTACTTTCATCTGGAAGTTGAACTAAGTTGTGTGTTGTTCTTCTCTGTGTGATGGAAAAATTGGGAGACACTCTTGGTGTGAACCAAATCCTGTCACTGTTTGTCATAGCACCTGAGTTTCTGGAGTATCACTAATACAGCTAGTCTCTTACCAAATGCTTTCATGTGCCTCATTTTAGTGATGAAGAGCTCTCTCAGTATCTTCTCCAACTTGTGCAAGTCCTGAAGTATGAGCCTTTTCTGGATTGTGCACTCTCCAGGTTTCTCCTGGAAAGAGCACTCGGCAATAGGAGAATAGGACAGATGTTGTTCTGGCACCTGAGGTAGGAGATTTTCCTTTCATCTTTCTGAAACTTGAGCCTACTTGGACTTTCAAATATGATTTCTTGAGGATTTTTCTAAATGAGCCATTATCATAGTGCCCCACAACTCCTCTTTTTTTCTTTGTCTTTGGCGTCTATAGGTCAGACCACTCATTAAAAATAAATTAGAGTGGTCTGTAATCTACCCTTGGATGAAAGTATTCCAAACTGTATTCAGCTCTGACTACCTGATGAGTTAGGTTTGTAAATACCCCTAGTGTTTGTTTTGGCTGTGGGTGCAGTAAAAGCACAATATTTGTACCTCACAGTTGGGAAAAATTATCATTGTTGCAAGTCTAACAGAAAGTAAACCTGTTCTGTGTGTTCTTGCTACTTTTGATGAGCAGTTTCATGAATGGCAGAAGCCTTGCAGAATGGGCTGGAATAGGTTGGATAGGTTGATCCTGTCTTTAGAACAAAATTAATATTAATATTTCTAGCTAAAAAGAGCAAGTGTTACATGAAAATGTTTTGGAGGATGGTTAGCTCTGATACAAAGTTCAGTGGTTTGTTCCAAAGTGTTCTCCTTCAGGCAAATTGGACTTTTCCCTTACAAAGGCTGGAGAATGTGTGGTTTAAAGTCAGCCCTTCAGTGACTTCTCAGGGCTGCTCTGAATAAAAGGGGGTCCTAAAGCAGGTATTCAGTGACCACCTCTTGGCATGAACACTGCTGCCCCCAGAGCAGTCCTGGGCCCTGAAACAAGGATCCTGCATCTAAACTGTCCTCATCATCTCCAGCACAGAGGGGTTCTGGCATTTCCTAAGAAATCTGGCTTTTTGTTTCGGCTACGTGACCATGAGGTGTTTTAATGTTTGTGCTGGGGTTTTTGAAGGACTGGAACCATGCAGTTGTCTCGATGCTGTGGCGTGATGAGCAGCTTTTCCCCTTGCAGGTCGGAGGTTCACATCCCTGCTGTGTCGGTGCAGTTTGGTTTGATACTGGAGGCTTACTGCAGGGGGAGCGTGGCTCATATGAAGGTGCTGGCTAAACAGGTAGGGACTTCCCTTTGCTGTCATCCTGACCTGTCCAAGCCTGGAACTCACATGCTTATTCCATTGCTCCTGGGAGGGGATATTGGCTGCCTTGACAAAGTTGGGCAGTGTGGAGGAGAAGGAGGCATGAGTGACACAGGTAATTAAAAGGGCTGAGTGAGTGATGGAGCAGCCTCCATGGCACAGAAGGCAGCCAGGGCTGTGGGGCCTCAGGGAGCTGGTTTTACAGTGCTCTAAGCCCTGAGACACCTTCAGCACTGCCTGTGTGTTCTGGATACAACAGAGACTCTCTGGATTAACTAGAGAAGGACTTCTGTGCATTTCAAGTTTTTCTCCCTGTAAGGGTTGCTTGTTCTAAATTTTACCTAGACTACTCCAGGACTACTTCCTGCAGCTTAAAACGTGTTGCAAATCACCTAAATATTCATTTTAGTGTTAATATAGGTCTGTCATTTACACACACACACACACACACACACACGAGAGAACAAAGGAGAGATATATTTGTTTTTAAATACCCTAATAAGCACTATAGGTTTGCTTTTGAAAGCACTAATAATTGTATCAGCAGATCATTAAGAAACACTCACAAATCACATTTGAAGTCTCTAATGTGGTTTTAGTGAGCTAATTTAGATTGTGATCTTAAAAATATTTGAAAAATGGTCTCTCTTTGGAGTTAAAGTATTTACTGTATGAGGCCACAGACTGACTCAGTGGATGGGTAAGTGATGGTGGTGTTTGTCTGCATTGAAACTGCTTTGGGAGCACATGGAACAGGGGTGTTCTGTTGTGCTCTTTATTGCTGCAGCTCACAGGACATGGAAAAGACCATCTCTTCCATGTGTGCTCGTTAGCATTGTCAAAATCATGAAAAGAGTAGGTGGTAAAATGCTTTAAGCAATAGACGTAAGGTCAGTAAAGTTTTTGTGCACTTTACAGGAAGCAAATGTCAGTACAATCAAAGAAGGGGCAAAAAAATTCCCAACTGTGCAAACACGGAAGAAATTCAAAGTAGAAATACTTCAAAAAGTTCCTGTTTGTACAACACAGGTTCCATTTTGTTCCCTTGTCACTGATGTTTGTACAGCTCCTAGAATAGTGGAAAAGCAGAGTGCTTTTGGTTTTGACAGATGGCTGACCTGGCAGCTCTCCACTGCCCAGTTTTATAATCAAACTCCATACAATTTCCACAGCATCCTGCCTGGCAGGGTTCAGGCTGTGGGAGGGGTGAGTTTTGACTCAGCACCTTGTAAGTCAGGCTGAAGCTTCCTTGTATAGAAAAGAGCATTCATGATCATTACATTGCTGTTGTTTGCTAGAGAATCTGTGTATTGCTCAGCACCTTACTGGTGCAAACACAGCTGACTGTTAGAAGAATTTATTTGGTCAAAAAGTTGCTTAGATGTGGAAGTTGTATTTTCTGTCTGTGCTATCTAGGTTTGTCAAAGGGCTTTGCTCTGCTAGTGTTACACATTTACATCACCAGTTTCCTTAGAGATTTTGGAGCAGTAAAAAACCTTGCAAAACAGAAGCAGGAAAAGGAGTTTTATTGCAAATAATTGCCTTGACTTTTTACACATTTCTAAGGTAAAAGCTTTGCTTAGTTGAGATGCTATGATTTCAGACACTTTAGCCAATTAAAGCTTTTGTGTTCTGCCTGGCTTCAGCAGGATTTTAATGACACACATTTAAGACTGCTCTGTGAAAATTGTCTGCAAGTGGTCACATGGCTGTGCCTTGTTGGATGCAACTTAAGTGAACAATGAAGTATCTGCATCCACAGCTCATCTCGAGTAATCTCTCTGTTTGTTAGAGTATGAAATCATCAGTATTTCTGTTACTTCAGAATGCCTAGGGGCACCTACGTTATGTGCTTTGTTGAAATAGGGAAATAAAAATTGTACTTTGAAGATGGAATTTGTGTTAGTGTGTCATACATTAAAATACCTCGTTCATTTTTTTGGAAATGTTAAGTCATGCTTTTAAAAGTGACTCAAAGCTTAGGAGCTTTTATCTCATCGGTGTCTCTGTTAATTATGAAAATGATATTTCTGAAATATAAGCTACCTGATTTCTATCCATTATTTCCAGTTTTAAAAAGTCGTAGAATTATTTAATATTTGATTTTGTTGTGAAATGGGATTTCACATTGTTATGTCTCAAATCAGAGCAATAACTCTTAACGATAAAATATCTCTTTCAGGTGGAAGCCCTCAATAAAATGAAGACTTTAAATAGTCTAATTAAGCTGAATGCCATGAAGCAAAGCAAAGCAAAAGGCAAAGATGCAATGCATACATGTTTGAAACAAAATGCCTACAGAGAAGCGCTTTCTGACCTCCAGTCTCCTCTGAATCCTTCTGTTATACTCTCAGAACTGCAGTAAGTAAAGAATGAGCACAATTTCACTGTAGCTTTGCATAGAAACAGCAGAGCAGGAACACATTTGTGTCTGAACTTCTCTGGCTGCATTGTTGGGCACGTGCTGCCACAGGGAACTTCTCCTATAGTGACAGAAGACAGATCTGCTGGGGATCTTCTGAAGTTAAGATATCAGTTAAATTAGAAGATTTTTGTGATCCACCATGAAACTTTATACTGTCTTAGTCAATACATTACCATGGCTAAACATATTCAAATGTAAGCCTAAAAGTGAATTTGGCTGCATTTCTAGCTTCTGTTTTTCACAACAAGCACAAAGGCCACTAAAACTTTTCAGAGCACTTTAATATAAAGTCTAAAAATCGATGGGAAAGGATATAAAAAAACAATTTTCTCTGAAAATGAGGGTGCCTGATTTAAGCGGTGGAGATACATTCAGCAGTCAGTATCAAATACACTGCACGTGTAACAGATGTGTTCATAGCTTGGTGAGTGCTCATGGCATAGCAGCAGCATGAAAGCTGAGAGAGCATTTAAGTACTTCCAGACTGGAAGTCTACATGTTCTCTTATGTTCTGAACATCTGAATGTTTAGATCTTTTCTAAGGTGAATTATCCCTATTTGACTAAAACTTGTCATGTTTTCTTCCAGCGTTGAGAAGTGTAGATATATGGACTCTAAAATGAAGCCTCTCTGGATAGTGTACAACAACAAAATGTTTGGAGGAGATCTTGTAGGGATCATCTTTAAAAATGGTGATGGTAAGCAATGCTAGAAACTTAAATTTTTTCCTTTTTCTTCTTTATTGGCATGTTTGCACTAGAGCTGTATTATTCTGTATTGCCATAATGCAGACATGGATTACTCTGACAAATCAGTAAACAAATCAGGCATCTTCTGGCTGAGTTTCAAAGCCAGTCAGGATGATGTAATTAAGATTAATACCACTTTAACCCTTAGGCTGGGTGAGTATTTTTAGGTCCTTTTTCTGAAGGCCTTGGAAACTTGAGGAAGTTTGTGAGGAACTGAAGCAGTGGTGTCACCTTTCCTTGCAGATCTCCGACAGGACATGTTGACCCTCCAGATTCTGCGCTTGATGGACATTCTGTGGAAAGAGGCTGGCCTGGATCTCCGGTAAGGATCTCCCCAGGGCTGGTTTGTTTGGATGGAGGGTCTGCTTTCAGAAATAAAGCTTTCCTGTTCTCAGCACCTTCCCCACTGTCCTCTTTCTACACATCTGTCAGGGTGCCCGGAGGTTTCAGCCGTCACAGCCAAGGTGAGCAGGCTGTGGGAAGCGTTACCTCCTGTCCTTCCTGCCGTGGGCAGAGCTCTCATTGCTGCTCACACCAGCACTTACTGCCACTGGGAACATCTGCAGCTCTGAAGTCACTTTCTCTTGTTGGTAAAACACTGTTTGGATGCTAGAATGCATTTTTCTTACCAGAAATATCTCTGTGTCTTCCAAAGTCTCTTGCAAAGCAGCTTTCTTACTTTTGTATGCTTGATAAGGTAAACATGACTTCTTTGAATAAATACTGGAATATTCCTAAGATCAACAGTATCAGTCATTGCTCAGTGTTATCACACAACTCTCTAGTACATGGGAGACTTCTCCACCCGAATTTATGAACCAGTTTTAGGTAAAATAATTGATGAATTCTAGTTGCACTTTAGTAAAGTAGTCCTAAAGAAGATACTGGGTGCCACACTATTAGAAACCATTTTTAGCCATAAATTAAATTTTGTATGCCTGTGCAAGAGCTGGAATCCTCTGCGTTTAAATGTTATTTACAAGTCTAGAAGTACTTCTATTTAAATATTGTCTGAAATACTTCATTTAGACTCTTGGAACTCTTTTCAAAATTTTTATGGTTCAAATGTAGTAGTAGGAACTACATAAGGCACATAACAGCGCAGGTAAGTAAAATTATCAACTTCTTACTTAGAATGCTTAAGGAAAGGTGGGAATATGAATTACAAATTGTTTCTGGAAGAGTACATTTGTGATGAGATGGTTGAGCGTGTGTGAAGTTGAACACTGACATGAGGAAACCTTAGGTCATTTATGTCATTATGAATTGACTGTGAGGAGGCTGATCCAGCATTTGGGGGCAAGGACAGCCTCTGGCAGCTGTGGAATCCCAGATGAGGCATTCCTCAGTAGCTGCCTTCCCAGGAGCTGTTTGTGGTTCCAGCATGGGCCACACACCATGCCTAGCAAACAGGAATAGTGATTAAAGTCACCAAATATGCTTTTCCTGACTAAGGCTTTTTTTTTTTAAATACAACAAAGGAAAACCGAAAAGTAGCTCTGATGTCCAAGATTTTTCTTAAAACTCTGTGAGAAAAAAAAAAAAAGTAGAAAGGGGAAGTTCCTAGTGAGAATTGAAGTTCTATATTTGGCCTCTTCAATTTGTTTGCTTAACTGGGAGCATCTTCCTTCCATTCATCCTGTCACAGTTACCATTATGAAATAAAATCCTGGGATTGAGGCAGGGTTACAGTTCAGTGGCTGTCAAGAGATTAATCAGGGACTTGCCAACAGAAGGCTCTGAAATGACCTTCCTTGGGGACAGAATTGGACAAAGCAGCACTCAGAACACCCAGAGCAGGAGGCCACAGCCAAGAGGGTGAGACTGGCATTTCTGTGTTCACAGCCTGCATCTCTCTCAAGGAGAGGCAGCTCCAGAATCTATGAGCCAGCAGTGCTGGAGTGAGTTCTTTGCCATGTTCATGAGTCAGGACTCAGTGATTCCTTATTGCTTTGGTGAGAGGCATGGTCTCAGCTGAAAAAGTAGTCAAAGAGCTGCTTTCCTGAAAAATACAGTGTCATGTGCCCATACCAATGAGTGCAGTCTTTGCTTCTTGCCCTTTATCATCCTTAGTTTCCCTGAAGTTATTTCCATTTGTGGATGCACAATGGATTTTGTACTTTCCAACTTTTTTCCACTGCAGAGAGTCTGGTAACTCCATCCAAGTAAAAGCAGGGCTTCTGACTCGTGCCAGCAGTGTCAGAGCAGCTCTTGCTGCTGCCTCTCCCCATCAGTGTTTGCCACAAGCAGCGTGTCCAGCTTCCATGAGGCATGGATCAAACAGCAGCCAATGCACCACTGAGCTTGGGGACAGGATCAGTTCCCTTCTAATTGCACTGCAATCCGCACTCAGTTCTTTAGCAGTGATTGAAAATGAAACCTTAGCTCAGTCTGTGTCTAAAGCAAGCATGATGTTCCCAGTGGGATTTCTCAGCTCTAGAGAGGAACACCAAATATGTATTGATTTTGAGAGCTGAAGGAGGAGAAATGTTTGTTTGTTTAATTGCCAACTAATTTGTCTCGTGGGTGACAAGCAGGGCAGGGTGTGTATCAGAGGGGACACTTGTGTGCAGGAGAATGGCACCATCTGCTCCTGTAGGTCCTTTTTCCTGGGCTCCTTCTGTGTGTGCACAGCTGAGGAAAGCCTGGGGTGTAGGATGGATCTGCTTCCCAGAGCAGGACCAGCACCAGACAAACACTGACACTTACAGGAGTCTGCCTTGGGTCAGTTCACCTCAAACATCATCCAAGTAGCAGGGAGAAATGAACAAAGTATATTTTTTAGTTAATCCTCACACCTTAATTTCTAAGACAAACTGGTACCTGAACACTGAGCAGGAAACAGATGGCTTAATCACAAATACATGACACAGCAGAGAAGCACAACATCTGTCTTGCCAAGGATGCTGTGGGGTCTGTGGTGCTGCACCTCTCAGGAAAATCCTTGTGTCAGAAAGTGTTTGGGCTGCTTTGCCTCTGCTATAGCATCAAAGCTGTGTTAGTGGGAAAAAAAAAGTAAAGTAACAGCAACAGAAAATCATGAATTTGAGGAGCTTGATCCATGCCAAGTCACTTTTGCTGTGGTAAAGTGTCATAAAAGTATTTAACACTTGGTTACTTTTTTTACCAGATACAGGACATTCTTCAAAACACATTTGTTTCAGTGCCTGTCCATAGTAGGTTTTCATTTTTGTCTCCCTTATGTGTGTGACATCTGAGGTTAATGGCTGTGTATGAGTGAAATCAGAGTTCACATACACACTGAAAAATGTATTTGTTACAACTCTTAAACATGTCATCATTTTTAAAGTATTGGACCTGAAGTTACAGGGAATGTGTTGATAAATCACCGGTATTTTGTGTGTGTTTGGAAGGGCACTGCTTTGGTGAATTAAACACTTGAAATAAGGAACAGTTTTAAATGAGTGAAGAGAATTTTCTGTCCTGCCCAGGATTTCAGTATTGATCTGTCCATGGCTTTTGCTGGCTTTCCAACGCTTGGGAGCATATCCTGCTGACAGATGCTGAAGTCAGAAAGACCAGGATGAGATGGAAAGGGCCCAGAGGATTTGTCCCTAACTTGACTCCTGTCAAACTGTCTCTCTGACAAGGATGTTTTTTCCTGCAGTTGTAAGCACACAGCCCTCCAGGGGCTGGAGGCTTTCATCATTGCTTGCTTTTGAAGGGGAAGTTGTTGGCCGAGTGCCCGGCTCAGCCGCCAGCAGGGTGGGTTGCAGTGCCATGGAAGGAGGCCAGCGTGCACTTTAACCTGGCCAGCTTTGGCTCCCATTTGTGGGGTGGTGATAAGGATGGGCAGAGCTTCCCCATGCCCAGGGGCAATCCCAGCCACTCTCCTGCTCCTGGAGAGCCCTGCTCCGGGGACAGGGCTGGGACTGGGCAGGGCTCAGCATAGAAATGGGAACAACATCCCAAGCCTGCACTTCTGCTGCTCTTGTTTGGAAGTTGAGTGCTCTTGAAATACCCTGTTGAATCTGGTTTTCAGTGCACTTTGTTGGCAGTAGGGAAGAACCCCAGCCTGTATTGTTACTGCTTCTGATGCTTTAAGATTTTAGCTTTTATATTTTTCAAATCCTGTATTTCTTTAGTGTCTATATAGCTCTAAACTCTATATAGAGTGTTAGCTACTGTCTTCACGTTTTGATCAGACAAAACAATTCCCTGGGCCTCAAACTCAAGGACACCTCACAGCCTCAGGTCCTGAAAAGTGTAAACAAAGGTGAATCAGGAGAGAGGTAAAAACCTGGGGTAAATGACTTCATTACCTGAAGCTGTAATTGGAGCATTAACCCTTGATATGCAAATGGACCAAACTTATAATTGTCTGAAAAACTCATGATCATCATCCACCTTGGGTGCAGCCTCTGAGAGGCTCTGACTGCCCAAGGTGCATCTGTTGAAGGCCTTTAATAAATCCCCACTTTATTCTCTTAATCTTGTCCAGCCTCTGTTCTAGGGAGCCACTCCAAGGCATCACTACTTGCATCACTTCAGTTGTGTTATCCCTTTGATGGAGAAACTGCTCAGTTCCCTGATAGCTATAAAGCAAAAAAAGTTGTGTTTAATTTTGTAAGGAATTTTATTTCTTTTTCTTCCATGGCTTGGGATAATAGGCTGTGTCAGTTAAGAGATGTGGTAGCAATCAAACTTAGTATCTTATATTAAACTTAATATCTTATATTAAACTTTATATATATATGTATATGTAAATATATAGTTTTTTAATATAAATGCTAATGACAGCTTCACCAGAAGTATTTTTTCTTTATATATCTATATATAATGAATTTGAATTTGAATATGTCCTGCAGTTGTTTTATACAGCTCTCTAAGTCAGTGAGTGCTGGTCTGAACCTTGTGTGCTGCAGTGTAGATTTTTGTTGGTATTTGTTCTCTTAACTATGGACCATGACCACAATTGAGATAATATTCTTGGCCTGAGCTGCCTGGCACAAGAGCAGACACCTCAATTTGTGATGCATTGCCTTTGAAAAGTTTGCTGTGAGTTTCCATTGCACATGCTGCGCTCCTATCTCATGAGATGTTGCCATTCTGTTTAGCTTTTTAAGCATTTGGAGAGAGGAAATGTATTGGAAAAAACCATACTTCCCTATTTGTACACATCTCTCCCTGATTTCCATCTTTAACTGTGTCTCGTTGTAATGCAGTGACATGGTAAGAGGTATTTTCACTGGTCACACTGTGTGAATGCCCAGGTGTGTTCTGAGATGTATTCCTGTTTTCCACTGGGTTTCTATGCTTCAGCTTAGTAAGAGCTGGAAAGCATTCTTTATGTTAATATTTAGAAAGATTTCTAGCATCTTCCTTTGAAGTAGGAAAAAGGTGGAAAAGGATAAGATCCTCTTTTGCATTTCCAGCAATAATTTATGGGGAATGAACTGGAGTCAGGGTCCGTCCGGGCAGGAACTCAAAAATGCAGGCACAGGGCTCCCTCTGTGGCTCATCCGGGGAAGTTACAAGAAACCGTGCCAGTAAAAAGGAAAAATTAGGCTTTATAAAATCTCTCTTTTTTGCATCTGTGGACGTAATAGGAATAATAAACGTTTTAAATGTATTGCTGGTCTTTTACCTTTACAAGAATTTCCTGTATATTACCCTTTGAGAGTTTACTGTTCACATGAATGTTCAGCCATCTCCAGAAACTGAGTACACTAAAGAAACGTCTTGCTGTTTGAGGTTCTGACATGATTCTGTGTTTCCTTGCAGGATATTGCCCTATGGCTGTTTAGCAACTGGAGATCACTCTGGCCTCATTGAGGCTGTTTCTAGTTCAGAAACCATTGCTGACATTCAGTTAAACAGCAGCAACGTGGCTGCAGCTGCTGCCTTCAACAAGGACGCGCTCTTGAACTGGCTGAAGGAATACAATCTAGGGTAATTTCTACAGTTATTCTCTCAGCTCCAGTATAAGCTACAAATTTCCTCTCAAGTTCCACTTTCAGTGTTGAGGAAGGTGTGGTTTCCTTTGCTTGCTTGCTAAATGTTTTTCTAGTGTGTCAAATTCTGCCTGAGATTCATGGTGCCCTTGGGCCTGGCGTTTGCAGTATTTTGGTTGTGTGCTGTTGAGTAAGTTGTATTAAATTTGGCAGCACAAACAAACCCTAGGAAAGTACGTGGGTCTTCAAGCCTTGATGTTGCCTTTCATGTTGCTTTTACATATAGCTACCTTTACAGTATATTTTTCTCAAGCAATTCTGTTTTTACAGCATCCTAGTGGACTTCTGGTTTAAACAAGCAAAAATCCTTTCTGAGGCCAAGGCATGACATGAATTCCAGCAGTGTGCACTAAAACAATTTTTTCTGTGCTTACAGAGAGGACTTGGATCGAGCCATTGAAGAATTTACTCTGTCTTGTGCTGGCTACTGTGTAGCTACGTATGTCCTGGGAATCGGTGACAGACACAGTGACAATATCATGGTCAGGAAAAATGGGCAGGTAAAAATCCCTTCTGTAGGCAGAATGCCTTTGGTGTGCAAGAGTTCTCCTGAGAACTTGTAATTTCTTTAGTGCCTTGGTGAAAGGAAAGCCACACATGGATAGAACTAGGGTCTGTGGTTCACTGAGGGTTGAAGAGAGCTTCAAGGAAAGGAAATGTAATACTGGGGGAAGGACAGAGCAAAGCCTGGTCCATCAGCAGTTCTGTAGAGCTCTTACAGAACATCCAAGAGGCCTTTTAATGGTTCAGATTCATTGCATAAAAGTGGTCTTAAGGTATCTTCCAGAAGACAGCCCCTAAAAATCGATGAATTGCATTTTGGAGTAGTGTGGTTTCCCTGAAGTGAGTGTCTGCAGCTCAGCCCTCCAGAAATGCTCAGTGTGGAAACCAGCACCAGCACAATGCTGTGCACTCAGAATCTGGGGGAGCCCCTAAACATGTGTTTTCTTAATTATTACTCTGTAATGTAACTTGTCTGATTTAATTGAAAATATTCTGCCTAGAAAACCACCAAGGGTTATACAACTGAGAGCTTTATAGACATTTGCAGTACTCTTTTAAGTCTGTACCTCCTGGAGGAAAGCTGCAGTGCCCTTATCCTCTATTCTAACATGGAGAACTGCCACAGACTCCTTCAGATTAACTTGGTTCTGCTACCTTTGTCTCTGTCCTTGTGTGGGAAGGCCTTGGATGTGAAGATGTTGAGCCTTGTGGGTTCATCCTTGGGCTCATTTTTGTCTGATACTGCCACTAAGATGTTTCATGACAGCAACAACTTAAACCTGAGCAGATCTTTTGCTGCAGTGGTCACTTACAAGTGCATGGATGTTACTGCTGACTTGAAATCTTGAAGTGTTTTAGAACCAAATACTCCCAAAGGGTTGAAACAACAGATTTTGGAGAGTCACATTAGGAGTTAACTGTTCTTGACACCAGCATCCTGTAGAGGTATTTGAAAAGTGACACATTTCATTGGAGAAATTATTTTTCACTTGTTTTTGATTTGTTTGTTTGTTTGTTTGTTTGTTTGTTTGTTTTAGCTCTTTCACATAGATTTTGGGCATATTCTTGGAAACTTTAAGTCCAAGTTTGGAATTAAAAGGGAACGAGTACCTTTCATACTCACCTATGATTTCATTCACGTTATTCAACAAGGAAAAACAGGGAACACTGAAAAATTTGGCCGGTGAGTGTTATTTTGATCTATTTGTAATTGAGATGATAATTTCCAGTGTACCAGAACCTACCTGGGATTGGTTTGCACATCAGCACTTGTGTGGAGGTGTGCCAGTATCCATTTACAGGACTGCCTGCTGCTCTCCCTGAGCTGGAATGTCACAGATTGCTTGAGAACCAGGAGCTGCAGCTCTGCAGTTGCTTTTGATCTCCCACAGCAGGAGGTGGCAGGTTCTGCTGGGCTCAGCTCTGGCTTCAGCAGCTCTGGGCTCTGCTGTTTGAGCAAGATGCAACACAGCCCTTAGGAACCAGGCTCCCTTCTGCCCTTCCTGTCCATCAGGGCATGTTCATTGTGCTGCCCCTTGCTTGGATGCTTTGCCATGAGGAGCCACGTGCTCATGATCCACCAGCCCTGGCAGCTGGTTCACTTTTGACCATGGAAGGAATTAGAAATGACAGCAGTTAGAGGGACTGCAATAGAGCTTTGGCTTTTCCACTGTAGCCCACCCTATAGGATCATCAGGGCATTTCACCCAGCAAATTCTCAGAGAGGTGGGACCATGACCTCTGGCACTTTTGTTCTTTCTGAAGAACAGCTGGTGGTGTTTCGTGGTGAGGGCTCACTGGGGAGACATTGGGCGTGTTTGTGAGCATGCACTGGGGGTTCTGCAGGCGTCTCTGTCCTCCCTGTGCTGTGTTCCACAGTCTGTGTTTGTCAGAGCAGGTGACAGGTTCTGGTTGCAGACATTTCCACGTGTGTAAGTCTCCCTTTGTGCTCCTTGGCTCCTGCCCAGGTTCCGGCAGTACTGTGAGGAAGCCTACCTGATCCTGCGCAAGCACGGCAACCTATTTATTACCCTCTTTGCACTGATGCTGACTGCAGGGCTGCCAGAGCTCACCTCTGTCAAGGACATCCAGTATCTCAAGGTAAAGTAAGAGCTACAGCTCAGCAAGACTCAGCATTTTTCCAGGATGTGATTTTTTTGATTCCAAGATTAATACATTTCAATTGTTTTCCATTTCTGTCAAGATTTCCACACAGCCCTTGAAGTTTTCTTTTTCAGCTCTATAGAACAAGGTCTGTAGTCAGGCCTGGTGCTCAAAGGATGAGTTCGGGACCTGTGCATCCTAAATGGAGTCATCTCAGGTGTATTTTACATCCTGGCTCATGCACAAGCATAGACCTGGAAATTATTTGCTTCATTCTCTTTCAGTTTTATCTTTAAACCCAGGAAGATGCATTATTTAAACCAACTGATGTATTGTTCAATGAGTAGTAAACAAAAAAGTGTCAAAGGAGAACAAAAACACACCGTGGCTTGTGTTGAAAGGGAAGGAGGCTTTAACTGTGCTTTTTAAAATTCCTAACAATCCTTGTTTCCTTCTTGCCTTAGGATTCCCTCGCCCTAGGGAAGAGTGAGGAAGAAGCACTAAAACAGTTCAAGCAAAAATTTGATGAAGCTCTGCGGGAAAGTTGGACTACTAAAGTGAACTGGATGGCTCACACTGTCAGGAAAGATTACAGGTCCTAGGAGATTCTGGCATTTGCACTAAGCTGAAGGTTACCTTGATAAGTGTTTGTAAAGGGTTTCTGTCGTACGGACCAACAAAACTTCAGGAAGCACTGGGACAACGCTCTCAGGCACAGAGTGGTTCTTGGGGAGCCCCACACAGGGCCAGCACTTGGACTCTGATGGGTCCCTTCCAGCTCAGCACAGTCTGTGATTCTATGAACTGATCCAAAACAAGAAAGGAAACGACAGTGAAAACACGTGGACTGAAATAATTCCTGAGTCTTTTGCACTCTGCTTCTGAATGCTTGATTCCAAGACTGTCTCTACAGTTAGTGAACATCCTGGATAATCAATTCCTGCTGACTTTGCACGCTGAGAGCTACTAGGCATTTTTAAAAATTCTTTGGTACTTTATGGAGGTGTAAATATTTGTTTTTATACGTTAGGGTAATGTGCTCTAACATATCCTTGGGAGGTTTGAAGACCTCTGACAGAACTGTTCTTTATTCAAAGTTAGGACTTGAAGAGTAAATTTTTTTTATATATATCTTAATCTGGCTAAAAAATGAGCGTATTGTGTATATTTTTCATATGACCTCTGCCCTGCTGGCACAGATGCATTAATTCTACTGTAAATAGCAGCCATGGTATCACTGTACTGCAGGGAGCTGCTCCATGTCTGTGCTGCTGCCGAAGGAAGAAGTAGAATTGAGGGGGTGAGGAGGGTGGAGGAGACCTCTGACAGATGTGATGCAGCATCCAGATGTTCAGGGTTGCACAATTTTGTTCCTGTGACTTAACACACAAAAGAAACCCTTCAGAACGAGGAAGGTTAGGCCAATTCCAAACGTGCCTGAGAATCCCTTGTTGGTTACAGTCTCCCACTCAGCCTCTGGGGCTTTGCCTTCAGTCCCAGAGAGGCACAACTTGGTTTGGTTCCAGCAAGAAGCTCCTTCCAGCCTTACACTGAAATTCCTCTCTCAGATCAGTCCTTCCTTGGAAAATGTACTGACCTATGTAAGGGATGTTTTCATTAAATATACTACACAAAGTGATTTTTAGAGCATACATACCAAAACCCACAACTGGTTGGAGGAGCAAGAGTTCATGGGAAAAGATCATTCCACAGAACACCAATGCAGTCACTGATCTTCTCTCTGTATTTATTAAAAGCTTGCAGTAATGTTGCTTTACCAAGATATATATGTTGAAGATGGTTGCTGAAGAAACTGGATTTGTTTTAATTTATTTAGCGAGGTACCAGGCTTTTAGGTGCTTAAATGGAGAGCAAATTTGTTACGTGCAATAGGGAACTCTGGTTAAAAGATTGTAACAAACTGTTTCTGAACATCAGCAAGAGAGGTTTAACTACTGCTTGTTCTCCAAGGAACACTGGTAGCTCTTGATTCTAGTGGACATTTGAAAGAGAATTAAACATATATATTTACTTTTTGACTAAACACTTGTTCTGCATAGAAATGTTGGATGATGTAGGAATTTAATTAAAGTTTGTTTTACTTTGTTGAGAGTGTTTTATTTTTGTTGGTTTGGGGCTTCCTTGTTTATTTTAGAGGTTAAAACTTAACTGGAGTCGAGTCAGGGTGGTGTTCTGTGTAGGGCATTGATTCTCTTGTCCTCACCCTATGGGCTTATCTGTCTGAAAAGACTTCTGCTTCCAGAATATTCTAAAAGTAACAAGTGTTGTCTGGATTGGTTTCATTTGGTTTAGGTTTTTTTTAATATATACAATACAGTAGCATTTAAAATGTGCCATGTCGTTTTTTTATTATTATTTCTATAGCAGATGGCAGGAAAATTAAAAAGACACTACGTTGCAGGTGACAGTTCTGGAAAAAGTAATCTCATCCTCAGGTAATTCACAGCATGTGAATTTGCATAAGGAACTGCTCCTGGACACATTCTGTTTTTCTGTGAGACTTGGACACTCTGGTCTTGTTGAGGGAGATATCAGCTTTTCCAGAAAGCTGACCTTCAACAAGACCATACCTTTTCCAGAACTTTGAGGTGAAGTTGGTGAGTGCACCTTGGCTGCCTGGGGCTGGTGTGCATGGACTCTGACAGGAGGGAGCCCAGTGGCATCCTGATCTCCTTTATTTGCCCAGCTCCAAGGGCAGCTGGGTTCCATGTCCTGCCTCAGGTGGCTCAAGGCTGTGCTCCAGGCTCCCCCTGCACCACTGCAGGTGACAGCTGTGACCTCCAGGGGCAGGAACACCTTCCCTGCCTCCAGCACCACCGGGGCTACTGCACTGAGCAAAGAGGTTTTGTGGTGGTTGAGGGGCTTTTGGATGCGACTTTAATGCACGTTATAAAAGTACTTGAGATGGTGAGAAAATCTCGTGGGTTCTGTTCTCTGCGGAATATTTAGAGGTGAGTAGGAAATGCTACTTCTGCTCAGTGTTTGTGTTGGTTAATGGCCCTTCAATGACTGTGTTGTGTTTGGTTGTCTTTACCTTCTCTATGTTTACTCTTGGCAATTAATTAACAAGAATGGGGAAAGACAGTCAGAGCCGAGTTAAATTGCCTATTTTTGTGTTTGGCAGCAAAGACAATGAAGCATTTTCCTCCTGTGCATTGATCTTCCAATAGCTGAGAAGAGATCCCATCTCACAGGACTGCCTCCCAGGCTGGCCTCTGGGGGCTGAACTTGGCAGGAGGCATTTACCAGGTCATCAAAGCTGATTTTGTGATACCTTCATGTTAAGTTTTGAGCAGAGTCCTGGTTTGCTGAATTGTATTGGTAAATAAATCACCACTTTCCTTGGTTTTCATCATACTTGCTACAGCCTGTGGCATAAAGGAGTTCATTCAGAAAACAAACAAATAAATGAACTGCTTTGTGCAAGTCAAAGGAGAGACAGTGTCCTCCACTGTTTATCATCCAAGAGAAGACTGGATTTTGGCACATCAGTCCATTGATTATTTCTGTATTTTCCTCCCAATATCCAGCTCTAATACTAGATTGGCAAGTTAATTTGGGCTGATTTGGAACATATTATTTTAGAACAGTTTCTGAATTCTGAAGTCATCAAATGGTTAGATTATAATAAGAGAATTTCAAGATTTTGTGTTTAACCTTCAGTTCAACATGGTCTCATGTTAATTACCTTTCTTTGTATATGTCCACTGGAAAAATGACTTTTCTTTCTCAAGGCTTTCATTGTATCTGGCAGAGGGGAAAGCTGCCTGGGCTGCTTTAAAAACCACAGCTGAAATTAGGTATATGCTGTGTGTAAATGATCTTTATTTGTTCTGGCTTATTACTGATTGCATAATTACTTGATGGGTTTGCTTTCTACCTGGAATCATTTAGTTTGTGGCAACTGCTGCTTTTACACTCCTGCTTGTCCTGTGTTGGATTTCCAGGGAAAGAGCTCCCATGGATTTGCTCCTTAGCTGTGGAGCTGCTTCCTTTCCCTCTCGTGCTTGTATTGGTTGTTTGGGCAGTGGGCTGTTGGTGATTGTCAAGTCACTCCCATTCCAGGAAATGCCTTGGACAGAGCCCACTCTTGTATTTAATATAAAAGAGTCCAATATTCTTCTTTAATCTCCCAGAGCTATTGAAATCAGATAATTAAATAGTAGAGGCTCTTAATAATTGATATGTCAGGCTACAACATTCTGTAGGATAGTTTCAAGCCTATATCTTTTTAAATGTGTAATCAGTATTTCTATTATTACTCTTTCACAATATGGTGTATTACTGTAATTATGTGTCTGAGCCAGCTTTAAAATCTTACACCTGAAATCCTTTGCTAAGATACAATAATTTTAAAAGTGAGTTGTTGGGCATGGCACTCCAGGAGCTGAGGGAGCAGAGCTGTTGTGGTGCACAGGTGTCAGTAGGTGCTGCCATAGGAGGGGACAGTGCCCTGGTGCTGCTGGGGCTCTGGGGGTTTTGGAGACAGAAGGGCCTCACTGTGGTGTGGCTGGTGAGAGAACAGCCAGGCTAAGCTCAGTGCCACACGTTGAGCTGGCTGTGGGAGGAACAAACGGCACCAAGCAGATCTCTGCAGCAGATTTTGGTATCAGTGCAGGAGAGGTGCACTAATTTACCAGCTGCTGAGGAGTCAAGTACAGAACTGTTGGTGCTGCCTCAGTGCATTACAAAAAGGCAGTTACTGTCCCCAAACATGACTTCATGCTGAGGAGAGGGGAGGTGCTCCAGCCAGGAGCATTGATTCACCGTGCCTGTGCTGCCAGCTGTCCTTCAGACAGCACAGCAGTGTTCATGGGGACCAGAGAGGGCTGCTCTCCCCAGGGGAGCTGGGTTTGCTGCTGCTGCTGCTGCCTGGGGGCCTTTCCAGCCCAAGAACCCACACGAGATGCTGCTTGTGCCCTTTAGCAAGCCACCCAGGAAATCCTACCAGGCAGGTGCTGAGAGAACTTTCCTTATTCTGTCCCCTCTGGAACACTGGGAAAAAGGCTCAATCATGACCTATTTGAGCTGATTTCACTGTATGGGACTGTAGGATTTAAAATAATGCTGTTGTGATGAGCTAGTCCTTCATCTCTCAGTCTGTCACCTTGCACTTCCTCAGGTGATTGGAGAAGTCTCCTCTGGATTGCTTGATGAAGAGGGATGGGGTTGAATTTATATTTCTTAAAGAAGTGGTAAAATAAGTTTTTTGGGAAAGCTGTGGAGAGTCCAAGTTTAGGAATAGCAGTCCCAGAGAAATGTGAAAGGTTAATTCTGGTTTGCCGGGCCCTGGCTGGCTTTTAAAAATGAACAGAAACAACCATCAAGCACCATGGAAACGTGGGTTTGGAGGGATTAAGGCCCTTGTAGCACGAGGGTGTTCATAAAATCTAATTTTTGGCTTTAGAAGTCTGCATGTGGGCAGGAAGTCTGGACACTTGCTGGCAGTGTGCAGAAGCAGTGGAGCCTGGGCAGAAGGGAGGAACCTGGCCGTGGTTCATTTCAGTTTGTGAATCCTGCCTAAGGCTTTCTCCTACATCAAATTCCTAATGGGCTTTGCCCTGGGAGCTTTCAGCAGCTCAGTCTGGTTTCTGAGCTGGTCTCTGTACCTCTTGCATGAGGAGCATTGAGTGTCTGGCATTCCACAAAAGGAGCTGGGCACTATTTATTCAAGATACTCTTGAGCACAGCAATGTTGCATATGTGGCTCTGAATTCCTCCTGTTGAAACTCTTTTCCTGGGAATGGTGGAAACTAAACACAAGAATAGATGTCATAGCTCAGTCCAAGTATTCCCTAGGGATAGGAAAAAAAAAAATCTGGATTCCAGTCACCTTACCAAACATTCATTTGAACAAAAATGGAACAGCTCCAAAAGAGAAGTGGGAAGGGCAGAGAGTCTTTTTCCCTATGGACTTGTTACTTTTGAGTTTAGGAAAAAGAGAGATGCAACAAAGGTCCAGACATCCCAGATTGTGTTCTTCTGCTTGGCTAAATAACAGAACCCTTAAGATTGATGGCTCTGGGAGACTAAGTGTGTCTAACCTGTTAGACTGGGAGACTAACCTGTTCCTTACCAAAGAGCAAGGAATTAATCCTGCACATAGATTTGTGCCTGCTGGCATGGGAGGAAAAGGTGCGTGCTGCTGACCTGGGATCATCTGTTCCTGATGCTCTGTCCACCCTTCACCTGTATCTGGGAATTCTTGTGTGTGCCTGGACCTTCATGCCAGCCAGCCCTGCCCCAGAGCCTTGGCCTGGTGTCTGCAGCTGTACTACACTCCTTGAAGAACTGGTTAAAAATACAGATCAGGCTTTAAGAACTCCAAGAAGGCTTAAATACTTTGTGAGTTGTGATTGTTGTTGCTCCTTTTAAGGCAAGGCGCAGGATCATAAGTGAGAGGCTGAAAGCCTGTGAAAGTTTGGAAATTCTAGGAGGGAATTGAGATGTGAGCTGCAATCCTTGTGGCCAGGACAACTTTTAGAAGCTCCCTTCCCCCATAAAGTTGCATCTCTGAGGTAGTTAATTTAAAAATAAAACGTTTAATATTCCAGACCACAAACAACACTGAAGCAAACAAAGGCATTTCAAGTGGCTCTGCATGTAATAGTCACGCTCGCTTTTGCAGCTCAACGGGATAATCTTTGTTTCCTTGAGAGGAAAAGGAAAGCTCTGGAGAATATTTCTGAAACAATTCCCTGTCCTTAACAGCCAGGAACTGTTTCGGTTACAGCTCTGTTTGCCGGGTTTACGCTGGTTAAATGAGTGAATCTGCTGCGTACAGACGGAACGAGCAGCGGCTGCGATGGCTGAGGCTGCTCGGAGCGGCTGCCGGGCCAGGATCCGTCATCCCGATGGATCCAGCTTTGCGTCTGGGATACGCTCAGGGGCTGGAGGCCCCCAGCCCTTCCCTCCCCCAGCAGAGCGGTCAGCAGGGCAGGGCTGCGGTGTCGTAGTGGTCGAGCAGGCTGTGCGCGATGAAGCCGCGCTGCGAGTGCAGGGTCCCGCAGGGCCGGCAGAGCAGGATCTCACAGCTCGGACACATCTTCCCCGAGCGCTGCCGGGCCCCGA
>VZSR01001065.1:5010639-5023694 GCA_013398615.1 Brachypodius melanocephalos | reverse complement strand
GGTGACAAGGTGGAAAGGGGCACACAGAGGTGACAAGGTGCAACAGGCACACAGAGGTGACAAGCTCAGCCCATGCACTACTGGATGGATGAGGGCAGCAATTTGTGAGTGATTTATGAATCCTTCCAGAGGCTGTCCCTGTGACGCATTAGGAGTGGGTGCTGTGTGTGGCCACCTGAAAAAAAACAGGAGTGAGCAGCAAAAAGGAGAGTCTGGTTCTGGTGCTGGAGTGGCAGTGACAAGCCATTAATTTCAAAGCACAGAATTATTAAAATATTTTCATTATTTAAACAAAACCATAAAAGATGGTGATGAAAAGATGATGCCAAGAAGTGGCATCAGCTGATGGGGTAGGAGCTTCAGTATGCAACTCTTCTGTGCACGATTGTGGCATGGGCCTCGTGTGTTTGCACAAACACAAACTCCACAGAGCTCTGTGTGTCTGGCCCAGTGCTCCCCTACATCAGCACAAAGGTTCTTGTCCCACCTGTGTGCACTCAATCACACTGATGCTGGCCAGCAGAGCCCTGTACTGCACTGGCCTTGACCAGAGATGGGAGAGCTGAAAGGAAAGCTCTCCTGATCAAATTATCCACCCTGCTGTTTTCCCTACGCAATTCCTTACAGAGCTCATGAACAAGTGCTGGCTGTAGAGATGGTCTGGTTTGGCCACACCACTGTGAACGTTCTGTCAGCCCTGATGGCTGCAATGCATTTAAATCCACTGCCATGCACTGTGGCTGTAGAAATAGATCCAGTACAGTCTGAAGGCTGACTCTCCATTAACGTGGGAGTACCATGGGAGGTTACTAGATTACTGTTCCATTTTTTTTCTTTTAGCTCAAACTGGGGAAAATTCATATTTATCACTTACAAATAAGGATCAGTGTTCAGAAAACATAATTTTACTGTTTCAGTTGTAATTGTCTGCCTCCTGAATGCACTCTTCAGTGAAATTATGAACAACAGAGAACATTTGCAGCAGTAATTCACTTCTTGGATGTTTGACTATGTTTCTAGTCCAGTTCCTCAGCAGTGCAGCAAGAAAAATCCCAAAACCAAGCTGTTGTTATTAGTTGTGCTGCAATTAGATCAGTCTGAGGGAAAAATCTGGCTCTGAGGTTCATTTCTTGCTAGTGTATTTTAATCTTCTGTGGAGCCTGCAACCAGCTGCTGTGGCTATCCAGCCTAATGCAGTTAGCTGAGTAATTGTGGAGAATTGCGTGCACTTCCTGCTAAGACAGTAATTTCATGATAATTACCAAAGACAGACTCCTTTTAGGAGATCTGTAGGGAAAACAGCTCTTGGATTAGAAAAGACGCTTTTTGGATGATCTTAGCATACACTGAGTTTACTTCTTGTTAAAGAAAAAGAATACCAGGGAGAAAGACCTAAGAAGAGAATTTCAAACGCCATAAGAATGATTACAATAACTCAAAACTAATACACTCAAAAAGCAATAAGCTCAAAATAATTTTTGCCTCTGCTTACTTTGGTTAACAAAATGAATAGTTATTATTTGGTCTTTTTGTTTTCCTTTTTCTCCTTCTGACCGAAAAGAGTAAGTGTAAAGGCGCTATTGCGGGAACACAAGCACTAATTATGAATTTTAAGAAATTTAGTATCGTTAGCTTTGTTGAACAGTGATTTTTGCTGCTGCCCATGCATTGACATTTTCCATTGTACCCTGGAGTTACAGCTCTGGTGCAACAAAAACTGCAGCAAAGTTCCTGCTGGGAGCAGTGGGGTTGTCCCAGTGGCAGTGCTGGTGCGTACCTGGAGAAACAGAGATGCTGCCCCTGCTAATCTCTTGCTGGGAGAATAGAGGAATGGATATAAGATAAACACATAGACAAGCAAGACTTGGAGAGTTCATTTCACTTCTAGTGCCGCCAATGACTTAATAGTTTTTAGCTCGAGTTGTTTAATTAGCCTCTGTGTCCTGGTTCGTGAAACATTTAATCCAACAGAGGTAACAAGGGATCTGTGGCTCTTCCAAAGGTGCTCTGGAACTACTCACAAAATTTCTTGTTTGAAAATGTATGCAAACTATAATCTTGGATGTACTTACACTTTATTCTTGGGAGATCCAGAGAAGAGGCTCAGTTGAGAAAATCTCTTCTTGAACAGCCGCTCTCGCTTTTTCCGGCCGTGCTTCCCATCTCCTGTGCTTTCTTCTGTGAGTTCCTTCTTTCCTTTGTGCCAGCTCATTTTATCTGCCATAACAACAGCACCTGCTTAGCTGGACACTGCAGTGTGAGTCTGAAAGCCTCTGCCTTGCTGGGTTGTACCTGGCAGAGTCTGGATCTGCTGCTCTACAAACCTGAGAGGGTCCGGGTCACGCGGGAGCTCGGTGGAGATCGCGGAGCAGCCACTTCCCATCAGATGAAGCAAATACCTGCTCTGAAAAACCCTGCAGGCACAAAGTGACTCTGGATAGTCTTGCTCTATTCCAGATAATTATGGAAAGTAGGCTTGGACACTACATCTAATGAATATTTCCCTCTGCGTGCTCTCTTTCATGATTGAGGAGTTCCTTAAACCAGGAGTAGAGGCAGCTTTGCAAGGAGCCAGGGAAACAGCTTTGTGCAGGGAACAGCAGCAGTGGAAGAAATGTGAGACAGAACAAACACTGCTAGGCAAAAACCAGACCCCTGAAAAGATGAAGAAGCAACTGGGGATTTTAGTTGAGGCTTGGAAATTGTTTCCTTTTTCTTTTGATAAAGCAGTTGATTAGGCTGCATTTCCGCGTTGCAATGCTTTGTCTCCAAGAATTATCCCTTTGGCCTCTCTGATCAAATTAGTCCCTGTGCTCCACATTTGATATTTGGTAATTGCATTAACTTTTGGTTGCTCGACTTTGCAGGGTCATGTTCCCCCCTCCTCTCTCTGTTGTCTTGCGCCTGCCTGCTACAAATATTTCCCACAAATCTTCAAGGGAAACCACACCAGGTTTGCAGGCTTAAAAACAAAATTGGCAACCATTTTTAACTTTTCTTGTTTTAGTCTTCTCCTCCCACCTCAGCCCCTTCCAGACTTTTGAGCAGAATTCCCTGTAGCCAGTTTTTACCATAGAGACACACACAGGCAGGAGGGACTGGACCTCACTGTGCACATGCTTGGCACCATCACACCTGCAAAGTTCTCAAAATTATCCATTAGTACACATTAACAAGGAACTGTAAATACCTTGAAGGAGCACAGAGCATCACCTTGCTACTCAGGCTTGGTAATGAGCCACCCAGGGTTTTAACAGAACCCAGGAAATTTGGACCTGGATCTCTCACAGAAATGGCAGGAAAGAGAGTTTATGAAAGGAATTACAATCACTTCACTGACTTGTAAAAGGAAACTATCACCAAAGCACTAATATGCTGTGAAGGAATGAATAGAAGTTGTGAGTGAAAGAAAATTACACACCCCACCATTACAGACTCGAGGTTTTAATTTGTGACAAAATAATCTGCAAATTCAAGCCTCATTTAGGTGCTGAGGTGAAGCTCTGCAGAACAGACCAGCTGTGGCCAACGAAGTCAGCAGCTGGGCAGGCAGGAAGGAATCTGCCTCCCTTCTGAGAAGGGAGCTGCAAAGGCTGGGTCATTCTCTACCAAATCCACTTGTCTAAAAAGTCAAGAGAAGAAAACGAGCCATTGAGAATAAACATGTAACACTTGGTGATGAAGGATTGAAGATACTTGGAATAGATATTTGCTTAATCTTTTTAGATAATAGGTTTTGAAAAATTGTACTTTGGACATGTTTAGTATATAATATCTGTGTTGAAGATGAATTTGTATGAGTCTCCAGTGTCATAAGTTCTGATGATTCAGGGGGAATTCCTCCTATACTTTGTTTAAATGCATTGCCAGATCAGAAGATTTGAAAATGCAGCATTTGAATAATTGATTTATTTGCCTTGCTATTCTTTTCTGCTTAAATCTTGTGAAACTTAATTACCATTGCTTTCTATAAACCAATTAACTGCTCTCACCTTTCTTATTTAGCACTAACAGTGTTTTGTTTTGTGAGCCAGAGTAACCAACAGCAATGTTACTGTGGCTGGCCCTGAGATTTACTCTGTTATATGGGCACTCCATAAACCTACAGACTACACGGTGACTCTTCTGAGTGGGGATCCCACTTGCAGATCTGTGAGAAAATACTCAGGTTTCCCTCAGGTGAGGGTCATGTAACAGCAGTACAGAACAGTTTCTAGTGCTTCTAATAATATTCTGATTATAAGCAAGCTCTAGCACCTGCAAGACTCCAGATGCCAGAATTGATTTCCACTGATGTTGGTCGTTGGTGGCTCATCCTCAAACGCCCTCAGCAGTGTATTGGTGGCTCTGAAAGTGCCTTCAGAGACAAAATTTTGCTTCAGGACAAAATACAAATTATGGATGAGGTAAAAACCAATAGTTTACAAAGCAGCCTGATTGTTTTCCATACCCCAGAGGGGCAGCTTGAAGATG
Organism: Brachypodius melanocephalos; assembly: GCA_013398615.1. Lineage (NCBI taxonomy): Eukaryota > Metazoa > Chordata > Aves > Passeriformes > Pycnonotidae > Brachypodius > Brachypodius melanocephalos. Next base: position 5,019,221 of record VZSR01001065.1, on the reverse strand, counting down.
CAGAAAGTTATTTTTCAGAAGTGGAGCGTTTCCATAGCCATCCCTCCAACTGCACCAGCCCTGATCCTGCTGTTATTATTATACCAAACTGAATAAGAGGGAAAATCTTTGTGGCAGTGCAAACAGACAGAGCACAGAGTGCCAGACAGGAAAGGAGGCCTGGAGACAGGAAAATACCTGAATAGCAACCGGGGGACAATTTCTCTGTGGCCCCAGGATGCAGACTTTCTGATTCAGTTCTGTGACTTCAATGAAATTTAAGCTGTTTGAACTAATTCTGGTCACATTATTTTTGTCACCACAGGGTGTCTCTGCATCTCTTCTAACACCAAAGGCTTTGGTGGCCTTTAATAGCAGTCTGCAAGCTCCAGGGAACGTAGGGCTAAAGGAAATGTCCCCAGGTTAGCTGTGGAACTTCCTCAGGATCGTGAGCCTTCTTGGATTGGAATGGTGATGCCTTCATCAGCTGGCAGGAAATTCTTTTTTTAGTAGCTACAGTGCAATGATGCTGTTTAATTTGGTTTTGAGAGTTCTCTGGTTCCACTCTGGAGGAAGCTGTGGCCAATATGATGTGGGGCACTGATGTTCCTTCAGCTCATTCTGTGCTGTGCTCACAAGGTCTGAGGCATTTTCCCTGCAGTGGAACTCTTCTGCTGATTTCTGGGTTCTAATTTTCCTGACTGCCATCTCACCTTTAGGATTGTGTGGGTGTTTTCTGTTCCCCTTCAACCAGGATAAAGCTGGCATGGGGTCAGCACAGACACTGTACCATTTGCTCTGGATAGTTTGTATAATAAAACTTTTCAATATGTTGGGTTTGGAGTCTTCCAGGTTTTTGGTGGTTTTTATTTTTTTTGGGGGGGGGGGCATTGTTTTTTTGTTGTTGTTGGGGTTTTTTTGAGTCTTGTGAGCTTTGGTCTGGCATCAGCACCTGTTCCACCCTGCATGTAGTTGTAGAAATGAGACCACAGAAAGGGCAGGAAAGTCTGGTGGAAAGTCTCTCTGTCCCAGAAGCTCCTGGCCCCACATCCAGGCATGACTTGTCACTTTCTCAATATCCAGATGTGGCTTGGGTTTGAAGCTGAAGGTGAGGATGTCCCTGGTGGTGCCTGTGCTTGGTGTGGCTGCTGCTGTGGCTGTGTGCTGTAGGGGTATCACAGAAATCACCATATATATAATATATGATATAAATGCATCTTTGTCTAGGATATCTGAAAAGTAAACTTTCCTCAGGAGGAAAGAGTTATGGAGGAATTCCAGACGAAAGTGCTGAGCTAAGTGTGTGGGTGGATAAAGGTTGAAGGTAGTTGGGAATCTGGTAGTTGTCATCAGGGAGTACCAATTGGTTGAAACTCCATCTTCACATAGAGAAAATACAGTTTGAAGTGTTCTCTACTTCCATCAGGAAAAGTTTCTCAGGGGCAGGCTCTTATGAGTGTGAGATGTGAGCAAAAAGCTAAGGCTGGAAGCGCTGCCTGAAGTGACATTTATGCATTCACGCAGATAATTGGCTCCAGCACAAGAGACAGAAACACCCTCCAGTGGCAGGAGGAATGAGGAGCCTTTAGTGCACTGAGGAAGCTCTCAGGCAGCAGAGGAGAGGGGAGAGAGGTTCCTGTGGCTGTCACTGTGAGGAGTTCCATAGCTCCCCAAGGAGCTGGATCCCTTCAGAGCTGACAGCCCATGGCTCACATCTGAATCAGGCTGTGATAACATCTGAGCCCAGATTTGGGCAATAGCTGGGTGTCCTGATGTCTGGGCTGTGGGTGCTCTCACATCCCCTGGCTGCATTCTGCATGAAAATACTCAGCTGCTTGGTAACAAGTTGAGAAATTGGGTTTGATGCCTCGCTCACCCCCAGTAACTGTGGCGTGCTTGCTTTGAGGAACAATTCACCTTTTCTTAGATTTCCACATCAGAAAACACAGATTTCATCTGATGACACTCTAGCACTTTATTCCCAACCCGCACCCCAAGATCTGAGGTCTAGATACTTAGCAAAGCTACTTGCCCTGTACCTAAATACCTGGTTTGAATGGCCAGTGCTGGCTGCCACTGCCACCCGTGGAAAATTCGTGCAGGCAGCAACAGGTGAAGCATCTTTTTACAAGTGAACAAGGTATCATAGGGACAGCACGGTTAAATGACACTTCTCAAAAAACCATGCAGACTTTCTTATTCATTCACTCTTTTTAGCACAAGTGAAGGCCTTGGTTTGAGTCCAGAGGGGAACATGTGCTGGTTCAGAGTGAGTTTGGTTCTGCACAGGGGGATGGGGCACGTAGGGGAGGTGCTGATGTTCATGGAGGGCGAGGTTGGATGCCTGGGTTGAGGTTGAGTGTGAGCTGACGCCTAAGCCAGAAGCAAGAGCTGTACCTCATCTGAGACACAACCTTTCCAGAAACAGTGCTTGATCTGGTAGTTTATCTGTCTCTGGGTTGGCTCTGTGGATTTTCATCCACAAATCCTCACCCACCACAACAGGGATTGAACAGCAGCACCTTCTGTCATTCTCTTCCTTTTTAAAAATTTTTCTTTCTAGCGAGGAGAGGCAGAAAGAACGCGGTTAGAGAAGCACACAGCGGTGTTGAGCTCTCTCCCCAGGCTGTGAGCCCTCTCCGGTGAGCAGCCGGCGCTGTCCCCGCTGGCTGCGGGCGGAGCCGGGGCTGCCCTCGCTCGGTGCCCGCGGGAGGGTGTGGAGGGGGCACCTCCAGCCCAGCCTCTGCCTCCCAGCCTGTGATGCGAGGCGCAGGCATGCTCAGTAGCCGGTGCCTACCCCTCCTCTCCCAACAACAGTGCCTACAACAGTAGGAGCCGGCTGGCAGCAGGCGCGGAGCCGAAAGCCATCTTTGCTGGAGAGGGAGGCAGCGCAGCCCGCTCGCCATGTGAGTACGGGCCGGGGGCGCGGCCGGGACCCGGGCACCCTCCGCTCCCTCCCCCAGCGCAGGGGTGCCCCTGGTGCTCCCAGGGGATGGACAGGGCCGGGGATGGATGGGTGGATGGATGGGTGGATGGATGGACAGGGCTCCAGGGCGGGGGCTCGGCAGGTGCCGCGCTCGGAGCTGCGGCAGCACCGCCCGTGTGAGCGCTCGGATGGGCTCTGCCTGTGTTCATCCAGCAGCCCCGGAGGTTACTGGCACGTTTCTAGTCGGATTCACGCTGAAAAGGGAAGGCTGGGCCAGGATCCTCAACAGGTTCGAGTCGGGGTTGTTGGATAGCATGAGTCACTCGGCGCTGCTGCTCCTCGGCCAACGGGTCCTGTTTGTTTTCAGTGCTCCATGAAATGTTCTCTCGCAGACGGATGCTGTCTGATCAGTCCAGCCTCACCTTCTCCAGTGCCAATGGCTTCCTGTCAGCAGAGCCTGATAGTAATCTCTTCCTTCTTGTTCCCATCTCTCCAAATACCTATTCCAAATTTTTACATGGAGCATTAATGGAAGCATTGACGTTCTGTGCTGGGCGGTGATGAAACCGCCCAAGCCCATTCTGAAACCAGAAGTGTGCTGAGGTAAACAGGAATTGATCAGACCCCTCTTCATTCACAAAAGGATTCAGGCAGCAGCATGCATCATTTTACTATTGCCTCAATTCATTGCTCATCCCCAGTGACCCTTAAGGGAGAGCCCAAGAAGATGTCTCAAACAAACAGTCATTTGTGCTGGTGCTGGGTGGTCTTGTAAGGACTGGGGCTTGGTTGATTCAGAGAACACGAGGAGTGCAGACTGTCTTGGAAATCTGGGATTAAATTGCTTTTAAAATATTTCCAATAACCAACTGTTCTTCAGGAGGCATTTTCAAGATAGAGTCTACAATCACATATTCTGAAATGCTATTTTTTGTCTTTAGTGCTGTTTCCTATATAACATCTCAGACAAGAAGCTTTTGTTCATGTTGTCCAAAATATTTCCAAAGCAAGGAACTCCTTGGAAGTAAAAAAACCCCCAACGTTCTAATAGACATTCCTTATGCAAACACCGAATTCTGTCAGCTAAAGCCAGTTCATTGCAGGCTCCTGTTGCCTAGCTGTGTTTCTATTGAGCCTGATGATGACATCAAACACTTCTATTTGTATGTGAGCTGTTCTCCAATGATTAATGTATGAGTTTGCTGCTACAGTTTTATACAATCTGAGCTGTTCTGACACTAAACAATAATCAGATAATGTTCAACATAACCAGTCTATGTTTCACTCTTGGTGTATGTAGGTTTTCACGAGAGCATTTATAAATGAAGTAGAAAGGGTGATACTGATATAACTTGGTCATACTTCTTCTGTAGGAGGCTTACGTCAGACTTCTGACAAAAATTAGAGGAGAACAGGAGAGCAGTTTTTGACTGATTTGGCCAAATGGACTTTCAGTTTGATAACGGAAAGAAAACCCAGGGGAACAAGCAGATTGTCATTGCCAGTGTCACTTGGCTTCTGTTTGGGTGCCAGATATTGTCATGAAACCTTTCCTTTGAACACCTCCATCAGTGTCATGTCCCAGTAACTGCTGAGTTACTGATGAACAGCAGAGGTGACTGTGGGCTGCCTCCTGCCCTGCAGCAGCCTGTAGTTGACTGGCTAGCAGAGCCAGCTGCTGGTGAGCACCCAACACTCTCTGGAGGTCCCTTCTCCTGCTGCTCCACCTGTGGGAGTGTCGGGCTCCTCCCGTGCCTGTGCAGACCTGCAGGGACACACTCAGGGTGCTGTGACTCCACTGCTGGGATAAAGATCTCCTGCCCTGGGCCGGGAGCCAGCCCCACCCAGCCCAGGGCGCTGTCCCCTGCAGCAGATGCAGGGTTTGCTCAGGAAGGGTGCAGTGGGGGTGCCCAGGTGCTCCCAGAATGCTTTCCCTGTTCCCAGCTTAGGAAAAGGATGATACCTGGGGGCTGCCTGAACCTGGGGAGAGCTATTTGTATTTCATGACTCCCCGTGTGTTTTGTTCTCTCAGTAAGGTGTCCAGTGGCTCAGTTTGTAGTGTCCTGGGGTGAGCAGCTCTGCAGTTGGACCAGAGTGTGGAAGCAGCTTCCTGCTGGTTTGGAGCTGACAGGGAGTGGGTTCTTCCTGATCTCACTCTTGTGCTGGAAACCAGAGAACAGTGCTCCTCACTCACCATGTGTTCTGTGACCCATAGTTGTGTACCACTCTAGCAGACCTGCATAATTCACATGAGGTGGGAATCTGCCCCCTTGGCCCCTCACAGTGAGCACAACCCAGGGCAGGTGAGATCCATTCAGTAGCAGACAACTTTCAGCTTTACACAGGCTCAGGAGAGGAAGCTGCAACATCAAAAGGTTGAATGAAAGGAGAAGGACATAAAAGGGATTTAAAGCAAGAACAGAGAAAGGTTAGACCTGCCAGCACAGCTGGGAAAATTGTTCTGGGTGTGAGGAGGAGCACACAAACCCATTTAGAGGAGATGTGAGAAGCAGCCAAGGAAAAAATGGTGCTCAAAGTTGAGGTGCTTCTGGGCTTTGTTCCTGGCTGGAAAACAGGCCAAGAGCAGCAGGTGAAGTTCTGGATTTGCTTTGTTTACAATGGTCCCGAGTCAATGGGTAATTCCATACAATGGCAGCTGAAGGCATGGTGTCATCTGTTGTTTACAGCCAGGTCAGTGACCAGGCAGCAGGGTGCCTCTGATGGCATCAACCCAGCACTAATGGGCTCCATTGCAGGGGACAGCTTCTGTGAGACAAGCAGCAAAGCACCTGGCTCTCCCCGGGGCAAAATTCTATCTCATTCCTTGGGTAGCAGTTAGAGCTCCCTAAGAAAAAAATTCCTTGTGCCTGTTTTAGAGCAGCGAGGAGGAGACAGGTGGGATTAAAATGGTTCCAGCAGTAGCAATGAGTCTGTTCTGGTTGAATGTCTATTCAGTTTCTCTGAGAAGAATGTCATGACTGTTGTCTCCTGTTGTTTGTAGAGCAGTACTTAGCCCTGCTTTTATGGGCATAATTTTATAAGACTTGTCAAAATCTCCCTGCCCTTCTCTGATACTGATCAGACAAACGATTCAGTATAATCCTCTCCACAGTCCTGATCCACTGCTTTCAGGGAGTTTGGTGCCTTAAAAAGTGCACACAACCAGTGCATGTCCTAGGAAAGTCCAACAAGCATGAAATGGAGGGATACACATTCTAGGTGGTGCAGCTGCTCCATGCTGTGAGTGCCTGTGTTCCCTTAGAGATGTATTCCACAAGAGCTCTGTAAATCCACCGTGCAGGATGGTGTGAGTGAGGCCCCTGGAGCTCTCAGAGTCCCCTCCCTGGTGGCCAGCTGCCTCAGGCCCAGCCAGGCCAAGGTCAGGAGTGACATTTGCTGGCATTGTCCCTCCTCCCTGCAGTCTGACAGAGGCACTGATGGCTTGGGACTGGTTCCCACAGCCACGGCTGGGGAGGGGTGGGCTGCTCTTCTCGGTTAAGGGATGTGATGGAGCTTGCAGTGAAAACAACCAGGCTGTTCTCAGAGCAGCAGGGTTGTGTACATTGGCAAAGGATGCTGAGAAATGGAAAGCACCCCATTTTCAGCACAATTCTGTCCTGATTCGTGTGCTGGCTCTGAGGCTCATAGGTCTTAGAGAGAGCCCTGAGGTAAGGTTGTGAGAACAGGAGCTGCTGCCTGGAGACACCACCAGAGGGATTTGGGTGTTTTATTCATTGCTTGTGTCCCCTGACTCGCTCTCTTGTGGCTTCATGCACACACAGATCAACTTCATCTACTGCAATAGAAATAAATGCTTCCAGCTCACATGCAGTGACACATTCAACTTCCCATTTGAAGTAAGGGTGGCCCAAGTAGGTCATAAATGTTTTGGATATTTGGGTGATGAGTGTTTGAGAATGCAGAGATCAAATTGTGTGGTGTCTCAGCCAAGGAAGTAATCTCAGAAAGGGAGCTACTGGGGATTATATGTGACAAGGACAGGCTAGGACTATGTGTCCTAATAAATATTCTTCCAAACAGGCTAATAGGAAGCAGATGAAACCCAAATGCATGAAGTTTGGTGGTCCCTTTCCTTGTGACTTAGCTCTCCTTTGTTCTGCTGTGCATCAGCCACAGCTTGTTCCCCTTGACTCCCAAGCATTTTTCACAGATAGTTCCAGCTGTGGAGTGACTCACAGGACACTGAGAGTGGCTGCAGCAGAAGATGAATTGGTCTGGCAGAGGAACACTTCTCCTTTTTTAGGAGCTATTTCCATAATTAATGTCTTCCTGAAGAATCAGTGATCAGGCTGTAGAGCACCAGGCAAAGCCATGTTTGTGTGCAGGTGTGTACAGGATGTTCCTGGGTGGGGGGATCAACAGGCAGGGCTGAGGGCAGGAGAAATGGATTCAATGTTCTCCCTTTCCTTGACTACCACTGGGCTTTCTAGCAAGTAGCCATGTCCAGGGAAAAGGGGTGGAAGGCAGGAAAAAGGAGAGAGGGACCAGTCCAACAAAGTATCAGTTCTGTGCATTCCAGAGACAAAGCAATCGGAAATATCGAGAACCAAGGTGCTCCTCTGCCACCATTTGTGGGATGCAGAACCTCTGGAAGCTGCTCCAGCCTCAGCCAAATGTTTACAGTTCCAGCAGGAGCAGCACAGTCAGGAATAAGTTCAGACTGACCAAACTGTTTTAAGCAATTACAACTCAGAGACAGACTATTCCCTCTCTTACGTCATCCAGCACTCTCTGCTGTCATTATTCATTGCCATTACCTGCAATTAACCGGCCTGGGTTTCTTTAATGATGCAATTCCCTTTTTTCTCCGGTGTCTGTCTGATTGAGCACTCTAAACCCTTTTCCATTATTCACTGAGGAACCATCAAATGATTGCAAGGTGGGGTTTTTTAACTGCTCAGCTACGACAACCTTATGTTTTATCAGTGTAAATTAGTAAGTAACTCGTTGAAATAGAGCTGTCTGTACCTATGCAGGTGTTTTGTTGGCTGCAGTTATATTGCTGCTTTTGTACTGGGTGATATATTTAGAATGGAAGTTTGTGACCAAATAATCTGAATTACGTGATCCAGTTCCTTGATCTTTTCAGATGCAAAATTCAATAAGAAAAATAAAAGGATTTATATTTCAGAATAAATGAGAGAAAAAAAATTATTTATCAGGTGTTTCCACTTACACCTGGACTCAGAATCACAGCATCAAAAGGGAACTCTTCTGGAAAGTAAAGATTCTCCCATGATCACCTTTTAGAAGATAAACCCCATAATGTTTCAAGAGTTGTGTTTTGATTAGTTTGGGGTTTTTTCAAGTACGTTCTCATCTATTGCAGTGCACTTCCAGTGTAAATCAGTGGATGTATTGAAATGGTTTCCAGTACAGGGTGACTGCATATTGGGAAGCACCAGAGAGCTGAAAGTTTGGATTTGTGAGGAATCTGTGCCGTGACCTTCACTGGAGGTTTCACTATTTTGAAACCTGTCGAAACCACACAGGATTGCAACAGCCTTTGCAAGCAGCTGGAGACAGAACCAGAACTGCTGGGTGGTGATGCAGAGGCTGTGATGGGTCCTTGTCAGATTGGGATTTTCCTACATTCAGGTGGTTTAGAGTCTTGTTTTGCCCTCCTGGATGCTTCGGGGCAGACGCAAGAAAGAGA
>VZSR01001065.1:4951749-4993966 GCA_013398615.1 Brachypodius melanocephalos | reverse complement strand
TCTGTTGAAGGCCTTTAATAAATCCCCACTTTATTCTCTTTATCTTGTCCAGCCCCTGTTCCAGGGAGCCACTCCAAGGCATCACAAGGAACTGGTGAATGAGGGTATTGTATTTAACCACCTCACTGGGAGAAGTTTGTTTCCTCACAGATATGAGATCCATGAATTTCCATGTTCTGCCGCTCTCTATTGTCTGTGGTTTCTAGGAAGGTTAGTCATGTGCGTGGGCCTTTATTGTGTGCATTTATTTATTTATCATCACTTTCTCTTTTAAAACATCTCTTGGTTACCTAGGGAACGGCTCCAGCCCTGCACATTCCTTCCTCTGTTTGGCTGTCATCAGGTGTGCCAGCTGATGCCTTGGAGAGGCTGCACCCAAGGTGGACAATGGTCACTTCAGACAATTATTATAAGTTTGGTCACTTTACATGTCAAGGGTTAATGCTCCAATTAGAGCTTCAGGTAATGAAGTCATTTACCCCCAGTTTTCTCCTCTCCAATTCACCTTTGTTTACACCTTTCAGGGTCTGAGGCTGTAGGGTATCTTTGCCCAGAGGAATTGTTTTGTCTGACCAAAGTGTGAAGAGAGTAGCTAACACTCTGTATGGAGTTTGGAGTTATGCACTAATGCAGCACAGGATTTGAAAAATGTAAAGGCTGAAATCCTAAGGCATCACATCCCCAGGAGCCTGCACCCCAGCACTGCCCCAGAGGGATGACTCCACTGCACCAGGACACAAAGGACAAACAGGAACAGCAATAGAGAAAAAGTCACCACTCTATCAGTGCATTGAATGTTGCTGTAGGTAGGCTGAATTTGCTGTGGACAGGTGGATGTAATTCCCAATATTTACTTGGGATGGCATTATTTTTATGGAAATTAAATGCACGAATAATATTTATAGTATGTATCTGTATCAGAATTGTAGCAGCAGGAGTTACTACTTTGCCCTTCAAGGGATGTAGCAGATGGAAAGACGGAGAGCTTGAAGAGCAGCTTTGAGTGCAGGGAATGCTCCAGTCATCTGAATTCTGCTTTATTTAGAGAAACAGGAGTTTATGGTTGATTGTGAATGTGTTGTTTTGTCCCAAGTATGATTGTCAGCGGTTCTTCTTGTCACTCGAATAACATACGGACAATTCAGATTTTTATTAAATCTTTTAAAGCATAAATTTGAGCTCAAATGTTCCTTCTCTATCCCAAGGACTTTTTATTTCCAAAGAAGGACATCAGAAATAAGTGGTTACTTTTGAAGTACTGTAAAAGAAATGAACTTCCAAGTTTCAGATGAATGGAAAGCAAAGTAGAAATTCTCCTTCAGCAGGCAGGGAGGAGACTGCTCCCATTTACCCAGAGAACCCCAAGGGCTGCTTATTTTTCAGGCATGAGAATGTCTAGGCATTTTCACAAATGGCAAAAGGCAGGGTCTTGAACATAACAAAACTGGGAGATACAACCAGAGTAAACCGGTCTTTACTGAATTAGTAGATGTTTATAGATTTATTGGGGGGAAGAAAAGCAAAATTGCAGCTCAGTTTGTGGACTGTAGGGTTTTGCAAATGTACAGGTGTTCACAGCATTGATCCACAGAGTATGGCTGTGAGCTTCAGGAATCACACCACGGTTCTGGAAATGTCATTTAAACATAGGTCTCTGCATAGCAAAGATGATCATTAAAAAATCAGAGTTTGAGGGGAAGATAGATGGCAAAATAAATGTGGGAGCTTACCCTAAGGAGGAACCACAAGGCTCTAGGGGATCCCATGAGGACAGGGAATTCAGGAGAGGTGGCTGTAATGTTATAGACCAATCTTACTTTACACATTTTGATTTTCAATACGGGTCATAATTTTCTGTTAGGATGTATTTAATGAATTTACATTACTTTACCAAACATCTTCTTTGGCCAAATAATCTTAAAAAAAAAAAAAAATCTTTTTTAAAAGGTCTTTAAAGCTCTGGCTTTGTTTTACTCAAAATATTCTGTGGTTTTGGAGTTTTTTCTTTAATCCAATGAGAACTTGAAATCAGAAGTTTCCCTTTATTGCTTTAACGTATTTTATTGGTTAAACGGAACCAAATTCTAGGAATTGCTGGATGTTGAGACTGGGAAGAAGGGACATTGTGTGTGCATCCTAACACTGTGGGAAGGTGGAGCCCCTGTGACAGGACACTGGTAAATGACAGCTGTGCTTCATGGGGGCTCTGCAGGAGCCGAACGTGACATTTGGGGAGAAACAGGGGTGGAAGTCTGGTTCTCTGTACAGATCCATTTGCTCTTCCCTGACACTTGCACAGACTGCTATTCAAGTAATGAATAGGTGGGATAAAATATTCACTGCAGTTTTCTTGGCCAAGTAGTTAGACAAGATTTAAACTTAATGAGCCTCCTGATAATTAAGCTTTAATATTATAGAGATGGTAATTACCCTAGGAAGTTTAGCTGTGATGAAAGTGCCACTGAATAGCAGTGGCAAATATATAGACACGCTACAAAAACTCTCCACTGCTGATGGAAATGTGACTTTCTTTCAGCTGTTTTGTTGCTTCTGGGACTCTAAAAACAAACAAACAAACATACTAAGAGTTGATTTACTTCTAAAATGCATCAGCAGTGCTGGGCAGTGATGTACAGGAAACTGGAAGCCCCAGAGCCTCCCAGGTTTGAATCTGAGTCTCTTAAAAGACAGGCAGAAGACCCATCTTTCACTCTCCAGTAAATAGTACCCAAAAGCAAGGAAAGGTTCTCATCTCAGCCCTCCTGTGAGAGCCCTCCTTGCCCCCCTGTGCCAGGGTTAACTTTTACCTGCCCACAGCCAGAAGACAGGAGAGCAGCCTGCTCTGAGCAGCACACGAGGCATGGCTGGGTCCAACCCTGCCCAGCTGCTCCTCCTGAGCGTGAATCCCAGGGACTGGCAGCCCACAAAGGCTGGAAGCAGGGGCTGCTCTCACTCCTCTGCAGGAGCACAGGTGATGTCCAGCTGGCAGGTAACACATCAGAAATACCTGCTCAGAAATAGGAGCTTTGCTTGGAGCTGGCCATTTCCACTGAACTGTGTCCTTAGGGATGGCTCTGGAGCTTCTCCTTCCAGGTTTGTGAACTTGCATTGTCCAGGGTGTGGAACATCACTGGCCTTCCTCAAATCTCCTCTAGCTTTAGAGTTCCTGAACTTTTAAAACATTTCTCTAGCAACACGTTTGCTATTTATGTCTTTGCCCTATAGTTTGTTATCAAGGCAGATTGCATTTCTTAACTCCCAGGAAGAAATGGCAGCAATGACAGTGACTCATTTATTGTTTTATTCCTGCTTTGTTTCACGTGTGTCTCACCAAGGCACTGAGGAAAGCTTTGCTCTGTCAGGCTTCCTCTCTCTCCCAGCCTGCTGTACTTTGGTGATTTATGCTTTAATCCAGCCTCGTGTGTTTGCAATCAGTTGTTTCTTTCCCTAATTTCACATCAGTAACTCAGGGCAAGAAAAAGAAAGGCTTTGTGTGGTCCAGGATTTGACTTCTCTGCTGAATCTCTTCTTTGTTTTAGTTTGTTGGGGTTTGGTGACTGGAGCTGAGGGGGGGTTGTGTCTTCTCATGCCCAGTGAAAGCACTTTCCTGTTTTATAAACCAAAATTCCTTTAGTAAGTTTTCTAGGCAGAGAAGTGCCCCTCTCCCCGTGGTGATGGAGTCTCTGTGTTGTTTTTCCAGGTGTGTGACCTCAGTGTGCAGGACAGGGCTGAAGGTGCTGCAGCACCAAAGGGTGGTGCCCGTGCACCTTGCAAAACCGAGAGCTCTCAGGGATTTAAGGACCACTTCAGCTCAGATGAACCACATCAACATAACTGATACTGGAGCAGAAGGAATTTTTATAAAAGAAAATTCTGGAATTTTTTTTTTTTTTTTTTTTTTGTAACAGTGTGTTCATTTACATACACCAGATTTCATCTGCATTGAACTGGCTTCAAATAGTAACCATTTTGAGAGAAAATGAGATCACAGACCCGATCTTTGTGCCAGTTTTATTGCCTTTAGCACACATCATAACCCAGACAACCGAAGGTTAACAAAATGAAATGCACCAAAAAAAATTTAAAGGGGAAAATAAAAGTTTATGTTCTTTCAGCTAGTGAAGACAAATTATTACAGGAGCCCAAAACCTGCCAATTCTAAAATCTTGCAAGAATTAATAGAAGGTGCAATCAATACTACCTAGGAGCCAGAGATAACACTTCCTCCTGAAAACTGAGTTTAGTGCAATGCAGTGTTTTGGTATTTTTCTGTGCAGACATTGCACTGAAGATAGATTTTAGTTATTAACTATTATGAATGTATAACATAAATGATTTTCCATGTGTTTTACTAAACTAATTTCTATCTGAAAGCAACCTGATGCAAATTAAGCAAATTATGAATTTAAACAAGCAAAATCTAGAAAACAGTAAATTACACTTCTCTTTTTACAATATAATGTTAATATCAGTATAAATATTAAGAGAAATGGTTTTTTATAATTGCTTACACCTGTATTTGCTTTCATTCTCTAACGAAAATAAATCTCAATTAGTATAAAAATTACAATTCGTATCAATAAAGGAGAATTAACCCTTTTCTTAGAAAAAAGACATAGTATGGGACTGAAACTGGCTGAAGTCACAGGTCAGTCTGTGACAATTACCTCAAAAGGAGATTTACTTTAGAGTTGGTTTGGGGTTTTTTCAGTGCTCTGCATGATAGTATGTAAATTTACAGATGTGAAGATGAGATTGGTCGAGTGGGATCGACAGGCATGGCTTAAAGCTCCCCATCAGTAACCTGCATTAATTCTGTACTGCTGTACAGTGTGGGCAGAGATTGAGATCTACCTTGTTACTGTAGCCAGCACTAACGTGTCCAGAAATGGAAATGTTTCTAAATTAATATGGCATTATAGATGTTAAAAATGAAGATGTGATGAATAAAAATATTCCTCCATTCTTGGCAGGAAACTCAAGAACCTCACAGTCATAACACAGATAGTAAATAGTGTTTATGAAAAAATTTTCAAGACGCAGGTATGTAAATCCAAGGCTTAAAATGATGAAAGAATGATCTTAAAAATATCCCTGTAGATCAAATTTTCCTCAAATCCTTAAAGTCAGTAAGCAATATTCATTTGGCTTGAATGGAAGGTCCTGGAGAAGATAAATCAGTTGGTCATTACTAACTTAACAAATGTTGATCAAATTAAAGATGATGTCTTAGGGTTCCTCTCCTTTTCCTCTGTGTGCATATTTAGCACACCAGATGGTTAATGCAGTCATAGTAAACTAGTGGGAATATTTAATTAAATGTGTTCCCAGGACATTAAATGCAGAGTATTATCCTTTGGCTGGTGATCAGAGTAAATATTTGGTAACAAGGGAGAGTCTTTGTAGAGACTCTCTCTCTTATTGTTGGTAATACACGAAAAGCACATTTGAGAAAAGAGCTGTGCTCAAAGCAGAACTTTCTTCACAAAATGAAGACATCTCAAATGCTAATTCCTTTTATATCTGGGGTTTTGTTCTGCCACCGAGTCACTATTACTCATTCCACAGTCATTACAAACAGCACGAGGAATAATTTGAAATTTGATATTCCTGGAATGGGATTAGTCTAAGTTTGTCTGTAGCCATTTACTTGTCAATAGTCACATTTCTACTGAACACTGAAGGGCTCAGATGGAATAAAAGCACAATGAAGAGCAACATCTCTGTCCAAGCAGTGATGCTTCCCTTGTGAGTGAAGGAAGCCTGTTTGCTCTCGCTGGGAGCTAATTCTGCTCCCTCTGTGAGGTCTCAGAGGGCTGAAAACATCTCCCTGTAATCTGAAAATCCCTCCAGCCATGGTATGCAAATGTCCACTCGCCCAGCAGTGATACTCCTCTGTCAGTCAGCTAATTCTCTCCTCAGCCCAACCAGTTTTATGATATCATGGCTTTCTTTACTCTCCTTGAGCAGCTTTTGTTTGTTCCCCTGCAGAAGTGAGATTAGTAGAATGAAAACAAGGACAAACCCAGCCCGTTAAAATAGGCTGGGTAATAGCTGGAGGGTGAAAGATGAGCCAGAAATCTGAAATAGGTACAATTAGTAGGCAGCTGAACTGAAAAGCAAATTACCCTTCTGAGAGCATCTCAGAAGTGGGAGGTCATGGTCTCCAGCCAGGGTTGTCTTTTGGGGAGTCCTCCCACCCTGCAGGCAGGGAACATCGTTACCCGCTCGTGAGGAGAATGAGAACCTGAAGAACACTTGATTTTCTGGGAATGCTAGAAGTTTCTCTGCACCTCTCCTGATAGAATCAGTGTGTGGTTTTCAGAGAGTAACAGGACCTGCCATTTGACACTGTCCCTTTTCATCATGGGAAAGCCAAAACCTTTGGTAGGAGGTGCTGGGATGGTTAATTAATGTCTCTTTCCTGGACACAAAGAGAAACATGACTGTCCACCCACAACTGTGGAAGGCCCACGCTGTTGTTAAGTTTGTACAGGTAAGGACTCGAGTCTGGAAGGCTCAGGGAGTTTAAATACCAATTTCTTCGAGAGGCGACATGAGAATTGATGAGCGCAGAATTTTAGTCTGCCCCGTTTATCAGACTGGATTTTGTCAGGGTTGTGTCAAACCTCACATGGCCACGCTGAGTGGTAAGAAAGCTTTTTTAGCCGGTCCTGGCTAAACTGACCTCGTGCAGAAATAAAATCCCACGTGGTAGGGATTAACACAAAGCTGGAAAGCTGCAAATTCCTCCAGAAGGCAGAGGACTCCAAGTGTTGTCAGTGAAAGTCCCTCTCTGCAAACTATCAGTGGAAAAATCGGTTTAGCTGTTACTGCATAGGAATAAACAAAGCAAGTCCAAAAGCAGCAGCAAAGCCCCAGGGCTACAGAGTTCCTTTATTTCCTTAGAGACCCTCGTGCCCCAATGCTTTCCAGAGCATCTCAATTCACAGATGAACGTTCTCTGCACTGGGACAATGTGAGATGGGTTTGCTTCTGCAGCTAATCCTTGGGCCACAATCTTCACTGACAACCACAGCCGCTATAGCAGTGTATAAATCTGCATTTGCAGCTGATTTTAAAAATTGTTTTAGGGTTCAATCCCAAGAGTACAAAGCTATGGAAGTGGTCTGGTTTATTTTACAGTTAACCAAAGGTGTGTTCATGGTGTATTTTTCAAATGCCTTTGAAACCACAGACTGTCAGATGGGCAGGTGCCTTTTGAAGGGCTCCACAGGAGAAAAGTGTCTTGAACATACCTAAGTTACAACAATAAATATGGACTACACAAATATGATACCTGAACAGCAAAGCAAACAAACAAACCAAAACTAAAAGGGAAGAGAGGCAGTGCAATTTTGTTTTATTTGAACAACAGGGAAAGGGTTTGAGGAAAGAGGACTCAGACTGGGGTTCCTCAAAAATTGTCTGCTTCGTTTCATTTTTGGTAGGGATCATTAATCGGACCTGCTGCATCCATGCACATTCACTGCCCCTGCCCTGAGCTTTGCCAGCTGGCACCCCTAAAGCTGTCTGGTGTGATTCTCACTTTCCAGGTGCTATCAGCTTTAGCTGTGTTTCTCACTGTTTAAGTCTGAGGGGTAGAAAATAACTCCCGCTGTCGGAAATAGGTCGTGAGCTTTGACTGGAGCCAGGGCTAGAGAGGAGCAGAAGGAGGACAATGAAGAGGGCTGGGCTGCTCTGCCACAGGCTTTCTGTGCCATGGAGAATTCCCTTCATCTCCCTCTATCTGTCTCCAGCCATATGCAGGGATAACAGCTTTTCCTTAGCTTAGTGCAGTGTTGTTAGGATAAAGACTTTGAAGGGATTAGATCTTGTAGTTGGAGGCTTTAAAAAGCACTTTGGATGGATAAAAGGAGATGCTGAAAGCAGCTTTGGAGGTCCTCATGTAAACTGTACCAAGGCACAGTGGTGGCCTGGCATCCTGCTGGTATTTGCATCGTGCATCTCCCTTCCCCAGCCTGACTAAGTGAAAAAAAAAAAATCTGCTGTGTGGCTCACACATATGAAGAAAACTGAAAGTGTGTGTCAGATGGTTTCCCAAAATATTAGATACACAATCATCCTTCATGTTTTTTTAGCCAGTGCTGAAATGCAAAACAGTAACACTGGCTATCTCCAATTCTCTTCTAATTAAGAGCTGCAGCTGCCTTTAACTGTCAGATCTAAATAGCAAGCTGCTTCCAAAACATCTCAGCGAGATGACAAATCTCTTAGTCATGAATTTGACCTACCAGTTTCAGGCCCAACTGGAAGAACTGAGTCAGCTGAGACCATTTTGCTGAATCACTCAGAAAGTCCCTGAAGGTTTCTTCCACAAACACAGAGCCTGCTCTGCTCTCAGTCTGCTGGGCTGCTCGTGTGCTGAATGATCCAGATCTGCCTTGTGCTCTGATGTCACAGAGAGGTTGCCATTTAACAGTATTTTCTAGGGGTTCATACCCTTTTTCACCAACAATAACAGAATTCTGTTCCTCTTTCAAAATTAATTTGACTTGCTCTTGGGAACGGCAGTTCTCAGCACCAGGGGTAATTTTCTTCCTTTTCCTAAGCAAGTCTGATGGCTAGGGGGCTAGTGATGGAGAGTTTATATGGATTTTATATGGATTTATTTTTTTATTTTTATATGGATTTTGCATTCTTTTGTAGCTCCCCAAAATCATGCCAGATCATGAGAAATTACACTTAAAAGTTGTGATGCTTCATGTATTTCAAAAGGAAGCTTCTACAACACAGTGCTAATATTTTTGCATGAATTTCTTTGAATAATGCTTCTGAGAAATTATAAGCTGATATGACATGGTACAGAGGCAATAATAGAAGAATTATGTAAATGCAGGAAGAATTATGTAAATGTAGGCTGGACTTTAATTCTAGAATTTTTGCTGTATGATATGACAGAGAATCTGTGCTTTCAAGAGATGCAGGCCTTCAGTTCCCTCCTTCACCAGAAAACTTGGATTGGATTTTAGGTAATTAATTGAGATGGGTATGTTAATTACGAGCTTGCTGTGCCTCATCATAGAGATTGTCATCTCTCTTTGGTGGTTGCAGGAACTCCTGCTGGACAGTCAGGGCAGCTGTGAAAACACCCGCTCCTCCCATCGTTTCCTCCCTTGTGCAGGGAGCAGAGAAGCCCCAGAAAATGCAGCTGAAACCAAATTACATGGCAACAAGCATGCTGGAAGAGAACAACCTTGAAAGTGTTTAGGCATTTAGGCATACATCCACTGTATGTCAAGTCATTTTAAGGACAGCTTGGGAGGTACAAAAAAAAAAAGAAAAAAAAAACAAAAAAAAACCCAACCAACCAAACAAAAAAAACAGATGAGAATTTCTAGGCAGAAAAGGTACATGGCAGAGCTCCAAACCTTGGGGTTATCTCGTAGCTCTGACCAAGAACATCACTGAATTTATAAGCTCTGCTTACAGCAAAACATGTGGCAGGGAAAAATCCTTCTCACATACTCCTCTTCTGTAGGCTCTGGCATCCCAACAGTGCATAACTCAAGAGAGGAGCTCTCTTGACATTTGTAGTAATGACACAGTGTTTCCACAGAAAAATTCTGCTTGTGTTGATTGGGAAAACGCCTATTTACTCCCTTAACTGCAAAGAAGTTCTACAATTTCAATTTTAGCTCTGTTGTTGCACCAGGATCTCCCTTTGAGGCTGTTGATGCTCCAGGGAGATCTTGTCTTGTGTTGCGTGTGATGTACGTAATAGTCAGATTTTGATCCTTTGTGACAACTCCAAATAAATCCTGTTGGGATGCTGGCCCATGGCCATTGATGGAGTGATTCCCTTGCAGGTGGCAGCAGCATCTGTTCTTTATGTTTTTGGTAGTGGCTGTGAGGTCCTCAAAGGATGAGCAAACCGTGCACGGCTCAATCTCTTCTCTTTCAGTCGAGCTTGCTAACGACATCCTCACCCCCAGTTAATGAGTGAGGTGTGAGCTGCTGCAAGCCTGCAAACAGCTGCTCCATCTCTGGGAGCTTCTGAGGGTCAGTGCTGTCCACAGGGATCTCAGCCCTCAGGCAATGCTGTCAAAGTGGATTTTGGGGAGCTAACTTCAGTGCCCCCGGGCGTTCTGACAGCGCATTAACGAGGCCATAATCCCAGCAGCATTAATCAGACCCCAGGATGAGGAAGGGAATGATTCACAGAGAAACACTGTGTTCTCTCAGTCTGTCACTGTGGGGTGGCATTGGCAATGCATGAGTGGGATTTGTGATATTTTTCATTTCACATGCTCAGGGATTTCCTCTGCAGCTTCAGGGAGGGTTTTATTTCCCTGAGGGAAGGGGTGAGAGGGGTCCCTTGAGAGGAGAGGTGAGATCTCACAGGTTAGGGAGTGCGTGTGAAGGATGACTTGGCTGAGGTTCAGGGACCCTGTTCAGGCTGGTGGGGTGCACAACAATTTGCCTGCACAAACTCATTCTCTGAGACAGACCAGATCTGTGGTTGGGTTTTCAGGATGCTTTGTTTTCGTCCTTTGTTATAGAGGAAACTGGAGACAGCCAGTGTTGAAGCTTAAGAGCTTCTCTGCAGAAGATGAGGGCTCTGTTCACAGCAGTGCTGCAAATCCCCCTCCAGGAGCTGTGGATTTGCTGAAGCTGCTCTGGTGGGGCATTTTCTGACCAGGACTGGGCAGGGTCAGCATTGCTGCACGCCAGAGATGGGTGACCCCATGCTCTGTGCAATTCTCACCCCCACTGCCTCCTCTGTTTCTTTTTCCTCTCCTTCTGTTTGTGATGGTTGTTTTGCCTTCTGTTCCTGTTTCCTTCTGTTTGGTGCAGCCCAGACAGGAGGAGCAGGGCAGTGCTTTCCTCAGCACACTGGGAGGGAGGGCAGGGTCACAGCCCATCTCTTATCACAAAGCACACAGGGCAGAGGGTGTCCCAGGTGGGACACTGGCTCTGCCCTGCTAGCCAGGCCTGTGATCAGTTTGGCCATTGGCCTGACTTAGGGTAGACAATCTGAATTGTTTGCCATTTTAAAAAAAGCAGCAGGGGATGTGGAAGAGTTTGATAAAGTCCCATCAAAAAATAGTGTAAAAACTGATTGTGGAATGGAACAGTAGGTTTGGAACAGAAGGAATGGAACAGTAGGGTTGTCATCCCGGAATGGAAAACATGGATTGAAACAATGGAAAACTTCTTTGAAGAAGAAGAAGAAGAAGAAGGTACTTTGAAACCTCAAAAGTTCTTTGAAGAGATAGGTATTTTTTACTGGTTCCAGAAAAGGGGCAGTGAACAAGTCAAGATGGTTTTGATCACTTATATTGTCTGGTTTTGCTCTAGGTCTGTTCCAGCTTCTGCCCAGGGTCCCAGCAGTGCTGCAGGGGCTGCAGGGCCCCCTCCTGCCACCAACGTGTCCAGCAACAAGCGGCTGCAGCAGACACAGGCCCAGGTGGACGAGGTAAGAGGCTCCAGACCATCTGCCTGGCTTCCTGCCTTGAGCAGCTCCTGCTCCTCTGAAGAAACTGGGTCTGGGAGAGGAGATCTGTCAAAGGAGGCAGACAGCACAAGAGACACCCTGGGTGTAAACAGCCCTGTACCAGGAGCAGTTCTGCAGATTAAATGTGGGCACTGGTGCCAGTTCAGGGATTCCTCCCAGTCAGCCTGGTTAGGAGGAAATGTCACAGTGGAAGCAGCTCTTGTAGTGTGTTCCTGCACTCCTAAAGGTTAGATGCTAATTTCCCAGGCTGTTTCACAGAGACAGACCATCAGCTTCTCAGAGATAGATTAAAACCATCACAATTGAGCCGCTGAGGGTGGTGTTCATTAGCAAGAGCTCTATTGATTAATCATCACAATTTATTCCCAAAGAAAGGCACCCACACACGATGTCACAACAGCATCTTTAACTAATCCCCACTCCTTTTCTTGATCTTGGAGGACCATGTGCCCATTCCAGCTCGGATCCTTGGATC
Organism: Brachypodius melanocephalos; assembly: GCA_013398615.1. NCBI lineage: Eukaryota > Metazoa > Chordata > Aves > Passeriformes > Pycnonotidae > Brachypodius > Brachypodius melanocephalos. Next base: position 4,982,012 of record VZSR01001065.1, on the reverse strand, counting down.
CTTGTCCTGGCTGTAATGCCAGTGTCCATCCAGCTGCTCTGGGAACGGGAATAGTGAGCACAGCACTGGGTGCAGACCCTGAGGGTACCAGAAGGACAGTAGCAGCTGGAGCATCCTTACACACCTGCTGTGTGCATTTGTGTGCTGGGTATCAAGGAAAGAATATTGCTGAACCCCTCCAAAGACTCACTCTAGTAAGTAACTCATTGCTTACTGTCTGTGGTGAGGTGTGCAGAGCTTGTGTGAGTCTTAAATGCCAGTTTGATAAAATATACATTAGAAAATATGTACTTATGTGCATAAAGGACTCTATTTTCAAAAGCTTTGGGCATGCTTTAAAGATAATAGAGAAGACCTCAAAATATCCAACTCAAATGCATTTCTTAAGATGAGTTAAATATATCTGTCAAAATGGGCTTTGTCTTTTTGAGAATGTTTTCTTTGTTGAAAATCTGGAACAGTGACTTTCTGGTCTCCCTATTGTCGGTGCTCAGATGTGTTCACAACATCCTGCTGTAGAAATGTCTAGACTGGACTCCTTTTCTCTTTATTTCCTCTTCCAGTGGGGAAAGGAATGTTACATTTTAGCTTTTGTCTTTGGTCAGAATAATGAAATAAACTTCTTGTCCTAAACATGTTACATCATGATGGCCCTGTAATTGTTTATGTGAATGACAGCAAAAGTAACTGTCCCTAAAAGAAGATAAAAATTGTCTTTTATTGTCTTAAAATGAGTGGTGCCTGTCAGATACACAGGGCTCTTCAAATAGTCAATAGAGATGGCATCAGTGAGGATAGTGAAACCCTGCTTTGTGTTAAGAGACTCTGTATTCTGACTCTTTTCACTCAGACTCATGAAAATCTGGTTTTTTCGTGGAGATGAGGACATAATTTTGGCTCTTACTCTTGCCCAGTATGAGGGGACAATGAGTAGTTCTTGACTTTGAGGATTATGTGGGTGAAATTCAGGATTCGTGGGGGTTTTGCCTTCCATTTGAGAGAGGGGCTGCAGTTGACACAGAATCAAAAAATCACAGAATGAACGAGGTTGGAAAGACCTTTTGAGATCATCAAGTCCAACCTATAACCCAACAGCTCCTCATCAACCAAACCATGGCACTGAGTGCCACCTCCAGGCTTTTTTAAACACCTCCAGGGACAGTGGCTTCACCACCTCCCTGAGCAGATAATTCCAGTGCCCAAGCACTCTTTCAGTGAAGAATTTTTTATGGGTTTGGAGTTGATAGCTCATGGCCAGCAGGTCCTTTTTAACAGGGAAATCCCAATAAAAGATTAGCCAAGGGAGGCACTTCCAGCACTGTGAGGTTGCTGGTTTGTAACATCGAGGGATCCAGTGTGGTGATGCCATGATGACTTTTTTTCTTTTTATATGCCTTTTAACTATTCTCAATACCCTTAACTTGCATTTTTGTAATTTTTTAAACTTATATCTTAACATAGTCTGGTATTTTGCTAGGCCAGAAGATCAAACATCTTAAAAGCCTCACAGCAGGGGACTGGAAAGCTTTATGCTCTCTCGAGATACCAAGGCCCTCCCTAAAACATACCCTGTAAACTAAAACCAGGCCCATCTGGGGGGGAATATTTTAGAATAGGGAGATGTCATGGCATTCATTTAAGCCTCTCTTTGAGGGATCTTTGTTAGATATGCTAATTTGCATGGTCTATGAATTTACATACGTGTGTGTGTGTGCATTTGGGCATATTCCACCTTGACAAATTGTTCTGCTGGAGGGGCACCCTAGAACAGGGGCTGGACAAGATTAAGAGAATAAAGTGGGGATTTATTAAAGGCCTTCAACAGATCCACCTTGGGCAGTCAGATCCTTCCAGAGGCTACACCCAAGGTGGATGACGGTCATGAGTTTTTCAGACAATTTTAAGTTTGGTCCATTTGCATATCAGGGGTGAATGCTTCAATTACAGCTTCAGGTAATGAAGTCATTTACCCCCAGTTTGCTTCCCCCCAATTCACCTTTGTTTACACTTTTCAGGGCCTGAGGCTGTGAGGTGTCCTTGGGTTCCAGGCCCAGAGGAATTGTTTTGTCTGAATAAAACAGGAGAACAGCAGCTGACAGGCTGTGGAGCTTTAGAGCTATACCCTAAAGCAGCACAGGATACGGAAAATACAAAAGCTAAAATCCTAAGGCACCAGTACCATAAAGATACTTAACAAATATCGAAGTAAAACCCCTTTTATCTCTTCCCCGTGTCAGGCTTTGGCCCAGCCTTGCTTTTCCCTTTTTTTTCCCGATTTTTCCCGGCTCTTTCCTCCCCGTGCCGGGCGGGGCCGCACCCGCAGGTGGCAGCAGAGCCCGGGCAGCGCAGGAACCTCCGGCTCCGCACGGAATCCCCGCGATTTTTAACGCTACACCGATGCCCACCAAGGATTGCAGCTATTCCACTACTGGGTTTAACCCTCCTGATTCCTCTAGACATCGTAGAGCTTACTCTCTAAGGCCCAGGCAAACATTTATTTATTCGACAAAAATGAAATCTCAGCCGCGCAAGTGTTCGCTGCAGCCAGGTTAGATTCGATAAGTACTTCTGGGAGAACAAACAAAACAAAAACAAAGCAAAACCACAAACAAAACAAAAACAAAACCACAAACAAACAGCAGCAACAACAAAAAAAATCCCACAAAACTAAGAGAATGGCTAGGGAATAGTATTTTGTTTCAGCATTTTCAAATAGTTCGACATCACTGCAAATCATCGTACCAAGATAAAAGCCAACTAAATACCAGCTGAGAAATCATTACTTTTAAAAACTATAATTATTTTATAGGAAGTTAAGTGCTTGGAAGGTTTTGGTTTGGAAAGGCAAGTAAGAAAATTTGGATTGACCAAAATATTTCATTTTGGTTTAGGTTTGGTAGACAAGTGAAACAAATATTTTGGCACCTTCTGCCAGTGCTGTTAAAGATTCTTTCACTACCAATTCCATCTCACTGTATTTGAATAATGTATCCATTAAATAATTCTAGATTTTTGCAGGTAATAGTTAAATTTTATTAAATATGTATAACACGAAATTCCTTATTATACAGTATGAGAATTAACAGACCATCAGCCTCATTCACTGCTAGAAAAAATCACACACAGCTTTACTGAGATTGTGACACTGACATTTGCATTCTGGTGAATTTCTCCAGGATTCCCATTTAGTTATTGGCTTGCTAGAAGAGGATTTTCATCTTACCCAATGTATAAAATACATGCATGAACAGCCCTTGCCTATTGTACGCTGGCTGGGCAATAGGGTGGCATGAGCTCTCTGCTGCTCTTTGGGCTGAATTTGCTCAGGTAAAATGTTCTCCAGTTTCAAGCAGGACTTCAAATCATGGCTGAGAAGTCATCTTGCCCAAAAGATCTGCAGGATAAGAAAATGTTTTGGTAAGGAAATGCAAACAGTTCTCTTTAGAGTGGCCTTTATCTGGTTTCTCTACTTCAGGTAAGGGAGATATTAAATGTACAAGGAAAATAATGACTCGTCCTTAGTGATGTTAATCAAATTATGGTATGGAGATCTTCATCAGGTTTTTGTATCTGTATAAAAGAAGTCAAAAACTTTAATGAAACTAACAGTGGTATTTCTTGATGTCTCTTTATTTTCTGCCTTAAAGTGCATCCAGCACAGTGCAGCTCACCGACAGTGGTTCCACAGGCTGGGATTTTGAGGCACTGCCACACACCGTAATGGCAAAAGGCTGGGTTTAGGATGAGGTGTGACATTCCAGGGTGTGAACAGATGGGTGTCCCTGTGGGAGGAGTCTCAGGTGGGTCTGTGCCTTCACAGGTGGTGGACATCATGAGAATGAACGTGGACAAGGTGCTGGAAAGGGACCAGAAGCTGTCGGAGCTCGACAATCGCGCAGACGCATTGCAAGCAGGGGCCTCGCAGTTTGAGACCAGTGCAGCCAAACTGAAGAGGAAATACTGGTGGAAAAATTGCAAGGTAAGGAATATAAACTCTTGTTGGGAATCGCTTCATGGCAGGAATTGCTTTCACTTGCATTTAGTGGGACTTTGCCTGCAGAATGGCACCTCTGAGTCATCTCTTCTCGTCAAGGTGAAAAAGAGGTGCCTTGACCTCGAGGCTCCAGAAGTCAAGCAACTTTGATCTTTACCAGAACCCATAAATTCTGCAGTATATAAAATGTAGATACAACTTTTGATGCTTCCCAGTGCCTTCAAATAAGGATGGGAAAAAGTTCCATGTCAGTTCTCTGTGTGAACTACAAAACCTGATCAGGTGCAGTGAATTCTAGCAGCTGGAGAAAAGAGGATTTTTCCTTGTGGGGATCATTGATTTGATATTTTTTTTTAGGATGGAAAACCATAAAAAACATCCCAAACTGGATTCCACAAACTTCTGTGAGAAGGGAGGAAATTACAGTCCCTTATAAAGAGGGACTGGTTAGGATAGAGCAGGACCTTCATCAACCAGCTGCCTTCTCTGCTGTCTTCAAAGTCTAATCCTTTCCCAAGAGCAGAGAGAGTCTCTCTCTCTCTTTTGCTTTTTCAGACCTTCTCCAGTATTTGTGGATTTTGGACTCAGAAACTCCATCTCCTCTTACTCTCCTAAGACTCACGTCTTTGCTTCTTCCTACTCATGCACCACCACCATGAACACTGTGCCAAAAGTTCAGCTTCATTTCCATTTCTCAATACCAACTTTCCTGCTGACCACTTATGTCCACCCAAAGAAAACCAGCTGTTCCCAAGGGAGAATCCCACATGTATCCCTGTCCCTGTTGTCTGCTTTGTCTCTTCAATCCACAGTGCTATGAAATGTAAAGCAAGACAAAACACCCTGGGTAAACTACATGTAAAAACACTCCAGAAATAAAAGGATCTAGGTCAGAAATTCAACTGAGCAGGTCCTCTGGGCCTCTTTTAGCTGTTGCCCAACTGATATGCCTAGAAGTGCAGGAAGCAGGGCTTTTGGGAGCTACAAGCACAGATTTTGAGTTAGGTTCATCCATGTGACTGCAGTCCCCACATTGATACGCACCACACCAGATCTTCAAACCTACCCTCATTCTCCTTTCCTCATCGTCCCTTCCTGCTTTCTCCTGACAAACAATCTCCCCGTCCTTCCTCTTGCTCCCAAACTCCAGAAAAAGAGGGAAGAAATGAAAAAAAAATCTCCTGCAAGCCAATGGCTGACTCTGTCCCCATGTCAGGAGGAATGAAGCCTTGTTTTGACATGCCCATGTTTGTTGTTTTTCAATCCTTCTGCTCACTGGGGTAATAATGGCAACTGGGCTGCAGCATCCCCGGAGGGCTCATCAGCTTTCAGTGAGTCTCAGGTGGGGTCTCTGAGCCAGCTCCGAGGTGCTGTGGGCTGTGCACAGCTGCCTCTGCTCCAGCTGTTCCTGGGGGAGCAGCCTCCTGCCTTGCAGTCAGCTATTCCCAGGAGAATGTGCTGGAAACCAGGCTGGAAGCTGTTCTGGCTGGCACGGGCTCCTCTCTGAACAGCACCAGCACAGAGCAGCACAAACAGCTGCTGGGCTTCAGACGTCTCCAGCTGCCTCTTCACCAGCTCCAGGAACGTGGGGGAAAGGGAGGAGGTGACTCTAGTAGAAGGTGGGACGTGGCCACACGTGAACCCAGCCACTGAAATCGTTTAACTTTGGAAAATGTGCTTTACTTTACCGCTGGGAATGGTTGAGGTTGGTCACTGCATCTTTAGCTGACAGGCAGGAACAGGCCAGCTTTGGCAAGAGGCTATGTCCACTCTTGGTTTTTAAATCAACGTTAAATTTGGGGCCTTAACAAGTCTGTTGGAGTGAGTATTTACAAGAGTTAAAAGTATGAGGAATGAATCACTAAGTAAAAGCAAAACGATTGAGGGGTTAATGTCTTCCACATGAAAACCTGACTTTATATTTTTCTTTCTTATAACTTTCTTTTTATAGATGATGATCATCCTTGGTGTAGTATGCGCAGTCATTCTCATTATAATTATAAGTGAGTAATTCATTTTCTCTTTTATTTATGATCTCAATAGCTTGTGACTTAAGAATGGCTGATGCATTTAAAACCAAAGCAAAAAAACCCACTCAGATATAAAATATTTAAACTGATTAAGTTGTGAAATTTCCCTTCTAGTGTTATGCTTTTATAGTGAGAATTACTGCAAACTCCCTGGACACATATTGGCAGAATTTGTTGACATTCAAATTTTTTTTTTTTTACATTAGCATGTTACATAACTTTCCCTAGGACTAAAAGCTCTCCCTCTTTATGTTTTAAATAAAATTTTATGCAGTCTCAGAGATCTTCTTTTCATTATGATGAGTGCCACAGTCCTGGTGTTTTCTACTAAGAACAGTAATTCTTGAAATACCTCATGCCTATAAAAAGAGGGTGAAGGCACAGGCAAACAGGCTTCTGATGAATTTTTTAAAAGCGTGTAGGTGCCTGGTTTCTACCACATCAGCTAGAATCTGAGATGTCAGTGTTTCTGAAGATCCTTTTGCACCTCAAATGCCCAAATGTTGTCAAAAGAGGGCCCAAAGTCTCACTGATTTCTTTTCTCAAAAGACATTCTCGTTCCACGCAGTTGTTGTAGGGAAGTTATCCATGAATGAACAATAGCAGTCGTGCTGGTTGGGACTCAGGGACCTTGTAATGACAGGAACTGAACATTTCATTTATGTAACCCTGTGTTAGCAACAGCTGTTAGGTGACATAACTGTAATACGGCATTAACTCCTGAAAGGGAGATTTCTTCAGATACACAATGCAGGTAGTAACCCAGAAGAGATTCACCAGAAGGCCAGACTGTGGATGTGAGTTAATTCCCAGCTCTCAAGTTACATGCCTGGTATTCAGCATGTTTCCATTTTCCTCTGTTGCTCCTGTAAATAAGGCTCACAAGATCACCTGTAAACATGATAAATGAAATGAGATACATGTGACAGTTTATTAGCCTTATGAATGCTGGCACCAGAGTGACCCAGAATAATGCCAGGGTTTCGTAACACTGATACAGCAAGAATGGGAAATAGTTAAATATTAATTAACGATATTAACTGGGTACCCAAGAAGAAGACCAGCCCTTGTTCTGCAGTCTAGTGCAGCAACCAGACAATGGAAGATGTGCAGGCACTGAACTAATTGCTGGGTATATATTCCTCACTGAGCATTATGTGGGTCTTAACAAGAAAATAGAAAGTGGGCGAGATAACTCATAACTCCTCCATAGAAGTTTAGGCTGAAACATAAAACAAAACAACAAAAAACCATCAACCAACAAAAAACCAGTGCAGGTTTGACATGGGTTAGGTTGAGTTTAGGGTATTTAATCACAAACTTGAGTCACATTGTTCAACCCATGCCATGGCTCACCATACTGAGATCTAGTATCAAGTCAGTGAGATTTGAGTGTACTTGTTGTCCAAATTACTTTTCCAGTCTATTTGATTCTTCTACGATAAGTGCCTAAGGTTGCAGCTTTAGGAAGGACCTTGTGTATTTCACTCCATGCTGTATTTATTTACAGTAGCTTTCAAGTATATGTTTAAATCCTGTAGACATCCAGCATCCAAGTGCTGTTAGAGAAGGCCTGCATGACTTTTCCATTCTGTGAGTGGAGTGGGTACAAGCTCATCCCCTGCACGAGGGGTGGCTGCAGATGCAGACAGACTGAGCCATTCCTCACAGCAACAAGCTGCCATGGGTGCTGGAATGGCCCAGGCTGCCTGCTGGAGGGAGCAATACAACACATGGCTTTGCAGCTGGGGCTGGGGACAGCAGCTGACACCCCTGTCGGTCCTTGCCCTTTCTACCTTTTGAGCCACAGTCTCCCCTGCTTTCCACTCCAGTTTTCCCTCCAAAGACAGGAGGAGCACCCCCATGTCTGCTAGAGAGGAACACTGCGTGCCTGACATGCTCCTTCAGCTAAAATGTGCTTAGAGATGTTTGCAATCCTCTGACATCTCACGCTTCTGTAAGATAAAGCACAACAGTAACTCTGTAATAACTCTTGGGTTTTGTCTTTTTTTTTAAATCTTTCTTTTCTTCTGCTTCATTTCCCAGTTTATTTCTCCACTTGAAAAAGCAAAGAAGGAAGACTTGGCACAACTTTGTTCATATCAACCAACGATATCAGTGTTCCTTTGTTGAACTCCGCTTTTTAATTCCCGGTGTCTTGGGATTTTTGCTTGTAATAACCCATAAGCATTCAGTGTGGTGTATTTTGGAATTCTGTTGTTTCCACAAGAAACTGTACCAGCTAAATACTGCCAAGTAGTTCCATACACTGTCTAATCACTGTGTCTTAAAATGTGTATGCACTGACCTTCAGAAACTGTAGTATATGAAAAGCATCCTAAAACATCTCAGAATATGAGAATGCAGCTGTGGGGAAGCTCCTGTTTAAAGGGACACTGTCAGGTGGATTGGACCCAAATCTGAGGTTGCAGCAAACATCAGGACGAAAATTCTCCATCTGAGCTCCTAAAGTTGGATGGCAAAATCCATTGTCAGATATATGTTACTCCCATTGAAGAGAGTGGTACCTATAAGTATTCATGTAAGATATCGTATTTCAATTCAGCCAACCAAACACAGACTATTTTGAGATTAGATGTAGAATCCAAGTCTAAAAACATTGTCTGCAGAAAATAAATAAGGCTGGTTTATCATCTTCTATGGATTTAATTTTTTCCTTATGGAAAGCACCTCGTGGTGTTCTGAACAACCAAGATGGCCTCAATATGAAAGCTAGAAAGAAAAAAAGAACTGTATTACAGCCAAAAAGCATTAGCTAGCACAGTCCTGAAAAAGCCAAGTGAAATGCAGAAGGGGTAATACAAGCATCACAAATGACTCAGGTACAGTCTCTTGCTGAAAACTCGAGGCACCATTTGTCAGGTTTCGTGGGACATCTCTCAAATGCCAATCCCCGATAATTCGGCCCTGACTCAAAGCCCGTGAGCAGCGTTGGTGATGTCTGTGGCTGCCCAGCTCTGCTGGAGGAAGCTGCCTCTGCAGCTGTTTGCAGAGATGGTCCCCACAGCCAGGATCACTCAAAAATCAGGAAGAAGGTAAGGGGGAACTGTGGGGAGAGGCTGAGAAAGGGAAGGATGCCTAGCAAAGCTTTCCTGGAGAAGAGGAAGGAACAGAAACTCTGTTTGAGGTGGTGGTGTTAATAGGCTTTAGAAATACATATTTTAATTTGTGCATGTGGATAGTCCATAAACTATAGTGTCATCTTTGTAAAGTGCTCAGCTGAGATACTTATTATACTCAATTAATTGAAACTAACATTTGATGTAAGTAAAGGAAATTATATATTGTGGCTTGAGAGAAAATTCTTGTATGCTCTTGTGAATTTCTTGTTTCTTTCATTTTAAAACAGTGACTAGTTTAATCATCCTTAACCAAACTGAAAATGAATTAACCAAATTTTGAGCCAGGAAATTCAGAAAAGGGTCCTTTTAGGATAACTCCTTCAGAATTTCTAAAAAGAATTCATAGAATTGAAAAAAAATATTTGACAGGTTGGGATTTTTTGTCTGCAATTTAATTAGGGAATAGAAACAGTGATAACGGTAGTGTACATATTCCCACTGTGGAGTATATCTCTTGACAACCTTTAGATTTAAAAAAATGGAGAGCCCAATCAGCTTGTTGCTGTGAATTTATATATAAATTGTGCTGAAGTAGAATTTTGCAGAGAGAATAAGTAATGATCAATTGAAAGGTTCCAATTGAATTTTCCCCTAAATATTTATCACTTTATAGTCACATCTACTTCTTCATATCATTAAGTCATAAGTGGTCCCAGTCTTAATGAAGCTGAATATTCAAGTTACCAATGTGATCCTGGACTCCCTGGCACGCCCTGATCACTTCAGTCCTTCAGCTGGGTGAGAACACAAACAATTCTGAAATCCTCATGGGCTGGACAAAAATCATAGCAGTGATGAAAGGCCTGACTCTGCGAGGTGACAAAGCTGAGGGCTGGCTATAAATGAGCTTTCATTGGTAGAGGAGCGAGCCATCCAACTTTAGGAGCCTTTTTAAACTGCTAAGATAACTGGATAGCTGATATGGAGGAATCATCCCCTAGGAGGGACACCCTGCCACCCACACCCATGTGGAGCGTGGTGTCCTTACAGGGCTGCTCTACTGAACACTCACGAGATGAAGAGAGCTTTTGCTGGAGGTGGTGCAATCAGGAAGGTGAAATGCTGATACTGAGCCTTAATGCAGATGTTCCTTCTCCTCTGGGAGGCTGAACTGATATTCAGCTGATAGGACTGCAAATACACATTAAAGAGTTCGAATCCTCTAGCTACAAACACACAAAGCTCCCAAATGAAACTGCAGTGGGAGTGCTACAAGGATGCAAAGCTCACATCCTTCCAGCTAATGTAGATCAAGCAATTCACTTGATAATCAAAGTGGCACCTTTAGGTGAGAGTGGAGAATAAAACATCTCTTTGTGGAATGTGGACCCATTCTCTCTCAAAACTGTAACTAATGGAGGTGACTGCTAAATACAAGTGAGAATTTGCAAGGAAGAGTAAAGAAACCTGCCTTCTTGTGGGTTTTAGAATGTTTGTGAAGAGACTATTTCCTCCTGTGTGGTAATGAAATATGGTAAATTAATGTGTTTAACTTTTCAAACTTGTTTGCCCACGGTGTGCTTGTGAATGCTCAATGTTTGCTACTACTCGTGCTGTGGTGGTTGGTTGTAATTGGTGAGAAAAGCCATGTAACCTTTCTAATTCAGCCCAGGAAGCATGAACAAGCATGTCTTTTCCTGATGCACAGACCCAGAGCTCTTGCAGAGGGTTAAACCTTCAGCGAGGAGAGTACGGTAATACAGGACTGTTCAGGGTCAGATTGTGCAACAGCATCACGTATGTGCAGGCTGGTGCAGAGCACAATCTATATAAACACAGTTGGAGATCTTATTTGTGTTGGAGCCAGGATTGATTGCTTTCCACTCGCTGCTTCTACATTTGAAATGTCCATGCAGTTACAACTGCCTGCCTGTAAATTTTCCATGAAAAATCAAGTCATTCTTGTTCAGTCACCACCGATGAAAATTTCAGCTCCTGCTCTGCACCACTGACTTCTGCCTCGGCTCTTCCCTTGAGCTGGCAAAGCATTGCAAAAGGGCTTCCTTTTAGTGATTCCCTGGCAAACCCTCAGGGGACTCCAAGGCCATTGCTTTCTGACCTTGGGGACTGAGCTGAAGTCTCTTCTGGCTGGAAGCAATGCTTCTGATAGCGTTATCCAGAATTAGACACGGTTTGAGACCTGCATATTCCATCCTTACAAGAAGCTCCTCCTCTGCTTTCTGGAGCACAGCTGTACATCCCAAAGGCTGTACAGCAGGAGATGCCCTTCACACACAGCACAGCTGAATGAAGGGGTTAACAGCTGGTCAGCTGCTGCTTGGCTTCTCAATGATCTTGTCAGTGATCCTACATCAGCTTCTGAGCTTGAACAAGTGTTGCTTGCACCCACAATCAACAGGCTACTGAGGTCCTGCTTGGGCGTTTCACTTTCTCTCAAATTTAGCTCACTTGCAGTAACACAGATGTGGCGTTAAACCCAAAACCAGCGTTGCACAGAATTTGGCATGAAAACTTAGTGTGGAAGCCCTAATGAGGTACTTGACCTGCTTTTCATTCAACTGCATTACATAACAGCACAGTCAATCCAAGAGAGTCGAACCTAATCCAATATTATTAGAAGGAGGATGGGAGAATCTGACAAAGATTCTGAATGCAACCGAGGGTCTGTAAGACAAGGGGTGATTTAGAAATGTAGACAGTTGGATTTCTAAAGCTGGCACTTTGATTCTGTTGGAACCTGCATGATGTTAGCCGCAGGAACAGTTTAGGCAAGCAAGATATTTGGCTTTTTTCTTTTTATATAGTGATATATAAACACTCAGTGAGGGAAGAGCAGGACATTATTGACAGTCCAAGGAATGAATTAGAACAGCCTCAATCTGCTATGCTTTTGTCTGAGTAGCAAAACCTTTTAAAATTCTACTGTTTCTGTCACTGCTCCTGACAGGGCTTCACCTAACTTTAATTTTATGAGCAGCTTGACTACTTCTTGTCTGAATACAATGGACTTTAGCTCTTAAGAGCAAGTTCTTGACTTGACATTGACATCTAACCTAGGGAGCACTTGGGTATGAGCCAGGATTTACATGTCAGCTCTGCTACTTCTGCCCTTTAAACAGGGAAGAGGGCTGAACCAGCAGCCATATAAGGCACTGGGCTCCCTCCCAATGTACACAGTGAGAATTAGGGAAAGGACTCAAAGTCTCTTTCATCTGGATTTGCATCCTGACCTGAACTTTAGACCTGTAACAGATCATAACCTTTGGGCCCTCTATCTGGTCAGAAGACTGAGATGCTCTTCCAGCCAGTTCTTCCTCACCTGATTTAGGTCCCTGTTGCTAGACAAGATACATTTGATCCAGAGAAAGCTCAAGTACCCTCGAATTAACTTTTTGAAAGCAAAATTGAAAGGCTGAAGAAAGTAGTTTGAAAAAAAAAAAGGATGTATAGCTAGAGAAATTATCGGCTGAAGGTCTCTCAAATGGTAACATTATTGTCAGGAGGGATCCTTAGGTTTGCATCTATGAAACAACCAAACCCAAAGCTCACACCAGTTGTTCTTTCTCCATCTGGTCTACTTCAGAAATACTTCAGGAAAGGATTTTGTCTTCCTCTTCAGTTAATTTCCCTTCCTCAGTTGATTAATCTATGTCTCAATTGATGTGCTCAGTAGTTTTTCTTCTCCATTGAGAACCGTAAGACTCTGCCTTTAAACACATGCATAGAAAGAGATCTGAGCCACCCAAGGAGTTTACCTTCCTTCCTGGTGCACTGACATTTAAAAGCTACATCTTTGAATAAAGCAGAAAAACTGTGGCAGTCTGGTTACATGCAGTTTTGGTGGAGTAAACACTTGATTATTCAACAGTGAGTCACTCCTGCAGTAACCTCATTCTGTCATGAGTGTATCACATCTGCTAACTCTCCAAAGCAAAAACCAGAACCTGCACCACTTCAAAACATGAATTCAGCCTCGTGGTTTGCACGTAACACTCTATTCAACCAAAGAAGCCATGTGCTGTAAGTTTAAAAGGGCAAAGTAGCTGTTCTCAAAGAGAAAATATCATAGAGAACAACAAAGACAATTATGGAAAAACCTTCTCCATCTTTTAGCTCTTCTCACAGTGTCTAGCTTATCCATTATTCTTCAAGTCTCTTTCTGTTCTCTTAGAAACCCATTGTGGTTTTGGAGTGCAGTGTGTTTGGAACACAGAATCCTGGGGCTGTTCTGCACTCTGCCTTCTGCCACGCTGTCACTGCTGCCCTCAGCCAGAGCTCAGGTGGGCCTTGGCTGAAGCAGAACCTCCTCCCCACAACATCCAGCTCTCCTCAAACCTCCACTCTCTGGACAGCAACACCTGAGGCAGAACGTGGCTCCTGGGTCTTCATTTGGTTCAAAATTATGTGAAACAAAAGAAGTCTAAACAACAGCATTTTTGCTACACTACCTTAAATTGTAACATTGGAATTTTAATTAAATTTGTTTAACAGTTCTTGTAACAGTAATTTTATTAATTTTGTTGGAAAGAGAGGAAACAGCAAGTAAGGATATGGTGGTAATCACAATATCATAAATTGGGAAATATTGCCAACATTCAGTAAACTCCTTTTCAAAAGTGACTCTACCAAAGAGCACCCTTTTTATATTAAAATTAAGTGGTGCTTATCTATTAAATTCAAATACTTAAAATGAAGTATGACAGATGGTAGAGTTTTTTCTGGACAGTGCAGGAGATATATGCAGGAAGGATGGTGCAGCATTCTTTGCAGAGAGCACCATTTGGGGTATTCCAGCCCAAGACATGGGGCTGCTGGCAGCTGCAGCAGTGGTCAAGGACAGCCGTCAAATCCGGATTTCAAAGTGCCTGGGGCAGTAAAGATCCAGCCTGAATGTCCACTTTATCCTAGAGCAGTTTGGGCTCAGTAATGGAATCTTTTTGACACAGCACGATTATTTTGGTTGCTCTTGTTCCAGCCCAGCACCTGTGCTTGTCCACCTGTAAATGGTCTAAGGTGAGGATGAAAATTCCCTTTGTTGAATCCATTACATTCCTGTCATATATACATGAACACGTGGTGGTGGTCTGAGCTTATTGTGAGGAAAAGTTTAAAAGAATTAAATCAGTTTCTCCTCTGATACATTGCAGGTTTGTTTAAAGTAAAACTAAATAATGGCAGCTGCAATTACTGTCTTTGTAAGACAAGACAGTGCATATAATGGACCTACAAATTCATAGATGCTCAATGCACAATTTTTTTCAGAAGCTTAGCTATTAATATTTATAGTATTGGTCTGAAAGTTTGCTAGAATTCCTTTATTAATGAAAGTAGTCTTGGCAGGAACCAAAAATTCAATGACCAGTGTGACTAACATGCCACTAGCAAGCTACTAAATAATGCAAGTTCAGCCTTTCATGAAACCCAAAGGGAAAAAATATTCTGATTCAAAGTAGAAATGTATGGTAAAGGCTATGGGTATAAAGTTTAACCATTACTTATTTACATATTATTTAAGCAATTAGCAGCTATAAAAAGTCAAATAATTAGTTTCCAAAGCTTAACTATAGATGAAAGAATATTTTTTTTCTCATTAGAAAAGCTAATTAGCTTCGATCTATGTTCCACCTACTTTTTCCCCAGACAATAAAATGCTAATATTGCTATGACACACTCAAAGGTCTGCACAGTAAAATGTTACAGATAGCCCACTACTTGTCATGAAAAACATCATTATTTTTGTAAATGAAACATCCCCCTTTCCCCAGTCACACACATGGTAAAATATTACTCACGTTAGGTTTATCAGCATCACTGAAAGATTAGAAATGAGCACCTCCTACTCAAGAGCGGGACTTAAAAACATGATTTGTCTGTTGCAAAAATACATTCTAAGGGGGAAGAACCAAATGTATAGAGGTTAAAGTTTTATTTGGCAACTCCTATTCTTTTTTTCTTCCCCTTTCCAAAGGAAGTGCTTATATATGTAGACAGGCATTTGCCATTTGGGTGAGATGTTCTCCTTCCAAGTATGAAAGAGATGAAACAGCCACTATCCACTGTGAGCAACCTTTAGTTTGTTTTGCAGCATAAAAAGTCCTCTAAGTGGCAATATAGGAACGGTTATTATAAACTTGTTATGCTCTTTAGAGGAAATGAGTTCATAGCCAGCTAATTAGTATTTTCCTTAATGACTTATGCTTGAGTCTTAACACAGAAGAGCAGCCTCTGGAGGTGTTTGTGTAATCAGTTCAGCACTGTGGTATCTCACACTCGCCAGCCTGGAGTGATGAGCAAGGCATGCCCTGGTCTGGAAGGGACTTCAACATGTGCCACTTCAACATGTGCCTAAGCATACAGGGAATTTCTGTTTTCTGTTTAACACAACAAAAAACTCCTCATTCATCCTTGCTAAATCCAGGCCTGGCATGGAATCTGTGCCATGTTCTAACTCAGAAGAGGAAAAACCTTTCCTTTGAATGATAAAAAATGAGGGAGAAAGGGATGGCTGGGGTTGCCTGCTCCGATGTCCTGCTCAAAGCAGGGCTGCCTTCCTGCTCGAAGACAGAGATTGGAGCAGGTTGCACGGGTTTTGTCTTGATGAGGTTTGAAAAACCTCCAAGGCCCATGGCTTCACAACAAATTCGGTCATTGGGTGTGTTTAATGCCCTATCAAGGCTGATAAAAGCGCACAAAACACCTTTGTAAGTGCTTGTGGCTTATGGTTTTGCCTTTTTGTTCTGTTGTGCGCTGACCTGATTAGAGTCAAATTCAGATCTAGTGGAATTAAGTGCAACCCCCCTTTTCTCAAAGAACTTCCACTGGCATCAAGACATTTTCTTTCCTTCTTGTTGCCATTGGTCTAAGGCAGGTGTGATCATGCTGAGGACATCAGTGCATTCTCTCCCCTCTGTGTGTGTGTGGGTGTGTGGGTGTGTGTGTGAAGCCTGCTTCTCTGGCACTGAAACTGAAATAGGCGTAGAGTCAGATTCAGGACATCTGCTGAAGTCTTGCTCTGTATTGTCTGAGGTCAGTGACAAAATCTTGAGTGGCTATTAGAGTTACTAAACTGGCACCAAAGAAAAAAGAGGATTTATTGAGATTAATCTCTCCTCATAAGTATCCTTGGCAATGCCACACCTGTTTCAAATGCTGATGGAATGGCAGTGCAAAATAAAAACCTTTCTTCTACCTCTTTCCTTGTGATTCTTCAAGCTTTACTTTCTGTAAAGGGAATAATCAGAAATAAGTTTTCAGTTGCCCTTTTAAAAGCCCAAACTCCAGACCACATCCCTAATTGCATTCTTTTAAAGGCCACACAGTGGTGTAAGCCCTGTAGTTACACACTCAGAAAGGATCTGAAAGTCTGTGCTGGGAACAGCATCTCTCACCTCATAGACTCAGCTGTACTGAGCAAGGAGCTGTGATTTGTGCCTCTACAGAAAACAATCCATTTGCACCTTATTGGAACGATCTGGAGAGGAAAAAAATAATGTTGTGGAGACCAGGACATTTCTTAAAGTGCTTTACCTGGAGGTCAGTGGAATTTCATTTATAAATGATAAAATGCATGTATTTTGATGCTGAAATTGTGATGACTTACAAAGTTTGATATTACTGTACTTTTCTGTGAACAGTGATTTTTTTGAAGTGGTGAACATATTTTCCAAGAATATCGTAGACATTTGTAACATGTATGTTTGTGCCAATAAATCTTGTTTTAAGAAGTTCGACTTTGTATCATTCTGTTCCCAATACACAGGGGTTTAAGGATAGTTAAGCAGCTTCAGCTTTCGTTCCCTCTCTGTGTTAAGTACTAGAGACTTCTAGAAATGAAGATTTTCTAATTCACACTGAGCTTTTACATGTTCAGTGTAATAGAAAAGAGAAAAAGAAGTTCTGTTGTATAAACAGTCATGAACCCTGTAGAAAAATTTACAAACATTAACAAATGGTGAATAGGAGCAGATGAGAAAATGCATTTAGTGCATTTGACCATCTTCTTAATTTTCTTAATGATAATATGGGTTTTCTTTTTTAATAGGGCACGGTGAACTCAGGAAACTCATGCTATGAAATACTGATAGTTCACCATTTTGGTGCACATTGGACAGATTTTAGATGAAGAAAGAAGGATTTTCATCTAGGAGAATACAGACTCCCTTGCAGGGTCCTCTCCTGTCTTAACTTGAAGCAGCTGGTGCTGGCCACTTGTGTGATGGATTAATGGGGCATGGCAACTGTTGCCATGGTTATTCCTAATGAGCAATTAAGCCCTTTGAAGGGACAAGGGTTGGAAGCTGCTTTTCTCCTCTTCCTAGCGCCTACACCTGAATTTTAAATTGCATAAGCATCACAGTAACTCCCAGGTACCTCCACACCTTCAATGCATTGGGGGCATTATTCAACAACTTCTCTAATTTTGTTGCAAATGATCTCAGAACACATAAAAGGCACATTATTGTCTCTCTCTCTCCCCATCCCAAACCCGGGTAATGTCAAGATGCCTTTTAAAAAGAAGGTTCTTTATTAGCAAAACTATAGATTTGTCCTTGGTAACTCAGTGCACCTGGCAATCAATAGCGGACACTTTTGAGTCTAAAAGGAGACAAAACAATCACTGATTTCATACATTGCACATTCTGGTCTATGTGAAATAGCAAATAAGGATGAAGTGAGAAAGTGAATTACATTGACCATGTGAACATGCTATTAAAGAACCCAGAAAACTGATCAAAGCCAAAGTGAGGCTTATTCAGGAAGCACAATAGGCTGATGCTCTACTAGCACTCTTACAGAAGGTTGTGTAATTAGCTCAGTTTTATTGAAAAAAATCCCAATTTCTGACTTTTGAGGCTTACATAGAACTCTAGCAAATGATAAAACCAAGTGAAAATGAAGTTATGTTCAAAATAATGGAGATATTTAGATGGATATGGAAGAATCTGTAAGATTATATGAAAAATCTATCTTTCATTCTGGTCAGATAGATTTACATAATTGATGGCAGTTCAGGGAGCAGAAAGAACTGCTTCCTAGGGATTATTGAATTATGTGGGGTGATGCGCTTTTGGGACACGCACATGCTTTGGCAAGTCAATACCAGACAGCTCAAAGACAAAACAATCCTTGAAGTGACTGCCTGTACACTTTGCTTTGTAAGCTGAAGTACCTGAAGGTAAGTGAATGAATAAGTGCTTGTAAGTGTTCCTGACAGTTTTAAAATTTTAAAGAAATGTCTCACATGACTAAAGATGGTCAAAACTGCAATCTGAGAAGAAAAGTTGGTAAACTTTCAAATGAAAGAGAGCAAGGCAGTGGTAACTACTGTAGAGCCAAAGCAGGGGTTTTTTGCTTTCCCAAGAGTTTCTAATCTAGGGGAACAAAACATTCTAACACCTCCTGTGGTTGGGCAGCTGTCATGGTAACCATAAACTGTACATTTTACTGGGGGAATTTCCTGGCACTGAGTTATTACACTTTTAAGGCAGCTTTTAGAATGATTTTGCAGAAGCAACACCCTTGTCTTCTTCCTTATAATCTGACCAGCTCATAAGGAACAGCTTCCTTATAATCTAATGAACAGCTGTTGGCTGGCTGCTTTACAAAGGCAAGTAAAGCCTGGGGTTTCTACATCCTGTTGGCCATAACACAGATTTACTCTGTAGAATGTAGTCAGTGGTTTTGATAAATTGACTTCTAGTACTTACCTAATGACTGGTAGGTTGTTCTTCTTGCTAGAAAATGTACAATACTAGATCAAGCTATTTACACCTTCCCTGGCTCAGCCTAGAAAACACCTGCTCCATAGTGCAGTGATAGCAGGAGCTGGAAAGGCTTCCCAATACCATCCAGTGCATGCTCCTGTGATATAACCTGTAGTAATCTGTATAGGTAGTGCACTGAAAGAGCTGCCTAGATCAGGGGTGTTGCCAAGCACCACACAGCTCTGCACCAATCCAGGTTTTGTTAAACTTCCTTCCTAGTGATCCAAGAAAGGTACAGAAGAGAGAAAACTAAAAATTCTCTCTAGTCTGAGTTAAACAACCAGGGAGACAAGGAGGAATTCCTTTTCTCAGATCAGACTGTCCAGTGAGTCAGTTCAGCTTGGAATAGGATGCAGAGAGGAAGGATCTGAAGCTGTCATGCCCCAAGGAACACTGGGGTGAATAGTGACTGAGGGTCTGGGAATACAAACCAGTAATTACAATGCACACATTGCCCTGGCAAAGAATAGGTTAATCTCCTTTTAACGTCTCACTCCGAAGACACCTACAAGTTTCAGTGACAAAGTCCAATCATTTTATCACCAAGAACTGTCTGGATTAGTTCTTGCCATCCTTTACCTGCTTATCAGTTGTCATTTCATAACCACACACGCTCTTGGCCTGCTTCAGTCCTCTAGAAAGTTCGATCCAAACTCCATTTCTGAGCTGGCTCAAAACCTCTTTTTATTGTTCTGCTTACTATCTGGGCACAATGTATAGTTCTGACTCTTTTGTTTGCTGTTTTTCCCCAGTTTCACTGCCCATGCCCTCTTTCGGCATCCTGACAGTCCATAAACACTTGCCGGTTCCATCTCTTCTGACCATTGCAGTTCTCAGCTCTCTGCTGCAAGGAAAGGTTTGCCAAATGTGTACATGGTGACACAAATGTTCTGGTGTCTCTATTGAAGAAACCTGAAATATCATACTACCATACTAGAATCTCTCACAACTGCCTTTACCCTCCAACTCCCATGGCAATCGTCCTAATCATCCTATTACACCTGCTGACTTTTTAAATCTCTTTTTCTTTCCTCTATAGTTTAGGACCAAAAAAATTATCATTGTTGAATCAATAGTAAGCAATGTCCTCAACAATGAATTTGATCCAAATTCTCCTGCCTCTGTCACAAAACAAATCCCATTGATACATCCAGTGATCAGCCAGATGGCAGCAAGATGACCTGAGACCCTGCCTATCAATCACCTTACAGTTTCATTTCAGTCTTTTGTTTTACTCAAAAGTCTCACAGTTTGCATGACTTTTTCTCCCCCCAGAGGTTTTTTATATGAAAAGTAAAACTTGCCTACTGCACTCACCAGCTGAGGCATTTCTTGACTACTCAGGCATCTCTATTCTCTTTGAACGCCTGTTGAAAATACTGTTATTTCAGGATGCCTATGGTTGGCAGCTAGATGGAAAAAACCACAGTCTTTGTTAAGGAGAAGGCATCTTTGGATAGCTGTAAGCACAGGTACCCTCAAGGCCTGTCTTTAACACAGACAAAGAGCCAGCCCACATCTTCTTCTGCAGCTGAGCCTAGAATTTGAAACTGTCTGGAGTGAGAAAGCCAAGCTTGGCTGTATAAGCGTGGTGCTGTGTCCATTATGGGTTTCTCTTGCCTATATGTAGATTTTTCAGCTCTCTTGTTGGATACTGAAGTGTCTTCTGATGCCATTAAGATAAGGTATCCCTGTGTCTGGACTTGATTGAAAATGGCCTTTGGGTAGATCATTAATACACAGTTAAGTGCAGCCTGAACACTTCTTCAGCCTTGTACAACACATCATGGTGTGAGCCTGGAAAAGAGAGGAAGCAAAACACACATCATCATTAAAAAGGACCTCTTCAGCATATAACCTGTCTGCTTCTATTTCTCCCAGACATGAGGGATGAGTCAAAATTCAATCCACTCAAACTAGCAGCTTCCTTTCCTGATTGTTTTCTCTTTGCAGCCCACAGCACAGTCTCTGGGAGGTTTCTGTACAGATTTGCAGAACCATCTCTGCACCTTAAAATACCCTGACAAGGTTGCAGACATCACTATATATCTGCAGTGCCAGAAAGCAGGTTGTGTTTTAAACTTTCTTTTCTCATAGATAAATAAGTAAATATTGAAAAAGAGATGTTGTCTTGATTTTAAAACTGCCTTATTGGAGGGAAAAACCCCAAAGAACAAAAAGTCCCATGTTTTTTGGTTTCAGCTGTCCAGCAGTGCAGCCACCTGCCTGCTGCAGCTCCCTGAAGTGACTCTGCTGGTGCCAGGAGGCATCCAGAGAGCAGAGCCATGACCACTCCATGGTGCCCAGCCTGGGAATGTCAAACAGGGGCAGTCGGTGCAGGCAGCACTGCACTGACAGCAGGGGCACTGTCAGTCACTGCTCACTGCTCTTAGGAATTTATTTCACAAATGATGCCAACATATGCTCAGAGGGTCAGACTCAATCTCAAATGCAAAATAAATTTGGTCACAACTTGACTGTATGGGATTAAACTGCATTGTCCACCCCTTGGGTTAGCCATTTTGCTGTAACTGACATCCATTTTAATAGTTTTTCAGAACTCTTTTTCATCTCTTGTTCATCAATTTCTTTAGCTGAGGCTTCAAATTTCTCAAGTATTTTCAAAAAAAGCCTGCATTTTTCTTTGTGGGTTTGTCACTGTCTCATTCTTCCTCTTTGCTTCATCCCACCTGTTCTCTGTTTCATGGTGGTGAAGGAAATATTGTTTTCCCTCTTGTTTAAAGTAGCTATTACTTCTCAAGTAAGTTAATTAACTCTAAAATTTCCCACTTTCTTTATAGAAAAAAAAGTGATCAAATGATTTGTGTCTAGCCACAAAAGTTGCACACTTTGCCTAAGCCATCTTTGCATTATCCTGTTGCTTCCAGGGCTGCTTTCTACGCATTGACATTCTCTGCTTTGGCACTGCCTGGGTTGACGGATCATGTTGTCTTGCTTGTCATTAATAGAATCTTTCAACTCTTGCTTAAAAACAAGTATAAAATATAAATACACCTTGGTCTTCAAATGAAAAGCTATGAGTTTCTTATGTGTTTTAGGCCTGTTCTGTGCTCTTGCAAGCATCAGAAAACTCTGCATCATCATGGAAAACTCTGCTGATCCCTTCATGGAACATCTCCAAAGTCACAAGCATGTTGAAAGTAAAGCATGTTGCCTGCAGCTGTACAAAGGCTCCCCGTGTCACGTGTTGCATGGGAATGACCTCACCAGCTGAATGGAGCTACTGAACCAGTTATGGATGCAGTCTGACAGTCACAGAACAAACATGACTCATTTAAGAACATTCCCTACCTTCCTTTTTAATAATTGGTTTCTCCAAAGTCAGTAAAGTAGGACTGAAGGGAGAACAAAGAGTTCTTCAGTGAACTCTGCACAGTGTTCTCACACGCCCCTTGCTGTGCTGCAGGAGCACGTCTGAAATAAGAGCTCCACAACAATTCCATCTTCTCTGGTGGTGTCCCAGCTCTCACACTGTAATCACCTTCAGCAGCAGATATGGACATGCCAATACTAACAACAGCAGTACCATTACTAAGGAATTAATGGTTCTGTGTCCTGGATTTTAAACCAAAAAGCTTTAAAGATACTAAATGTTGGTGTGCTACAGAGACTATCATCCATTATTATAATTATGATGGTGTTGAGAACAGGGTTCTGAAAATAAGGAGATTTGTGTCTAGTTTGACCATCAAAGCTTGGTTGTATAACTTCACATACAAGACTGTTCAACTTTCACACTCAGTTTTCCTAACAATGGGCTAAGAAATTAATTCCTGGTATGCTTTTGCTTTTCCACCTTGCAGTAAATCAATTATCACTTTGATAAAACTTTTTGACAAAGTATACAAAAGAAATTACAATATATCAGAGTAAAGTTTGAAAATTGGAGTTTTATTTGTAAAACATTTTTGGTATTATAAAATCTTAACTCCACCAATGCCACTGACAACAAAGAAAAAATCTTGATTATATAAGGGGAACTGAGGCTTTGTTTCAGATGAAGCTATTAAAGTATGCAAATAGTAATGTAATTTTTAAATGTGGAATACACAAGTCCTCATACTAGGTCTTCTATTGTTTCACTTTGATTGTAGTGGACTGATACTACAGGATTGCCATGGCATCCCAAATTGGAAACAATGGAATGCATTCACTTTAGTAGCAGTGGCTGTGCTCGGACGGGCTCAGTGCAATTTTCTAGTATATTTTGTTAATAGTCTCCCTATACAATTCATGGTACTGTAATCCAACGTGTGTCTGGGAAAAAACTTCATTCAGATAGATTTGGCTTCCGTAACTGACATTTGACATCACACATTAACAGTGTGTGATTACCAATCAACAGAATTAACAGAATTAACAGAATTGCAAGATTCCATCTCACTGTTTGAGGTGTGGTGTAAGGGCCTCAGGGTGTGGGAAGTGCCACATCTCTTGTCTTGGGCACTGATTTGTGTTTCTGAGGGACCTGAGTCCAGGTTCTAATGATCAAGTTTGTAATGAGGTAATAGCTTAAAGACAGGGACATAATGTGCTTTAATTCCATTTTGGAACTCCAGGAGATGTTTTCTCAGTAGTAAGTCAGAGTATGACAAGAAAAGTTGATTCATTGGTTATTAGGTTCCAATGAAGTCTAAATTCTGTCATTTTAAAAACATTCCCTTTTTCGGTTTGCTTTCTGAAGTGCCTTGAAGAGTAAGACAGCATCCTCTCTGACTGCTTTCTTCAGCATTAAATGAAAGCAGCAAAGTCTACCAGCATTGCTATCAACAACAGCTAACAGGTAATGCACAGTAGGAGAGCAGGGCTGGGGAAACAAAATGAGAATTGTAAATTACCCATACCAATAAAAGGAATGAAAGGTGGCAGGATATGTTTCTTAGACCCATTACAAAGAAAGACAATGCTCACTTAGTACTCTATCCAGACCCAAAGAAACCACGAGCCCTACAGCATCTTTAAAAATGCCTTTGGAAGGCATATCTCACAGCTCAGCTCTTTGGGCAAGGTAAGGTTTCTTTCATCTTTCTGTTTTGTTCTAGTGACTCTTTTTCTCAAATATAGTCTGTTTGCTTTCCTGTAGCACAGCCTTTCCTCTAAGGAGCAACAGTTAGCTAATATAATTTAGGATTACTAATTCCTGCTTTCTTTTTATGTCCTTTAACCATTCTCCTTTAAGAAATGTAAGGGTTTGCTTTGTTTGGTTTTTTCTCTATTCACTGACTTAAACTACTTGCTTTTTTATGTCTTTTTGGTTTTTTTGATTTTTTTTTTAATTTTTTTTATTGTGAAGTTACACAACAGAAGCATTGAATCCCAGAGTTGTTCTACTGCTAATGAAGTATGACATGTTACAAGTGGATAGAATATGTCTCATTATGGTAATGAGTACTACATTTTAGTGAGTTTCTGTGTAAAAAAGGCTCATGTGATCATTTTGATTTTGTCTGCTTGTTTGCTTCTCCCCATTCACATGAGTAATTTTAAATTTATTGGCTACTGACAGATAGGAAGAAATACCAAGGATATTCAAGCCACATAATTTTCAAGAAATTTTACACCTAGGAAACAAGGTAGTTGAGGATTTTTTCCCTAGAGCTGCACCTAGTGAAGGACTGTAGTTAAGCTCATACCAATTAAATAACAGATAATCCACAAAGATGGGAAAGATTTCTGCCCTCTTTGGTTTAGTTACTCTCTTGAGCAAACTGCCAAAGCTGTTTATATCAAAGGGATTTATCCCAACACAATTTGTATCAATCCTTCACCCCCTGGTTCTATGTTTCAGTGACAGTGTGCAAAGTGAGCTGTCCTTTCTCTTTTAATTGATTAGAATTAAACCAAAAGTATTTCTGATTGCTTATCAGAAACTTCTGTTTATTTATAGTATCTGTAAAACTTTGTTTACTGAAATGTCTTGAACTGATTTAGTACAAGCGACTTCTGCAGTGCCTGATTATTAAAATTCCTGCTTTGTTCGCAGTAGTGTGGCCAGGTACATCAGGTTTTCTTCCTGAAGCAAACCCAGCCAGTCACTAAACACCCGCTCCTGAAAACAAACCCAAGCTTCCGCTGACTTCAGTAGCAGCAACGAGCAGTTCAAAACAGCTTAAGTGTGAACTCAAGCCGGAAAATTAATTGACACGGAGGAGTAATGGGAAACTCAATCTGAAAATGAAGTGTTTTTAATTAAGAGATGCTCTCCAGAATTATACAGAAAGACACTCTTTCCCATTTAAAATTTGGCTCTTCCTTCCTCAACAAGTACAAATCACCGGTCTATAATTAGTATTGTTAGTGGAAGGAATGGCTGAGTGTCTGGCTGAAGTTAGGCCTGTGACTGTGACAGGGAGAGCACTTGGTGTGCTGGAACAGATTCTAGCTAGTTTACCATTTAGCATCCAATTTCTTACAAATGTTTCTGCTATAATCTGTTAATGTTATCATATTTGTTACAAATGAAAACTAAGTCAGGAAGAAGGGTGCCTCCACTCCCAGTAGCTGAGAGCAGCAGCATGACTCCCTTGCACACTGATTGTCATTCTACCTGTGAAAGAGTCCAGCTCCAATCCTATGCCAAGACCTAATCCAACATTTTATGTAATGATTATTTAATAAAAATTGCATAAATGCTCAGTGATGGGGAAGTCAGTTCCCAGATGTTATTTCTCTACCCTTACTCTGTTTTTAAAGGAAGGTATGTCTCTCTCTGTTTCTGTGAGAGATTGGTAACTTTTCACTCTGCAGCAGTGAGCCCAAAAGCAGATCATAAATGAGATGGAGGGCAGTAAACTGACTCTGGTCAGTAAATGCAGAGTTTAAATCAATACAAAAAGTGTGCATTAGGAACCAGTGGGGAGGCAAGGGTTGGAATGCACCATGGTACAGATCCAGCACCATGTCATAGGCTTGGATGCTCAGGTGTTTTTTGAGGAATTTGGGTGTCTCAAGAACACCTGCTAAATACGGACACATTTAATCCAGAAAGGAGTGTGCCTCAGGTATCAAAAGCTGTGGAAATATTTTCTGCCATCTCACTGCCTTTAAAAGACCTTTTCAATGCCCTGTCCATGCCATTCCTGGACTTGGGAATGTACTTTCTCACCCAGGAACCAGACTGAGCAGCTCACAGACAAGAAACAAACTCAGGGAGCTTTCTGAGAGATTAACAAATTGAACTGGCTCACTGAGGGGCCAAGAAAATAATAGAGTGGGAAAAGAGCAGTCAAGACCACATAGCCATGAGTACTTGGTGGCAGTGGTGCCAACTCCTCAATGAAAGTGAAATGTTAGATGAGCTCAGAAACCCTGTGAAAGCTGTCTTGGCATAAATGTCTGGATGGTTTTGAATGGTGAAGCCCAATCTGATGTAATCACTTTCTTTCGGGGCAGAAGAGGATGTGTAAATCCAACACAGTTGGCAGGAATGAAGATGCACTTTCTTGCTTGGTATCCCTTATTAGTTCTCTTATGTTAATCTAATGACATGCAAATTTAATTTTAAGTGCCTAACTCTGTAATTTGATGTTCCTCTTGGTTTTGGATCCTTGCTCCAGCTCAAAATATGTTCTTTGATCCTGTTTTGGTTTGGCTTTTGTGCTCCCGCATCTGTGATGAAATTCAACCAAAAACATTCATGGGATATTTTTGGACAAATTTGTTTCCTAACCTGACTAACAGTACAGTTGCATAATCACTGTTTTTTAACTCAGTGGAGGTGGTAGGACTGTTCCTTTTGGTGGATGTGTAAGGACTTTGATCACCTTAGGCAGACTGTGAAATCACAAACTCACTCTCCGAGTTATGCGGGAAATTTTAAACCCCTTTTCAGCACTGTGAATTCAGTTTCAAGCTATCTTCATTGGGCCTTCTGTGAGGCTGACAACAGAAAATGAGTTCCTAATACACACAACGGCAGGATCTCAGACCTGGAGTGTTCTGAGCTGTTTGCTTCTAAAATCATGCTCATGGGTTTGGGGATAAGCACATGGAGGTACAGTGGGGAGATACACACACCGCCCCTCCCCGCCCCCCCGCCCCCATTTGCATCCTAAAAGAAAAATTCAGTGCTCCTTCATGCGTTACTTTTCAAGATATTTGGAACATAAAATTATACTGCATTTGCCAACAGAAGCTGAATTTAATAAGAATACTTAGTAATAATAGGTACAGAATGGAAAACTACATTCCCCAGAAGTTGTTAGTGAAGGTTTTCTGCCTGGCAACAAGCAGACACTTGTGCAAAGGACTTCTGAACTGCAGTACATTTCAGAACTTGCTGCTTGAGTTGAAGTTCTTTATTGTGTTTTTTACATTCCTTTACATTTTAATCAAAGCATTTTCAAAACTATATGATATTGCTGTCTATTTGTTACAGTTTGTTCCTACACTCTCCAATGCTTTTAGGAAAACCTGTCCATATATTAACTGGTAATGAGGAAAGTGGGTTTTTTCCTTTCCTCCTCCTTTGTCTGTACAGAGAGTAAGAGTGACGATTTTTGCTCATTAGCAAAAAAAGCCTTTCCGGATCTTTGCAAGAATCAATGACTGTCAGCGTCACTGTAAATGGTGAGTAATTAGACCTAGGAAATGAAGAATTAGACGTGGGCTCCAGCTGTAAAGTATTGATTTTCTTTTTTTTTAATAATTTACAGTTCCGTCAGTGCTGTGGAGTATCTTGGAACAGGTGACTTCTACAAGTGGATAGGGAAGCACAGCTATTCAAAATGAGGAGCCTTATTTCCTTAGCAAATCCAAGCAAGCAGTCCTCAGGTAGTTTTTCAGATGGTCTCAAATTACTATTTTTCCATATTGAAAGACTTGATTTTTCCCCTTTAAAAATGTAGATACTGTCAATACGTTGCTGCTTATCAGAATTGACTGAATTGCTTCAATTAAGCAAAAATTCTACTTTTCCCGTATGCTGGGAAAAGGTTCAGCATTCGCGTATCTGGCTAAAAATCTATTGATAGAAGTGTCAGAAGCAGAAGGATTCCATTAAAAAACCCCACAAAGAGCAGCATTTTCCTGGCGAGCCCGCACGAGGGAGCTGGGCAGCGTTCGAAGCTGTGCCAGGGCTGAGCCGCCTGGGGCAGTGCCAGTGCGGGACCTTGGGGCAGTGCTAGCATGGTGTGTGAGGCACACACAGAAAGGACTCGCTGAATGTAGGAATGATTTGTTCTCGCCATGCTCCACATGTGAACACACACACACAAAATAAACAAAGCTGGGAAAAAACCCATGACTATTTTAATGCTTTTTTTATAAGCTTTGCGTTCTTTAGAACTGCTTGTGTGTGCATATGTGTATTTTACTCCTGCTGCTACAAAAACCTCTTATGTTAAAGCTACTTACCAGACAAAGTGACCTTAAAACCAAACATGTCGAACTCATAAAATTTTGCAACAACTTTATTTTGCTTTGCTCCTTAGTAGATGAGCCATTGAGTCAATAGCAATATTCACTCCTTTAGAAACCCTTTGCCTGAGCTCTTGTTATTTCAACTCGGAGGTGTCTGGAATAATTTTTATCTTCACATATTGTTTGTTTTGTGCCAATTTTCTGGAAGTTGCAGAATTTGGACTGAACCCGTTCAGGGTGCATAATCACATATCGAGTAACACTGCTTACCCTAGTTTTTGGTACATTAAATATAAAGCTGTAATTACTAAAAACTTAATAAATATTCCCATAAGCTTGATTGAAACAACTGATTAGCATCCCTTTAAAATAAGCAGAACTCGAGTAATGCCTCTGGTAGTTACTAGGGTGGGAAAGGTACTGGCTATTTGTGGTGATGGGTTACTCTTCTGCTACGACTGGCATGCCTTGCTGCAGTGGGGAATGTGTGTCCTGGAAACTCATTTAGCTCTAACACAGTGCCATGGTTTGCCAACTTTCTCACGTTTGCAATCTGATGAGGTGAGGGACAGTGTGGATCTCAAAGTCTTGCTTTGGTTGAAATGCCTTAGTTTGAGTCCGTGGTAAAAGACCATAGCCCTTAGCACACAGTCAGGGATGGATATTTCTGGCACATAACACGAAAACACCACCTCATGGAAACCAAGAATATTATTCTACATTCCTGTAACCCTAAAGCAGAGAACCTACAAAGACGATGAAATTCAGGATGTGAAGGCCTACCAACAACGAGTTGACCAAACTACACAAAGACTACCTAATTAGGATTAATCTTAAAATTAGACTCCTCAGAGGAGCACAAACTAAGAATGGCATCCTGGTAAGCTGACTTGTGCATTGCAACAAATCCAGTTGCAGAATCTGGTCCTAATGCTTCCGCTGCCCACCCCCTCTCCTCTCCAGCAGTTAAATACTCCACTGTCCTTTACTCACAGGCCCTTTCTGTAACAGTCAGAGCATAAATATCTGTGCACCTAATGGACTTATCCTTAACACAGCAGTGAGGGAGGGAAGCGGCATTAACCTCATTTTGCAGATAAACGGTGGAAGCCCTGATGGCTCTGTCCTGTGTTATATCCTATGGAGCAACTGCCTGCATGTAGTGAGTGTAAAATGCTGTTAGCCTGAATGTGGCTTTGGCACATTCTCTCTTCCTTCTTTGCAAAGCCATATACCCACAGTGGAGACAGAGGAAGCTCAGAATACAAAGTACCATTAACTTCTCAGCTGCTGATTGCTCTGCTTAGCTTTGGAAAATGTGGAGGCTGGTCCAGAGCCAAAGTGTTTAGCAATGGGTTATCTCATTGAACTGTAGCAACTACGAGTTCAGGTTCTCTCACCAGTGTAGGATGGATGGTGCAAGGGCCTGAGCAAAAACTTGTGTGGATGATGTACAATAATTTATTTCACTCTTTGTTACTGTACGATGGGAAATGTCAATGATCTGTGAATGTTTGCTTGAACAGAAGGGGGAAATATCTTTTAATAAATATAAGAAACTTAGACAGTTGCAATTGAAAGCAATCGTACATTAACATGTTACCGTATGCCGAACTACTGCTCCCGAGAACAGTACATACGTGTAAGAGCTCGGAAACTCTTCGTTTAACCATTGTTATAGCAATTCAGACTGATATTGCCAGCCGGTGCGGGAGAAAGATGCAGCCCTACGCTCTCTTGCGCTGCACTTGGCTTTGTGACCCGGCGCCTTCTGAACAATACGCGGGGGCAATTTCGAAACTTCAGGGCGTGCACCCAGCGCGGGCGGGAGCACCAGGAAACGGGATACGGGCGCTGCTGCCTTATGTAAGCGAACCGAGCGCCGGCAGGGTGACCCTCGAGGGCTGCGGTGCCGGCTGCGCGGGCCGGGCGCTGTCGGGGAGCGCGGGGCTCTCCCGCCGCCCTCACGCCCTCAGGACGGGCCGAGCGG